>CM076575.1:319499449-319592596 GCA_034641835.2 Pinus albicaulis
CATGTAAATATTAACAGTAATAGCTACATGAAAATATTAACTATTTTAACTATAGTATTAACTATATTTGAGTAAATGTAAATATTTTAAATTTTAAATTTTAATCCCAGATTATATTTGAATGATTTAACATTGAGTACATGTAAATATTAACTAAAATATTAACTATGATAACTACATGCAATTATTAACTATTTTAACTATTATATTAACTACAATTAACTACATTTAAATATTTTAAATTTTAAATTTTAATCCCAGATTATATTTGAATGATTTAACATTGAGTACATGTAAATATTAAATTAAATATTAACTATGATAACTACATGCAAATATTAACTATTTTAACTATAATATTAACTATAATTAACTACATGTAAATATTTTAAATTTTCGATTTTTATCTCACATTCGTTAAAAACAATAAACCAATCACACAAAATTCGTTATATAATAAGAATCATTTTTTCTGTTCATCACATCACATCAAGTTGTCTGGTTTTTGTTGAAGCAATTTTCTGGAGGTGTTGTGTTGGCATTGGTAACTTCTTGGAGGCATTGCATTCACATTGGAGGTGTTGTGTTCATATTGGTAATTTTGTGGAGGCATTGTGTTCACATTGGTGACATGAGTTTTTTGCATTTCAAAGGTCAGTTTTCCTTCCATTCTGTCCATTTAATGACGATGTTGGGGAAAATCTATTTTTCTATGGTTTTTGTGTTTAAAAACTATTTTTTTAAGGTTTTTAAGTTCAAAAACTATAAAAAAAGTATATTCCTTTTGTGAAGAAAATGGAAAAAAATTCAAATTGTTAGGGTTTTAGGACAAAAATCTAGATTTTTTTTTCTTTTTTAGGGTTTTTAGGACAAAAATTTAAAATTTTAAAACATGAAAATTAATTTTTAGAAATATAATTAGATATTTTATTTTTATTATTTAAAGGAGAATAGATAGTTTTAGTTTATACTAAACTTATTTGTTTTTTTTTTTATAAATATATTGGTGGTTTAATTATTTAAATTGTTTTTTTTGTTTTTTATTTGACATTTTTTTTTAAATTTTAAATCTTATTTTTAATTGTAAATTCTCTCTCTCTCTCTATATATATATATATATATATTAAACAAAAAAAATAATTTTTATTTTATTTTATTGTTTTAGTTTTAAAAAAATAATAATTAAAATTAACATTTTCTTTATATTTTAAAACATTTTTTTTAATAATTTTTTATTTTTTTTCTATATTTTAAATTATAATTGTTTTAGTTTTAAGAAAATAAAAATTAAAAGTTAAAATATTCATATATGTTTGGTTATATTTTAAAACATATTTTAAAAATTTTGTTATTGTTTTTTTATATTTCAAATAATAATTGTTTTAATTAAGAAATAAATTAAAATTAAAAATTAAAATTCAATTATATTTGTTTGTTTATTTGTTAAAACATATTTTTTAATGTGTTTTTATTCTTTTTTATATTTTAAAATTTTAATTGAATAGTTTTTTTTGTTTTGTTTTTTAACAATACATTTTTTTATTATAATAGTTTTTGTTTAAAACAAAATTAAAAAAAAAAAAAAATTTATATAGTTTATGTTTGAAAAAAAATATTTAATTTGCCGCTTGCCGAGGGCCGGAGGCAGGCTGGGCAGCCCTCGACGACGCCGCTCAGCTTGCCTCTGGTCCGCGACTGGGCAGAGGGTGATTTCGCGAATCGCCCTCTGCGTAGCCGGGGCCAGAGGCCGGCCGGGCAAGGGTTGCCCAGCCTGCCTCGGCCCTAGACTAGGAGGAGGACGATTCTCGGAATCGCCCTCCACCTAGCCGGAGGCCGATGGTAGGCTCAAAACCCCTCGACGGCGGCGTCCAGCGGGCCTCCCGCCTCGAGCAGGGGTGAATTTTTTTTTTTTTTAAATCTACATATATAATCAAATTTATAATTTTATTTTTAAATTTATAATTTATTTCGTTTTAAATATAAAATATTAATGTTTTGCTTTAAAAAGTGTAATATAAAATTTTAAATTTTTTTAAAATATATATAATGTTTTATAATAAAGTTTTAAATTTTTTTTTTTAAATATGTAATTTTAAGATTGTTATAACATAAAGTTT
Source organism: Pinus albicaulis (assembly GCA_034641835.2). Classification (NCBI taxonomy): domain Eukaryota; kingdom Viridiplantae; phylum Streptophyta; class Pinopsida; order Pinales; family Pinaceae; genus Pinus; species Pinus albicaulis. The sequence goes on from CM076575.1 coordinate 319,501,567, forward strand.
TAATTTTAAAATTTATTTATAATTATAATTATAAACAATATAATAATTTAAAATTTTAAAATTTTATTTATCTTATATTTAAAATTTTAAAAATTTAATAAATAGTGTATATTTCAATATTTTAAAATAAAAGTATAAGTTTTAAATTTTAATTTTAAAATATACGTTTTAATTATATTCATTATATTTAGAATTTTAAAATATAATTGATTAAGTATATATTTAATAAAACAATACAATTTAAATTAAAACCAAAAATAAACATTCCTTTTTTTAAATAAATTTGTTAGCTTAAAAAAAAAATATTAATTTTAACATTTGTTAAATTGTAAATGTGTATTTTTGTTTTTTTAAATATTAAATAAAAACTTAACTTTCAAATTAATTTTATTTTTTTAAATTGTTTTATACAATTTAAAACAATTTTTTTTTTTTTTTTTTATAAAATGTACTCTAAAATTATTATATATATATATATACATACATATATTTAAATATGAATTTAATATTTTGTTTTTAAATGAATAATTTCTATAGTTAAATTTATTGGTTTATTTTCAATTTATTTAGTTATAAATAAATTTTATTTTTTTAATTTATTTTATAGACATTTTTTTTTCGGTAAATTTAAATTTATATTGAAAAATTAAAAAAAAAATTGATTAACTGTTATCTCATTAACTAATATATATATATATTTCTTTTTATCAGGAAAATGACATCAAAAAAGATTTATGTGAATGTTTCTTCACCTAGGGCAGCATCTCCCAAATCTAAAGTTGCAGCTCGACGCACTATGGATACAACTCCCAAATCTAAAGTTGCAGTTGGGCACACTATGGATACTGCTGGATGCAAAAAGGACATTGTTGCACACACTAATAAAAGTCAAGCAAGTGGCCCACCAGGTTCATTAAAGCTTATTTCTGTTTGGAAGAATGCCAAGGAAATAAATAAAATTGATTTCTCATGGTATCTTGAAGACAATGAAATGGAGGCTGATATACATATCTATCTCGTTTGTGGTATGATTGACTTAAATGAACCATATGATATGATGGGCAGAGTACGAGACATATGTATAGTCCCGAATAAAAACACTGTTTATGTTCTTGCAAGGAAGGCTAATAAACGTGACAAGGTTAGATATCATCTATCAAAGGTCAAGTATGACACAAATGAAATATCTACAAAGTTTTCTAAAGAAATCTCAAGCAACATTGCAAATAACATTGTAAGTATGCTTATTTTTATTTCCGCTATGAATTATTGTAAGGATCATTCAATTTTTTAGAAATTATTGATCATTGACATGTTTTATTTTGTTTCATAGGATTTTGTTCTGAGTCTTTCAAACATGTTTGAAGGTATTTATTATATGGAGCCAGATGTTATGAATGTGATCAACACTTTCCACACAGACAAAGCAGAGGAAAGGAGATTGAAGAAAAGATCAATAGCTCGTGACATTGCAATAGTACAAAGAGGGGATCAACCAAGAGTCACTAAGGTGGGTCAATCTAGTAGACCTAAACATGTCGCTTTTGAAGATGTGGAACATGAAACTGAAAATTATGATCGAATTAGTAAGGAGGAGATTAGAACTGTTGTGCAAAAGGAGAAAAAAAATCAGACACCAAAATGGAAAATGGCCAAAGATGTCTCTCTTTTACCTAATGATGAAGAGCTTGTTTATAAAAGAACTCATATGTTAAACAACAAGAATAGGAAATCAAATATTGGTCAATCTGTAAAAGTGAAGGAATGTTTAATGGAAACAAGTTATCAAATTGATGAAAAAATCAAAGCAAAAGATGGAAAAATGAATTCAAGTATATTCAGAAGCATGGATAACATTTTTCAGTTAGTGTTTAGAACTGGGGAGATATGGGATTTGATTGATGAGATTTTCGACCGGTGGGAGAATATTTCCATAAAAAATCAGAAGGTTAAAAAGAGTAAAACCATAATATGTACCAACAGTAAGACAGGTCCTGAACTGAAGCAAATTCTAGAGAATATGAGTATCACACCTTGGAGAACAATGCAAGGTGTGAAGGATGAGAAACTAGTCAAATCAGTACTAGCCCGTGTGAAGTCGGGTGAATTATCAATGGAAGAAATGTGTGCAGAATTTCAAAAGTAAGTTTCTTGAATTATTTCTTATTTTCCTTTCATTATAATTTTCTTTTAAATAAAACATAATGATGTTGGTAGAATTTGTTATACATGTCACTATATTAACAATTTTAAAATGATTTATTCAGTCATAATTTTTTTATGAAAATACAAAAACACATGGTTAAAATGTTGAATCAAGACAGTTGGGATGATGTTGTGCGCCACTACCCAGAAGCAAGTTCTACAACAACACTTAAAGATTTTTATATTGCATTCAATAAGGTATGTTGATTTATACATTCATTTTATTCATATTTAAACTATTTTTATTTTATTACTTATACATATATATTTTTATGTCATTAAAGATGTCGAAGAAGGATGGAAATGGAGTACCAGATACTTTCAAAAGCTTTATTGAAAAAATTAAGTTGGAAAAGATGAGAAAGAAGCGTCTTATGAATGTTGAACTTGATCCTACTCTTAATCATTACATTTGGAATGGGCTCGATAGTATCCAATATCAAATAATACAAGGTGACTGTGAAGACATTGCATCACTAATACCTAAAAGGGAATATGCCCTAGTTATTGTAGATATTCCCTATGGTTTCAATTTCCCAGACATTTAATATGATAGTGAACCATATACTTATCAAGCTTTTAGTAAAGTGGTTATTGGTTTTCAAGAAGTGACAACATCACTACTTTGGCGATTTGTGACATTTCATTTAGACACACAGGTTGCAATGTTATTAACAAGCTTCAAGGGAAAAGAAAACTCAAGGACGCAACTTACATGGTAAGACTTTGAAATTGTATGTTTGATTACTGTTAATTTTTTTTATTTATGAACAATTTAATTGAACTTTTACTATGTTATGTTACAGGCATAAGTCAAATATTGTTTCTTCCAAAGATCAGCCTATTATAAATGATTGTGAGTTCATCCATGTTGAATGTTGGACAAAAGAGGATAGCTATAAGCGTATTCTTATGAATCGAGTAGATGGGAAGAGTCATAGTCAAGTATTGGTTCATGATGCAGTTGTAAGAAAACTAACATATGAGGATAAAGATGCAAAAGGAGATATAGTTAACATTTATCAAAAATCACAAGCATTGATTAACTATCTTATAGATCTATGTTCAAATGAAGGAGAATGGGTTTTGGATTTATTCTCAGGTTCAGGTAAGTTTTAATATACAAATTTAAATTTAAATATTGTCTTTTTTACTTTTTATGTCTCCATACTAATTTTATTACTTATTTTTTTTGTGCTTGATGATTAGGTACAACACTAGCATGTTGCCTACTAAAAGGAAGAAATTGCATTGCCATTGAGAAAGATCCAGTTCAATGCAAATTTATTCAACAAAGAATTAACGCTCTTAAATTCCTTCCAGATGCGAAGCAAGAAGTTGGTTTGAGGAAAGGGGATTTTAATGAATCACGTGTGGCAAAAAAAGCAAAGGAACCTCAACCACCATTATATGGAATGATTGGAAAGGGACACTTTGGAAGATTTGCAGACATGAAAGATCCATTAGAAGATGACAATGACCAAAATGAAGCAGAAAATGCTGCGGAAGAAGCCATCAATGATGTTCTAGATGATGTTGAACATGTATTAGTTGATATTGTTGATGATATTTAAGTTATGCTTGCAAACAAAGCTCATTTTTGAGATCTATTAATCAGTTTTACTTGTAATGTTTAGACTTTGATATTTTATGAGAAGAATCCTTATTTTTTGCAAAAAAACATGTGATTACTATTATTTTTTGACATAAAATTCAATAAAAATGCTATTTTCTTAAGTTTTTTAGTTAAGATTTTCCCAAAAATTAGTTTATTTAACATGTTTTTTTTAACAAAAAGTCTCTAAAAGTGTATTTTTTGCATTCTATTTGTATTGAAAATTTGTATTTTTTTGTCATATCATTCAAAATATTGATTTTTTAGCGACAATTATTTGATGTGCATTGAAAAATTAATTAGCAATACATAAACTTGTAGAAAATATAAACTTTATAATATTGACCCTTTTTTCATTTTTTATCTATGTGAAAAAGTGAAGATATCATTACAAATTTTTATTTTTAAAAAAAATATTTTTTTATTTTTAAAACACAAGTACATAAATGCACTTAAAAACAAACATCTCACGAAAGAAGAAGACATTAGAAAATGTATAGTGTCAAAATCAATCCTCCAAAAAAAAGTTGCTGATGATACGCAAAACGTTGGTGGTGATATGCCACCACTATCTAAAATCGACATAAAGCATCACATAAAAACAAATTAAAATAAAAATAAAAAACAAAGTGCCAAAACATGCCAAGTTAAAAAAAAAAAAAATTGATTCTCAAGATTCCACTTTTCAAAAATCGAAAAGTTTTCTCGCTACGTCAAAAAGTAGGTACCAGTGCAGTTACCTATTTCATCGATAACAATGTTAAATTTTAACATGACAATAAACTATTTCATTTTTATATTGATATATGAAAAGTAAATATAACAAAAGTGATATTTATAAATAATTCTAGACAATCATTTAAATGAATATTACTTTTTCATTCCTTCTTTTACAGCAAATAACTTACATGCCAGGCTTCGATATGTCTCATTGACCAATTCTCTGGAAACTATTCTTGTAGTTTAGATAAAATTTGGTTCTTGGAATCATTGGATTGATTTTTGTATTATAAGTGGAAAGAACGTCTATACATTCGTTCCACTAGATCCCTCAAAATTTTGTAAAAGTTTTTCCCATTTCATTAACTTCCAGCACCACTCTAGATGAGCTAAGGAGCAATTCATTTTCATTTTCATGTTCTATTTCTTTTCTTTTCTTAGAACAACATTCATTTTCTGAGTTGTTGGTCCCTGTAGAACATTAAACATAGGTGAATTAATAGACTTTTTCACATATGTTATCTAATAATTTTAATTATATTATTAATGAAAACTAGAAAAAGAAACTCCTATTAGATCAATAGTATTTTTTTCATTCACCTTATTCATCCTTTTGCAATTTTTCCATCAAGCTTATACATTCTTCTGGTCCTAGATCAGAAATAATCTTATTGAGCTTCGTCATTTTGTGACTCTGCATGATACACATTAAACAATACATATTATTTAAACTTACATATCACTAGTAAAAAAGATGAAATTAATGACTAGGTGACTAAAAACGTTAGTCACCGCTATTATTTCAAGTGAATTACTACTAAATTTGAGCAATTTTAAGTAACCAAACTAAAAATGACTAACTTAAATGACTAATTTAGTCTAGGAATAAAATATACGACTAGATAATAAGTGACTAAACTAAAAATGACTAACTTAAATGACTAATTTAGTCCAAGGATAAAATATATGACCAGATAATAAGTGACTAAACTAAAAGCGACTAACTTAAATGACTAATTTAGCTTTGGATTAAAATATATGACTATATAATAAGTGACAAAATTAATAATGATTAATGTAAATGACGATTATAGTCAAAGAATAAAAATATGACCAGTACAACACGTATATGAATTAGTCATTTATGTCAATAATTTTTTATTGTGTCATGCCATAAATGAAAAATTGCAATTTTGGTTTCGAAGTGTTACATTTCACTACAAGATTCTTTGAATCCATCTGCAGTGTTAAAATTCTCTCAGCTGTGTCCAATACTCTTTCCATTAGGTTTTTGATAAGTACTGGATGACAGTTCTCCAAGAAACATTAATGCTGGATACCCTACCCCTCATTTACCTCAGAGTGATCATACCCATGATTCCCTTTGCCACCATGGATTCCTGATCCGCCCCGACGACTGATCGGCCGCTCGCGCCCTGTCCCGCCCAACTCGCCCAATCACTACACAACACTCGCATAACACCGAACGTGCTCACCAACACGACTTCGCTTGAGGCCTTTGAATCGTCTGCCCACTATGGGGCACACACCCGTTTAATGTTGCCGCTCATCGCCTCTGCCAAAAAGCACGACTCTGCCCATCGCTACACGACATGCCCAAGGTGGGCGTTCACCAATATGGCGCTCCCATTGCACATCACTGTCACACATACTCGAGTTGGGTGCCCATCGCCCCCCCACCACTCCGTCGTCGCGACACTAACTCGAGGGTGTGACACTCCCTCATCCTCGCTCCACTTGTATTTACTCATGCGAAATGCCTTCCACGTGTTGCTCAAACCTCACTCCCATTGGAGAGTGTATGAACCTTTGTTATAATAATAATAATAATAATAATCTAATTTTAAGGTCACGTCGACCAAGCCAAACACCAAATTGGTGTATGAGACCCCCTTGTTTATGGAATAAGGGACCCACCTCTACGTAGCGATTTGACTACTAAGTCTACGAAGACATACATACTCTACCCCCTTTGGTTTTGAACCTATGACCTCTTAGGAGGAAACACATGCTCTTAACCATTAAACCTACTCAAGCTATAAATACTCACACACATATAAAATTTATTTATAATATGTTTAATATACATATATTGTGAGACGCCAATTTAACATTTGATATGAACCCTAATTAATTTGTTAAAATAATAAATATCAATATTTATATTTTATTGAATTTATTAAAATATTAATTATCAATCTTTATATTTTATTTATTTTAATTATATTATATAAAATTAAATTTTAAATATATTGTGATTTTATATTTAATTAATAATTAAAATAATAAATATTAATATTAATATTTTAATTATTTAAAAAATAATTGTTTAAATATTTGTAAAACGTTTGATTGCATGCCACATTGGAAAAGTCGAAGTTCCGCAGATATCAAAAGTCAAAGGGTAACATGGGCGTCCGGCAGATATCAAAAGTCTAAGTGTAACATGGGCATGGGTTGATTTCATTAAAAATATATATGAAATTCGAACTTGTCTCTGGTATGAAAGCCTAAGAATAGAGGAAAATCTTGTTGTTCTTACCAGCACTGGTTCAGGAAGACGAGGTTTTGAGTGCATGTCACATTCGAAGTCTATCAAAAAGTCGAAGTCGGAAAAAGACGAGGTTTTGAAGGCATGCCACATTCGAAGTCTGTCAAAAGTGGAAGTCAGGGAGAGAGCATGGTTGATTTCATTAAAAATATATATGAAACTCAAACTTGTCACCAGTATGAAAGCTTAAGAACAGAGAAAAACTGATTGTTCTTACCCAGACTAGTTCAGGAAGATGAGGTTCTGGGTTTTTGGCGCTGAATTGTTATAGCTGGTTCTAAAATTTAGATAAAAACTGGATGTGCTGGTTAGTTGGCACCAAATATTCGCTGTTGACGGTAGGATTTTTGCAGTTGGCGGGAGGGTTTTGATATATTTGAGAAAATATAATAATATGATTAATTTTTTAGGGCTGGGAATTTTTTCTATATAAAGAGGTGGCAGCAGCAAATTCACAATTGAAGTTTGCAGAGTCACAGGTTAGTTGGATTTTATATTTTTTTATTTCCTCGCTTTGTATATGCTTTGTTTGTTTTAAAATATCCCAAGTCTATGGCCTATCTTTATGGATATATGCGGCCTTCTCTCTGTAATATATGCAACCTTTCTATGGATATCTGCAACCTATCTCTATGCTTATATGAAGCCTTTCTCTATGAATATATATGGCATTTTCTCTATGAATATGGGTGCTTTTTCTTTGAGAGTATATGCGACCTTCTCCTTGTATTTTTTTTGTATTATTTGTGACCTTCTCCTTGCATTATAGGCGGTCTTCTCTCTGTGATTTTGTCTTAATTGTATGCGGCCTATCTCTGAGAAGGTGGATACTGTTCTAGCGAAGTGATGTAGCCTCTTGGAGTGACCCAAATAGCCCTAACCCTCTACAGTTAGGGCATTGATCATGTGAACTTCAAGTCCTATTCTTATGTGGCTTGTTAGGAGATCGATGCAACCTTCTTGAGCAGTCCCATGTCAAGGGTTTATGTGCCCTTATCTCTGGTCCTTGTGACAGTGATATTTGGCAAGAGATAACAGATCTTGTGACAGTGATGTTTGGCAAGAGATAACAAATCTTGTGACTGTAATAGTGTAATAGTGTTTATGGATGCAACCTTATCTTAAATTACCTCCATGTCTGTTTTTGTTTCTATTTTTGGTCTGATACAATAAGTGATGACTGCGATGATTATTTCTTTGTAGTGATTATTTTAGCATTTCTAATTGTAGCATTCTGTGTTTTCTTTTCGCTTGGATATCCCTCTTTATAATTTCTTCTTTTGTTTTCAGACACAACTGCTGGAAAATATTTTTGATCAGAAATATGGAGGATTGGAAGATTTGCTACTTGGAGAGCTTCAATTTTCGTTCATAGCTTTCTTGGTATGCACATCGACTTGAATGATCATTATCTGATGTATTTTTAATTTAAAACAACTATCTCAACTGCAGAAGCATAAACAAAATGATTGAACTTGTTTGATCTATTCCCTCGTTCGAATCCTTTGATCTTACAGGTTAACGAATTAGTGTGAAAATGGTGATGCTACGGTAGCACATCAACTCCTGCATTGCCTTGTGTGAAATGGATCTGTCGCCATTTACTCCAAAGTAGCATAAACAAAATGATTGAACTTGTTTGATCTATTCCCTCGTTCGAATCCTTTGATCTTACAGGTTAACGAATTAGTGTGACAATGGTGATGCTACGATAGCACACCAACTCCTGCATTGCCTTGTGTGAAATGGATCTGTCGCTATTTATGCCTTCTTCTTCATGCCCATATAGGAATGAAACTTCCATCTATAAATACAACAAACATACCCGTCTGCATATGCCCTTAGTTTTGCACATTAATTCTTATCATCTTCATTTTTATGGTTATCCTCCTACTCCCACCTCTGCTCTGGCTGCAGCAGCAATTAAACAATGGTGGATGAATAAAGCGAAGAGTAGAGAAGTTTCAACAGGTGCCAACGTGCAGGGCAACCTAAACCAATGTTCACAATTGGATATAGACAAACTCAAACTACACAATGTTCTCACATGGAACGACATGATTGCAGATTATGTAAAGAATGGGTTCTGCGGCAAAGCGCTGAAAATGTATTTTCAAATGCAGCGCACAGGCATAAAACCGGACAAGATGGTATTTATCTCTGTGTGGCCTCCTATCAGATCTGCAAGCAGGAAAAAAGATTCACGAAGATGTCATCACAAAGGGATTTGCGTCGGATGTCTTCGTGGGTACCGCGCTTGTGTCAATGTATGTCAAGTGCCAGAGTTTAGATAATGCACGACAAGTGTTTGACAGGATGCCTGAACGAGATGTTGTCTCATGGAATGCGATGATCACTGGTTTTTCTCAGAATGGACAATCCCATGAATCATTGTCATACTTCAACGAAATGCAAGTGCGGGGAATGAAGCCCAATTCCATTACCATTATTAGTGCTCTGTCTTCATGTGCTCATCTATTGGCTCTGCCACAAGGTAAGCAGATCCATGGTTATGTGATAAGAAGTGGAATTGAATCTGTTGCTGTGAGCACAGGGTTTGTAGACATGTATGCAAAATGTGGGGATATTAATATTGCTACCAAATTGTTTGAAAGAAAGCCTAACCGGGATATTGTGTCATGGAATGCGATCATTTCTGGTTATGCCTAGAATGACCACCCCCACGAAGCATTGGCATTTTTCTCTGAAATGCAAGTCCAGGGAGTAAAACCTGACCCAATTACCATGGTTAATGTTCTGCCTGCATGTGCCCATTTATTGGCCTTGGAACAAGGTAAGCAGATCCATGGTTATGCAATAAGAAGTGGGTTTGATTCCGATGTATTTGTCGGAAATACATTAGTAGCCATGTATGCCAAATGTGGAAATGTTAACATTTCCCACAGATTGTTTGAAATAATTCCTGCACGAAATGTTGTGTCGTGGAATGCAATCATTGCTGGTTGTTCTCAAAATGCCCTTCCCCATGAAGCCTTAGCATTCTTCTATGAAATGCAATCTCTAGGCATAAAACCCAACTCAATCACTATGGTTAGTGTTTTTCCTGCATGTGCAGATATATTGGCTCTCGAACAAGGTAAGCATATCCATGGTTATGCAATAAGAAGTGGATTTGAATCTAATGTTGTTGTGGGAACTGGGCTTGTAGATATGTACACCAAATGTGGGAATGTTAACATTGCCTATAACTTATTTAAAAGAATGCCTAAAGAAAATGTTGTGTTATGGAATGCAATCATTGCTGGTTATTCTAGAAATGGTTATCCCCATGAAGCCATAACATTCTTCAATGAAATGCAAGTGTTGGGCATAAAACCAGATTCAGTCACCATGGTTATTGTCATGTCTGCATGTGCGCATTTATTGGCTATGGAACAAGGTAAACAGATGCATGGGTATGCAATAAGAAATGCATTTGAATATGATGTTGTCATGTCCAATGCAATTGTAGACATGTATGCCAAATGTGGGGTTGTTAGCTTTGCCCACAAATTGTTTGCAAGAATGCGTAAACGGGATATTGAGTCATGGAATGCAATCATTGCTGGTTATTCCCAGAATGGCTATCTCAATGAAGCCTTGGCATTCCTGAATGAAATGCAAATCCAGGGCATAAAACCAAACTCAATGACCATGATCAGTATTCTGCCTGCATGTGCTAATTTTATTGCTCTACAACAAGGTAAGAAGATCCATGGCTATGCAATAAGAAGTGGATTTGAATCTGATGTTGTTGTGGGCAACGCACTTGTGGACATGTATGCCAAATGTGGGAATGTTAACATTGCCCACAAGTTGTTTGAAAGAATGACTGAACGAAATGTTGTGTCATGGAATGCCATCATTGCTGGTTATTCTCAGAATAGCCAACCCCATGAATCCTTGGCATTCTTCAACAAAATGCAAGCTCAAGGGACAAAGCCCAACTCAATAACCATTGTTAGTGTTCTGCCTGCCTGTGCAGATTTATTGGCTATAGATCAAGGTAAACAGATCCATGGTTTTCATTTCTGTTCTTTGATCCGAGACATATACAAGGGTATTAGTCTAATGACTACAAGGTCCTTTATATTTCAAGTTTATAATGCTTCGAGGAAAAACCTTTTGGACTTTTCAACTAGGCCTATATTCTGTTGACCAGATCTTAGTGAATGAATATTCTTCTAGGTTGAGACTTTCCTTTAGAGTCTGTAGCAAATTCTGACCATAGGATTTGTTCAAAGAGATAGCTTGGTATCTTCAAATCAAAGGCAGCAATCGCAGACAATCTTCAGTGCTGATCATTACACAACCTTCAAGAGAATTTCAATCTTTGAAAGGACTGATGAGGAACTCAGACTCTTCTTCAGTGAAAGCTTATGGATGCCGCCTTTTAAATATTGAAATCAATCCCTTGTGTAAGATTAGTATAACATAGTGATGAAACATGAATTCCTTTGCTTTCAGCTTCAATTGATGTCTCTGGGCCTTCTCAATAATCATCATTTGCGCCTTCTGTCCATAATTTCTAAAGCATTATGGATTTGAATTATCAAGAATTCGAGTCCCCTTTATCTGAAACTTAATTTTCCCAGAATTTGAGGGTTTCATCCTTGATCAATCGTCCTGAGGACATCCTGGTTCTCTCGGCTCCCCGTAGCTAGCTTCTGAGGCCTTTTCGGCCTAATACAGATTTGTACTAAGGCCTTTTAGCCTCTGAGAATTTTGGCCCTGTTTTGAGGCCTCATATCTAGAATATTCAAAATAGAAACTTGGATGTAAGGTGGCTTTGAGTACTGCTAGGGAACACTTATTTTCTTAACACAGATTAGTTGACTGAGGATTCTGTCTCCTTGAAAGCAAGAAGACTTGGCTAAGCTGCTCTTTCATGGTGAAAGCTTCAACCATGCTCTGATACCATGTTGATACAATGTTGATTCTTCATATGCCTTCTAAACTGATAATTACTTCTATTGATTTAATCCTTTTCATATTCAATTTCATCATTAAGCAATTATATAGAAGACAGAAACTTGACTTGCTCTTAATTTGATCCTTCGCTTGAACGGAAGTGATCCGAATTGCCTCTGAATTGATGAAGTCTAATGAGTATATATGGTGAATAGATGAAACTAAAGTGGTGTGTCTAAAGGGCCAGGCCAACTTCATCTTTTGGAGGACCGACTTAACATTTGGAGCCAAAAATTCAATTTTTAGAAATTTAAATTTTTGTCTTTTGAAGCCGACATGAAGAACATGTCTTATATTTATTGTTACATATATTTGAAGGGCTAAAACATTGATTATCAAAACTGACCATAGCTACAAATTTCACCATTGGGTTTCCTGGGTATATCTTCTTTTCTATGGTTTGAACTTTGATGTGTTTGTCTTCTGATTTATTTACGCTGTGCATATTAAGTTAGGAAACTCAGTTTGTTGGGTTTTATGGAAATTTAACATGTGGAAGTTTGCGTTGAGACTTTTTCCATCTTGTTGCATCCATGTACACGTTGTGGTGTGTCTTTCAGTCTCATTGGTGACTAGCAGACAAGAATAAAGTCTATTTATCTATGATGGTTTACTACTATTGTGATAATGAGATCCCATTGAGACACACCGTATCCATCCCAATGTCATTCTACACTTAGGATCCTGATATATCTATGCTATTTATGCATGACTATGGAGACTGTAATAGTGTTTATGGATTTAACCTTATCTTAAATTACCTCCATGTCTGCTTTTGTTTCTATTTTTGGTCTGATACAATCAGTGATGACTGCGATGATTATTTCTTGGTAGTGATTATTTTAGCATTTCTAATTGGAACATTACGTGTTTTCTTTTCAGTTGGATATCCCTCTTTATAATTTATTCTTTTGTTTTCAGACACAACTGCTGGAAAATATTTTCGATCATAAATATGGAGGATTGGAAGATTTGCTACTTGGAGAGCTTCAATTTTCGTTCATAGCTTTCTTGGTATGCACATCCACTTGAATGATCATTATCTGATGTGTTTTTAATTTAAAACAATTATCTCAATTGCAGAAAAACGTATACAGATGAATTTTTATTTGAACTTTTTAAAATGCAAATGGGTCAATCACTTAAAGCTTTTGGTCAATGGAAAGCTATTGTGTGCCTCCTCCTGAGTTGTGAGGAAGCAGTAAGTATTTTTATTTTACAGAGTACCAGACTTTTGTGATTTATTTTGAAATGTCAGTAACCAGGGCCAACTTTATATCTACAAATATGTTGAAATTGGCCTTAATGAGATCTGACCCATGCAACAGAGTTATTAATAAGATTCCTTGAATCAATTTTGACCCTGTTATTGATATGTCCAAGAACTAATACAAGAGAAGGCTGTAACTTCTTGACTTCATAAGATTCATTTGTCTAATCACAGGATTAACACATTCTTTACTCCAAAAAACATATCTTAAGATGGCATGCCAAAATATTGTACAACTTTTGGATTCACGTGATAAGATGGGTTCAATTTATATGAACTAGGAAAAATTTGACTTGACTAAGTTATAATGGCATGGTTTGGGAAACTAATTGCATGAGTTGACCAAGGGTTGGGAATAGTGTTTGGCTCTATTGACTTGGAATGTTGGAACTACTGCCAAAGATTCTATGAGTTTCCAACATTGGACTTGACTGACCCAGACCTAGTCAGGTCAAAAATATGGTGTTTCTAGGGCAACTCATCGCTTTGGCTAGGGTCAATTTTTAAGGCTTGGTATGTTCTTCTACCTTGTCATTCATTTTTTTAGGAAATGAATTAGAGCTTTCTTCATTTTGCTTGGAATTAATAATTATAACATCCTAATGTGTGAGGGGAGTCTTTGAGCTTATTTATTTGGAAATAACAATCAAAGGGGTTGAGTGACATAATAGTATGACAGGAAAACTCATTCAAATTGGGTGAATATGTTGCCTTATCCCCATTATAACTGTAAGACCCCTTCTGGAACGTGTAAGGTAACTTGAAACATGAATAGCTTCCTATTTGTGAACCTTCTTTTTAATTGAGCTAATTTATAACCCTTTGGAGTTCCTACCATCTTATTTTCCCAGGGATACTAATTTTTGGTAACCATTTTAGTCTATGCACTCTGTGTCTTGGAGCTAAAGGATATTACCTTGAAGTTTGAAACCTTGCAAGCAATAGTTGGATGGCTTCATTCGTTTGTCCCTGGAGTGCTGGAATTTGTGGTATGCTTAAGCTCTGAGACGTTCTTGTCTTCACTAAATTATCAACTTCATCACTCTAGTATGGATTTGGGTGCTTTTTTATGAATAATGACCTTCCATTTCTCAACCCTGTGCATGCTGATAAATCTTCCATAAATTTGTTGCAGGTATTTCTCTTAGTAACTTTGTTGTGACCCCATATTCATGAATGAAACATTCAGATAAATTAGGCTTAGATCAGGGCATTTTGGTGGGATCTTTTTAGCAAGCTTTAGGATCCCATATTCAAGATGGGAATACTCTTGGACAGCTAGGGTATTGATAAATATAGCATCATGTTGTGGCAGACACTATTCAAGGAAATATGAGGGGAGCTAATACTTGACTTCTTCAAGCCAGAGATCCATCGTTATCCTCAAGTTCGTAAGTTCCAACGTTTCTGGGTCAAACATAGGAACAATTTTATGTTGGCCATGAACATCAGTGTTGCAGACAGGGAGCTGTTTTATATGAGAAATTAAAGCTACCCGAATATAATTTATAGTTAGGAGAAGGAACTCCTTTGGAGATCAATTATCATACCTATGAACAATAAGAGACAAACCTGGAAATGATTTTTCTCACTGTGTAGTTAACCAATTATGGGTTTGCATGAGTCCTCTTGTTTTCCTAGATATTGGTTTGTTCTTTCAATATGACAATACTATTCATCTTCAATAAGGATTCCTTCAACAAATGGAATGGACCTTTCTGCCTTTGTCTCATATGGTTCACAAAACAACTTGTTGATATGATCAACCTTCTTTTATTCCTCATCAGAGTCCATGTCATAGACTCATATGTAGGATGACTATCAAAGGAAAAATATCAAATCTTGCACTGCTATGTTCAAATTTAATAGGCAATGTTGATTGGAGATGGACATAATTAAGTGTGCCAAAGTTTCTACCATATTCAAAATCACAGATAGGAGTGTTGGTATCTTGAGACTTAAGGGATCTTCAGTATTTCCCTTCATTTATGAGTGTCTTATTACTCTCATTCTCAGGAAAACTAGAAGTACAGTCTAGTGCATTATCTCCATCTGCGCTCAGGATTTTGTCATATGTTGGTTGAATTTCCATTTTCCAGTGTAGAAAAAAGGCATAGCATGATACCCATGTCATCACGTGCTAAGTCTTCTAGGGTGATTGCAAGAGTGGTAGAAAGTTGTTTCCTACCCTCCTGCTGATATTCCTCCTCTGCATTTAGGACCTTTTCTCACACTATCAATCATCCAAATCATTCAATAAATTTAGCATATGCTAGGAAAGATGGAATTTCCTTGTATCTTTATAAGAAGAATTGGGTGATTACATGAACCGAGTAATGGTGTGGTTGGTCTTCAAAAGTAAAAATTCATTTTCTTTCAAGAGTCTGTTAGGGTCTCAATTGACCAAGCAAGACATGGCCTCCAAAGATCCACTCCTCCTTCATAATATAGTCCTAAAGTTCCATGTGAGGAATATCCAAGGTCTGTTGAAACTTGAAGCAATGCCCTATGACCATTTATCTTTGTTGAAAATTTATCAAAGTATCCTTAATAGACATTTTTCAATTTTAGTTCCTTAATCTCTATATGACAATTCCCTTGCCGAGTGTTACAATAGTGGCAACATTCTCTGCAATTATTATTTGTTGTCGGAAGAATGAAGCAAAATGACTCAGATCCACATTCTCTTGTTCGCTTCTTTATGTTTATTGACTCTGGAAAAGACTCTTAAGAGACAACTACCATTGTTGATTAAAGAGTCCAAAATAATAGAGATTTGTGTGACAGGATTGAGGGACTTGTCTAGAAGTGAATTAGCGTTGATATTGCAAATGGAAGACTTAAGCTTTCTAGGTTCTGCCTATTCTTGTGTTGTAAGTTGATTTTCTTTCTGGGTTGCATTTACCATGTGTATTCCACCTTTTACATTCATGTGTTTTTGTTGAAGCACATCTTCTCTATCTATATTGGTTGATGGGTTCAATGTATATGAACTGGGAACAATTTGACTTGACTAAGTTATAATGGCATGGTTTGGGAAACTAATTGCATGATTTGACCAAGGGTTGGGAATAGTTTTTGACATTATTGACTTGGAATGTTGGAACTACTGCCAAATATTCTGTGAGTTTCCAACATTGGACTTGACAAAAGGTAAAATGCATACCTTGTCAGTCCCAGGGGCAAGGGCTACAACATGAGTCACTTCGTCATCAATTTGTGTTGTGCATACTGCAACAAATTGTTCAGCCATCTGCCACAAAGGGTGAAGATGCGGTTGTGCTTCTCCAACTGCAAAAACCCTACTGAAAACCACTTTACAATCTTTTAAAATCTTTTGTTGTTCAGCTGCAAGAAATTCCTGGACATCCACTTCATGCAACTGTTTGTTTGACAAAAAATTATGGTGAATTTTCTCAATCACCTGTGTTTGAATTGCAGGGTATATGTGTTAGAAATGTGACCATACGATGAACTCAGGAAATATCTCTAAATTGTGAGAAGTCACAAAAGCAATGTTTGTTATAGATTAATTTTAGCATCTCACCGCTAAAGAAGATGTCAGTGTTCCATCTTTTGGCCTCTCATCAACGTATGCTTCTAACAGTGATGTTCCCGTCAATCCAAATTGGTGCCTACTACAGGGAAAATACATGTTTTGTACATGGCAGTGTCCATGTTCTTAGGAACAGTCACATATATCTTTAACTACCAATTTTTAAAGACAATTATCAGCTTGTGTTGGGTCTTGATCGGGCCAAACTCCTTAATCATCTATACTACTGAAAATTCCATTCCCAAAACACCGTCTAGATCTTTACTTTTAGGTAGCCTATCATCTCCATCTAGTTCGGCCTCGTCACCCTTTGAAATAACACGTCCTGCAATTAAAGTTCCTGTGGGATCAAGTACTTTGGCCATATATGTGGCATAAACTCTGTTGTCCATTGTATAAACATGTAGTTCGTACAACTTGCTTGCCTGAAACATAAACAATCACAGAATGAATTAGATGAAAATAAGAACAGATCCATCTATTGGCATACAAGGAAGTTGTCAATTCCACATTGTAAATCAAATGTTCCCTGTAAGAAACTACACTTTGCAAAGATAATAATATTTCAATCCAAATTTTACTAACCCTATCCAAAAAATTCCAGATGCCAGGCCACAATTTAGTCCACAATGCACATTCCCATATGAGGAAAGCAAAAAAGCTGACGCTGAGGTTTCTCTTGATCTTGTTCCTCCTTCTTCCTTAGCATTTCCTCGTGCACATGATCTATTTCAGTAAACTGTTGGACAAACAACATCGTGAATTAGCAACATTTATATAATCATATTATCATCAGTTCATTTACTTCACATCCCTCTTTGCCTAGGAATCACCAGAAGTAGAACAAGATGATTTTTATTTTTATGACACCTTAGTTGAATTTAGAAGTGTGTGATCAAGGTCCAAAACAAGGCAAAGTTTCTTGGCGCTAAACATCTTATTTTGTTCATCAATTCTCTGTGCTCGTTCCTGTTGGATTGAAATTCATTGTTCTTCACTTAGCCCTTCCAAGAAATGATTCACATCACCACAAGGATTCATATGATTTTGTGTGATTGTGGTAATTTCATTTGGCAAACTCTGTGAGAGGGGCATAACCATGCTTGAATCCTTTGGAAGTGCTATGTCTTGTTTAATATCTTCTTCTGGAGATTTAGAAGATTCAGTGAATTCATGCTCCAAGTCAACGGGGATTTCAATTTTAGTTCCTTAATCTCTGTATGAAAATTCCCTTGCCGAGTGTTACAACAGTGGCAACATTCTCTAAAATTATTATTTGTTGTTGGAAGAATGAAGCAAAATGACTGAGATCCACATTCTCTTGTTCGCTT
The DNA here is from genome assembly GCA_034641835.2 of Pinus albicaulis. Taxonomy (NCBI): domain Eukaryota; kingdom Viridiplantae; phylum Streptophyta; class Pinopsida; order Pinales; family Pinaceae; genus Pinus; species Pinus albicaulis. Next base: position 319,519,807 of record CM076575.1, read on the forward strand.
CTTTACATTTATTGACTCTGGCAAAGACTCTTAAGAGACAGCTACCATTGTTGATTAAAGAGTCCAAAATAATAGATATATGTGTGACAAGATTGAGGGACTTGTCTAGAAGTCAATTAGCATCAATATTGCAAATGGAAGACTTAAGCTTTCTAGGTTCTGCCTGTTCTTGAGCTGTAAGTTGATTTTCTTTCGTGGTTGCATTTACCATGTTTATTCCACCTTCTACATTCATGTGTTTTTGTTGAAGCACATCTTCTCTATCTAGATTGGTTGATGGGTTCAATGTATATGAACTGGGAACAATTTGACTTGACTAAGTTATAATGGCATAGTTTGGGAAACTAATTGCATGAGTTGACCAAGGGTTGGGAATAGTGTTTGACATTATTAACTTGAAATGTTGGAACTACTGCCAAAGATTCTGTGAGTTTCCAACATTGGACTCGACAAAAGGTAAAATGCATACCTTGTTAGTCCCAGGGGCAAGGGCTACAACATGAGTCACTTCGTCATCAATTTGTGTTGTGCATACTGCACCAAATTGTTCAGCCATTTGCCACAAAGGGTGAAGATGCGGCTGCGCTTCTCCAACTGCAAAAACCCTACTAAAAACCACTTTACAATCCTTTAAAATATTTTGTTGTTCAGCTGCAAGAAATTCCCAGACATCCACTTCATGCAACTGTTTGTTTGACAAAAAATTATGGTGAATTTTCTCAATCCCCTGTGTTTGAATTCTAGGGTATATGTGTTAGAAATGCGACCATATGATGAACTTGGGAAATATCTCTAAATTGTGAGAAGTCACAAAACCAATGTTTGTTATAGATTAATTTTAGCATCTCACCGCTAAAGAAGATGCCAGTGTTCCATCTTCTGGCCTCTCATCAACGTCTTCCTCTAACAGTGATGTCCCCAACAATCCAAATTGGCGCCTACTACAGGGAAAATACATGTATCTGTACATGGCAGTCTCAAAGTTCTTAGGAATAGTCACATATATATTTAACTACCGATTTTTGAAGGCAGAAAATAACAGTTGTAAGGTCTTGATTGGACACTGGAAAAGAATTGAAATGAACTTACCTTTCCACCACAATTAAATTATGTCTATGATGAGGCCAAACCCTTGCAGAATCATCGATAATTACTACTGCAGATTCCATTCCCAAAACACCATCTAGATCTTTACTTTTAGGTAGCCTATCATCTCCATATAGGTTGGCCTCATCACCCTTTGAAATAACACGTCCTACAAATAAAGTTCCTGTGGGATCAAGTACTTTGGCCATCTCTGTGGCATAAACTCTATTGCCCACTGTATAAACATGTAGTTCATACAACTTGCTTGCCTGCAACATAAACCATCACAGAATGAATTAGATGAAAATAAGAACAGATCCATCTATTGGCATACAAGGAAGTTTTCAATTCCACATTGTAAATCAAATGTTCCCAGTAAGAAACTACAGCTTGCAAAGATAATAATATTTCAATCCAAATTTTACTAACCCTATCCCAAAAATTCAAGATGCCAGGCCATAATTTAGTCCACATTCCCATATGAGGAAAGCGAAAAAGCTGACGCTGATGTTTCCCTCGGTCTTGCTCCTCCTTCTTCCTTAGCATTTCCTCGTGCACATGATCTATTTCAGTAAACTGTTGGACAAACAACATCGTGAATTAGCAACATTTATATAATCATATTATCATTAGTTCATTTACTTCACATCCCTCTTTGCCTAGAAATCACTAGAAGTAGAACAAGACGGTTTTTATTTTTATGACACCTTAGCTGCATTTAGAAGTGTGTGATCAAGGTCCAAAAGAAGGCAAAGTTTCTTGGCGCTAAACATCTTATTTTGTTCATCAATTTTCCGGGCTCGTTCTTGTTGGATTGCAATTCGTTGTTCTTCACTTAGCTCTTCCAAGAGATGATTCACATCAATCTTGCAAATGTTCGACTGTTTAGTCAATATCTCAATCTTCTAGTTACTTTAGCAATTACTAACCTTTAGCTGCTTCTGTAGAATACGTCCTTCAGTTACCTTGGAAGTTGTATCATTCAGTTCTTCCTTTAGATAGGTCTACAATCAAAACTGTTCTTGTATTTGCTATCTTTCAAACGCTGTCACCTTCAGACTTATACGTAGACAATCTTGTCCTTAGATCTGATTTGTTATACCTTAAAACTAGTTCTTTATTTTAGTTGGTTCTTGCACTGTCAACTTCATAGGAAAGAATTCAGATTCTTTCAAACACAATGTAAGCAGCTATTCTGAGATCCTTGAATGTACTATTTCACTGTGTATACATATTACTGTTCTGACCTTATTTTGTGCTTCGATTGTAAATACTTCACTGTACATGTCTCTAACTTCTGTTGACCATTTCTGTGAGACCCTATGTGATACCATCAAACTGAAATGGCATACTTCTCATCAAGCTATGATGGCACTGAACCAGTGAGACCTTTCTCACTGTGGTAGCATGAAACAGTGATAGATTTTTTACTGTGGTATTTCCAAATTGTAGTGTCATACTTATCATGTGATTGATTATACCGAGATTGTAGTTGACCTGTGATTATAACACTGAATATCTTCACTGTAATACGGATTATACTGATATCTTTTTGTCACACCGAGCCTTAATTGTAAATACACCTTTATAACTCATTCTCCTCACTGCTGTGGTATCGAAATAATCTTATAAGAGTAGTACTGAATTGAGGCAGAGGTAATTTCAACACTGTGATGTCATTGAGATTGAGATGTTACCGAGATCCTTCTTTTCATAGTGACAAAGATTGACCTTTCTTGTGAACTTGCACCTAGCTTAATTATTGGACTGTCTTACTATGATTTGAGCCCTTTAGTCAATATCTCAATCTTCTAGTTACTTCAACAATTACTAACCTTTAGCTGCTTCTGTAGAATACGTCCTTCAGTTACCTTGGAAGTTGTATCATTCAGTTCTTCCTTTAGATAAGTCTGCAATCAAAATTGTTCTTGTATTTGCTATTTCAAACGTTGTCACCTTTATCAAACAGTGAAAAATTGGAGCTGCACAGTTGGGGAATTGTTCTAGACTTAGTTTCATTTCCTTGTTTCCAAATATTTTAGATGGAGTTATCCCAATAGAGATTGGCAAACAATCCATGCTTGAAATGCTAGATGTTTTAAGGAACTCCCTCACTCATGAGATTCACAAGGCACTGGGCAATTTCCATGAGCATTATGTACTTATGTTCACAAATCCGCTGGACTACACCCTTGGAAAAAATTATATTGATTCTGAGCCTACTATTTTATCAAACAGTGAAAAATTGGAGCTCAACTATTTTCAAGGATATATTCCTACTGATCTTATCACACTTCCTCGTGTTAAGATTATTTGGGCTCTACAGACAACTCAAAATGGAACCTTCCCTGAGGGTTGGGGTGAATGTAGTAGCTTGGAGATCCTTAATTTGTGTCAAAATCTTTTGTCTAGTCGAATTCTTATAGTTTTGGGTAGATGCAAGTATTCTTATAGTTCGCAAGCTCAGGTCACCTTTGCTGCTCTTTATTCATCTCTCTTTATGTGTGGTCTTGGGGAAGCAATCCATATACTTCCATTTTATCTAATCTCTTTATGTGTGGTCTTTGTGGAAGCAATCCAGTCACTTTCATTCTATCTAAGGGTCTGACGGTGCTTCATGATTTCAAACAGTAACAACTTCACTGGTTTGCTTTCTCCACCACTAATAGATGAAGGGATAATGAAAGAACAACCATCTTATGGATTATTATTAAATGAAAACCAATTTTTAGGGAATATTTATAGCTCCCTTTTTGCTTCATAACAGAGATTTCAGAGCTTTTCCATGAATTCCAGGGCAATCAAATATCAGGGGAAATTCCTGCAGAGGTACTAGGGAATTATAAATCATTGAAGTGCTTAGAGACCTCACATAATCAAATTAAAGGATCAATATCATTCACCCTTGGGAATATAACATCATGAACGCCCTATGCCATATGCTATGAGTGCTCTAGCATATATTCCACCATTCACATAGCTTCTAACAATTGACATGTGGGAGCTCATACATTTGCTCATTATATAAATCTCAACGACTTTTTAGCTCTGGATTCCTCAAAAGTTAGAAATTGTTAACCCACTAGTTGAGTAATAATGTAAAATTAAAGTGTTACCTAGTTCAGTAACAATGCAAACTATTGACTGTTTTAGAATTTGGCAGTTACATCAATATGTTGTTAATGCTTACATTTTTTTAAGTGATAGCCCTTGAAGAATGGCGGACGAAAAAGCTTGAAGAAGCTAAGAAACGTGAAGCAATGAAAGACAGTGTGAATTCCTCCACATAAGCCAAAGATACTGGTATGCATTTTTTATATTCAGCTTATTTGTGACTTCAACTGATGGCTTGTCTGCTAGTTGTGATGGCATAGAATTTTTTTTGTGACATCAGGTTCTTTTCCACCCTGCTCCTTTTGGTCCACAGCTCCCAAATTTGGGCGTGTGTTTATACATTATGTATTGGGGTTCCCATGAACAGAGATGGTGGCAAAAGTATTGGAGACTCACTGGGGCCCTGTGTTGGAGGAAGCTGGATTCTCATTACCTCCCAAAGCTTCAAGCGAGGATAGTGGAAAGATGCTGGAGGATGGAACTGAGATCAGTAATGAATATATGGGCAATCTTAGTTTGGTGTTTGCACTTTTGATTTCTTGGGATTTTGACTACTAGGTTAGCATCACCAAATTATTTTGTCCTCTTCACTGCATTATGTCTTGAGAGCGTGTTTTACAAAGTATTCATATAGCAGTCTTATCTATTTTTAAGTTTATGAATTGAGGATTATGGTTTCCTGACAATTTCTCTAGGTTCCTTTTTTCAGCATATTTAAGGTTATTGTTATGTTTCTAAATTTAACAATTTGATTACTTACATGTGGGAGAATGGAATTTAGCATTTTGCAGTGAAGAGCTGTTAAAATTCAAAGTATTTTGTTTTAACATCTGTTTTCTTTTCCACCTTTTCCCAGGTGTGTTATTTTTGAATGAGTTATATTGTTTCTTTGTTCAATTTGTCCAAGGCCAGCAAGGGTTTGGAGAATCCTAGCTTAAAATGGTGCAATTAAAGCCTGATGCATAGTTTGATATTATTTTTGCAGAAGATGGAATCATACCTGGCAGGCCACTTCCTTCTGAATGCCATGCAGAACCACATACAGAGTATGACGGAGCGACAGTTAAATGGGGTCTGATGCACCATAAAGAAAGTAGTGCAGATTGTTGTCAGGCTTGCTTAGACCAATCAAAAGGTGAAAAGAAGTGTAACATTTGGGTTTATTTTCCATTTGAACTTGGTTTCTATTCTCCAGATATATATCAGCACAAGCATCAAGAATGCTGGCTAAAGCAGGTAGAATTCTCATGCTTCCTCCAAAACTCTAGCTACAAATTTTAAAATTGCAATATGTTAAAACATATTAACATGATTGTTTATTTTGTTTAAAATTACACAAATTCACAACATATATATGTAAAGGGAGAAAAATAGAAAAGGAAAAAGAAGAACCTATGTTTTCATTTAAAACAAAAATCCAATACATATTCATATTAAGCTTAGATCCAAACAGAAAAGGTCAAAACATCTAGCCCCATTGGAAAATTTTCCACATAAAAAGACACCAAATATTGCCTGAAACATGGATGCTGAGTGAGCTATTATCAAATGGCTATCATATAAACCACAAAATTGAAATTTTGTGTTTGTTCTTATTCAAGTTCGAGTTTATTTCAAGACTGCTACAGTCTATGGTCATGTGCGATTATGAATTATATGTTGAGAATTTAAGGGCTATAGATTAATAAAAATTCTCTTCTTGATAACTACTTGTGAGCTTGCTGATTTAATCCTTCATCAAGTCAATTATCAAAGTGCTTATACAAATGTAGAGACAAAATTGATCTTTCTTGTAAATGAGTATTTTGCAATATAGTTAGGAAGGTAAATCTTTGATTTACCTTCCTTACTTGAGGTTTCTGACTTTTACAATTCTTTCTTCAGAGATAACTTAATCATATCCTTTAGTCAATGTCTCAAGCTTTCAGTTACTTCAGCAATTACTAACCTTTAGTTGCTTCTGTAGAATACGTCCTTCAATTACCTTGGAAGTTGTATCATTCAGTTCTTCCTTTAGATAGGCCTGCAATCAAAACTGTTCTTGTATTTACTATCTTTCAAACGCTGTCACCTTCAGACTTATACGTAGACAATATTGTCCTTAGATCTGATTTGTTATACCTTCAAACTAGTTCTTTCTTTTAGTTGGTTCTTGCACTGTCAACTTCATAGGAAAGAATTCAGATTCTTTCAAACTCAATGTAAGCTGCTATTCCGAGATCCTTGAATGTACTATTTCACTATTTATACATATTACTGTTTTGACCTTATTTTGTGCTTCGATTGTAAATACTTCACTGTACATGTCTCTAACTTCTGTTGACCATTTCTGTGAGACCCTATGTCATGATACCATCAAACTGAAATGGCATACTTCTCATCAAGCTGTGATGGCACTGAACTAGTGAGACCTTTCTCACTGTGGTAGCACAAAACAATGATAGATTTTTTACTGTGGTAGTTCCAAATTGTAGTGTCATACTCATCATGTGATTGGTTATACCGAGACTGTAGTTGACCTGTGATTATAACACTGAATATCTTCACTGTAATACGGATTATACTGATATCTTTTTGTCACACCAAGCCTTAACTGTAAATACACCTTTATAACTCATTCTCCTCACTGCTGTGGTATCGAAATAATCTTATAAGAGTAGTACTGAATTGAGGCAGAGGTAATTTCAACACTGTGATGTCATTGAGATTGACCCTTCTTGTGAACTTGCACCTAGTTTAATTATTGGACTATCTTACTATGATTTAAGCCCTTTTGACATAGGTCCTTTTAGAATGTTTTGAGTCCTTTCAAACTGCCTTTGATCATAACCATAACGCTGATACCATGTTGAGAATTTAAGGGCTATAGATTAATACAAATTCTCTTCGTGATAACTACTTGTGAGCTTGCTGAGTTAATCCTTCATCAAGTCAATTATCAAAGTGCTTATACAAATGTAGAGACAAAATTGATCTTTCTTGTAACTGAGTATTTTGCAATAAGTTAGGAAGGAAAATCTCTGATTTACCTTCCTTACTTGAGGTTTTTGACTTTTACAATTCTTTCCTCAGAGATAACTTAATCATATCCTTTAGTCAATATCTCAATCTTTCAGTTACTTCAGCAATTACTAACCTTTAACTGCTTTTGTAGAATACGTCCTTCAGTTACCTTGGAAGGTGTATCATTCAGTTCTTCCTTTAGATAAGTCTGCAATCAAAACTGTTCTTGTATTTGCTATCTTTCAAATGTTGTCACCTTCAGACTTATACGTAGACAATCTTGTCCTTAGATCTTATTTGTTATACCTTCAAACTAATACGTAATTCCTGTTCTTTCTTCCACCTTTTGTTAACTTCAAACTTGACTGTAATTGTTACTTAAATATCCGCAGTACCTTAGAGACAGATCCACAAATCTGTGCTTTCTTTTAATGTGTTCTACCCCAGACGTTAACTTAATATTTGCTCCCTTCTTTACGCTGTATTGCCTCAGTAGAATCCGCAAAACTTTCTTCTTTTGCACGTTGTATAACCTCAGTATCATCCGTAGATATGTTCTCTTAACCGCAACATATGTAGGGTATATATAGTAGTTCTAGCCAAGTAATTAAGCCGACCTTATAGCCATTAAGTAGGCCGACTTTACATTTGTTTGTAGGTTGACTTCATAGGCATATCTTCAACGTTTGTAAGCCATTCTTCTGCAACGTCCTGGAGGGTATTCTTCACGCCTTTTACATGACTCCTAATTACACTTATGTACCTAATAGACATCAAGAAGAAGTCTATAGACCTATACTAAGAATCTTTCTCATGAAACCCATGAAGCAAGTAAACCAAAAATTCATTTTATTATTATTGACTTCATCTTTACATAAGTACATAATTACATAGTCATTATAAGGAAGACCTACCTAGTTACACTTTTCAACATTATAACTATATATAATTTTGATGTTTCTAGGTTGGAGATTGTACTATTTTCATTGGAAGATGCTACCGTTGATGCGCACAAGGCTCTTGAGTTACTTGGTAGGATTCTCGCAAAATTGGTTGTTGAAGGGATATTTTTTATTCAAGATATAGCAAGGGAAATCAAGGATGGAGGTACATAGCCAAGAAGCTTATTAGAAACGAGGGGATTTTGAGGTATTTCTCAAGAAGAAAATTTCAAGGTAGTCTGCTCACAATTTTAATGCCTGATCAATTTTGTGGTTTATTTGTGATCTCTCATGTTGACAAGTGAATGGTTGGTTATTTTTTAGCTCGTGCTCACATTTGTTGGTTCCTGAAGCTCGAACACTTCATAACAAAAATAGGCAAAGTCAAACAACACAAATGGTCCACTAGCTCTCTTTTCATTTGCTAATATTATAATGAAGTTTTATTAGAGGCACTGTTTGTTTGTTTATTTTGGTTAGAAAAGGGTTTGCTCTTGGTTTTATGTGATTTTCAATTTAACCTATGTAGCATGTTGAGAAATGGGAAAGAATAACATGACATTTATTTTGCAGAAATTGATGCTGAAGGAAAATTGCTTTGACATTGTTGATGTTAAGGTATATGTTGTATAAACTATTTATAATCTAATTTATGTTATATTTTAGTGTTCATTGTCTTTCATTTCTTACAATGCATTGTATTTTCTTTTGTTTTCAGAAAATGAAATCAGTATTGATGGTAAGAAGCATGAATTGAAAAAAGAGAAGAGAAATAACGTTGGAGCGACAAATGCAAAAAAAGAGAGGAGAACTAGTCTGGTGATACCTTTAGAACCAATATCTCGCATAAGACACACATATAGAGACTGATGATCAAGTCTTCAGAGTTGGTGAATTCACCTGTAATGCCTTGACAACACAACGATAATGTTTTGAAGTGATGAAACATAATTTCATATGTAAATTGTAGTCCAACTAATATAAAGTTGGAAACTCATATTGTAATGTTTTAACATTTCATATAATATAATTTATGTGGTTGAAATTATTTATAGTTGCACTTGATGTTGTTTAGTATTGTAATTAAAATATGTGACTTTGTGTTTTCATATTAGATGAACATGCACATTGTATGACATTTTTTAAATCATACAAATTAATTTATGTTGATTAATAATGAACACAAATAAAATGAATATGCGACTAAATTAGTCATTTATAATGATTATTAATGAAATAAATATAAACTACTAAATTAGTCGTTTATATAATGAATAAATGGCTACTGCAAATGATAAATTTGTGACTACAAATGATGACTAAATTTTGTATATATACGACTATTAGTAGCTAATTTACAGTATCTTATAACATGACTAAAATTTAGTCACATTTCTTCGGTCATTAATTGGTTTCAAACAATGACTAAAATTTGCATATATATGACTATTAGTAGCTAATTTACAGTATCTTATAACACGACCAACATGTTGGTCATAGTTCTTTGGTCATTAATTGGTTTTCTCGGGTGATCATATAGTAATATATTTTGTTGTATATTTTTTCATTAATTGTGACATTTAATGACCAAATCAAGGACTAAATGAATGACTAAATCAGTGACCAAATGAATGATTAAATGAATGACTAAATCAGTGACAATGAAAGACCAAATGAATGACTAAATTAGTGACCAAATCAGTGACTAAATCAATGACCAAATCAATGACCAAATATACAACTAGATAACAAAATTGAGATAACCAATTAATGACTAAGCTAAAAACGACCAAAAGTTGGTCGCGTTATAAGATACTGTAAATTAGCTACTATTGGTCACCGAACGAAAAATAGTCGTTTATATGCAAATTTTAGTCGTTTTTTTAGTAACAAATTAGCCACTTTGTACTAGTATAGTTTAAATAACATTTTTTGTAAAGAATTTACAAAGAACTTGCATTTTTTTCTTTTCTTGATGTGTTATCAATATTTTTGTTATTTTATCTCTTGTTATTCATTTATTTATCAATCTGAAACCTATACCATATCATTCATTAATATATTTATAAATAAATTGTCAAATTTTCAGTTAAAAAAAAACTCAAGAAACTGGCGCGCCATTCATTCTGTACGCACTGACGTCGGTGCATCGGGGTATTATAAATTCACCGCACAAACAATATAATAGACCGTATGGTGCTCTATGTCAACAAAGAGCACCAGTTCATTACATGTTAACCACTACACCAATTAACACAAAGAAAATAATAAAAATTGTCCAGTGTTAGTTTTTGTAGCATAAACCGGTGCTATATTTTACGTATGATGCACTGATAAAAAAAAATTGTTTTTTTAATATTTTATCACATATTAGTTTCGCGGTGTGCTGGGATAATATAGTGCCCCAGTGCACTAGGGTACGTTGGGCGCACCGATGATTTTTTTTTTTTTTTTAATTTACGCAAGAGCCGACATGGATTGGGATCTGACTATTGAAGTCGTCATGTGGGTTGGATTTCTTAGGCCTATATATAGAAATACAAACCCTATAAATCTAAAATGAAAAGCCCTAATTTTGAAATCAGAGAAAGAGGGAGAAGAAATGGCAGAAACAAAAATAATGTAGCGTTTGTTTCTAAAAATGGATTTTTTTTATTTTATTTTGTGCGAAACAACACATTTGCGGTGCGCCATAATGAAATAGTACACCGGTGCCATATTTTACATATGGTGCACTGATTAAAAAAAATTGTCTTTCAATTTTTTATCACACAGTACTTTCGATGAAAAAATCATTTTTTTTTTTAAAATTCACCCAAGGGCCGATATGGATTGGGATCTGACTATGCACGTCATCCCGTGGGTTAGATGCCTTAGGCCTATATTTAGCAATACAAACCTTATAAATCTAAAATGAAAAGCCCTAATTCTGAAATCACAGAAAGAGGGAGAAGAAAGGGTGGAAACAAAAAGTGTAGGGTTTGTTTCTAAAAATGGATTTTTTTTTTATTTTTTTTTGTGTAAAACAACACATTCGTATGCACCATAATTAAATTTTTTTTTTTTTTTATCACACAGTACTTTCGCGGTGCGCTGAGATAATACAGCGCACTAGTGTGCTAGGGTACGCTGGATGCACCGATGAAAAAAAATATATATATTTTTAAAATTCACGCAAGGGGCGACATGGATTGGGATCCGACTATGCAAGTTGTCTCGTGGGTTGGATGTCTTAGGCTTATATTTAGCAATAAAAACCCTATAAATCTAAAATAAAAAGCCCTAATTCTGAAATCATAGAAAGAGGGAGAAAAAATGGCAGAAGTAAAAAGAATGTAGGGTTTGTTTCTAAAAATGGAATTTTTATTTATTTTTATTTTGTGTGAAACAACACGTTTACGGTGTGCCATAATGAAATAGCGCACCGGTGCCATATATGACATATGTCACACTGATAAAAAAAAATGTTTTCTAATTTTTTATCACACAATACTTTCGTGGTGCATTGGGATAATACAATGCATTGGTGCGCTAGGTTACGTCGGGCGCACCGATGAAAAAATCTTTTTTTTTTTTTAATTCCCACAAGGGCTGACATAAATTGGGATTCGAATATGCAAGTTGTCCCATGGGTTGGATGTCTTAGGCCTATATTTAGCAATACAAACCCTATAAATCTGAAATGAAAAGCCTTAATTCCGAAATCACAGAAAGAGGGAGAAGAAAGGGTAGAAACAAAAAGAATGTAGGGTTTGTTTCTAAAAATGGATTTTTTTAATTCTGAAAATGAAAAAAAAAAATTGAAATTTTTTTCTTATTGCATAAAAAAAAACTGCAAAAAAAATACAAAAAATATAAAAAATAATTTTTTTTTTCTTACTGCGTAAAAAAAACTGTAGAAAAAAGTAAAAAAAATAATAAACTTTAATCACGAGATCGTTTGAAATTCTATGCTACAGCGTTTGAAACACCAGAGGTTTAGAATTATGATTGTTTGAATACTTCTGTTTGAACGTATTTCCCTGCTCCATAGTGCTTTCATGCTCTGTTTGCTCCAGGTATATCTCCTGCAAATCTCTGGTTGAAATTTTTTGCAAAAATAGTGAAATAATGAAAAGTGTTTAGTATTTAAAGAATTTTTTTATGAAATTAGATTTTTGAAAATATTTTGCTGCCCATTTTTCAATTTATCGTTTTTTTTCACTTAAATAAAATAGATTTGTGCTTTTTTTATTTGCGGTTATTCATCACCGGTGCGGTGCTATTAGCATCACTTAATAGCACCGCACCGGTGTGTCCATTTATAAAACAACACCGGTGCACAGTAATGAAAATGCGTTGGTGCGATGATCTATACATTAGCACCGATAACAAGAACTCCAATTTTAAGGCATCAAAATTACTTTTAGGTGTGTGCACCAAAATTTATTGTTGATTTTGCTCAAATGCAGGGAGAAAATATCATAATTATATCGAATGGACAATTCTTCAAAATCCAACTCATTCCATAATATTTCTCAAAGTCCATCACAGAGTTCTCTCTATCCATCTCAAGACGTAATATTTACTTCAAATTTTATTTATATTTTCATTATTTAATTGATTTTTTTTTTATCCATGTTAATCATGCACAGCTTAATTAAATTTATAATGTATACAAATTTGCAGGTTCACGCAGATTCAACATTGAGTTTAGATGCACAAAATATTCAAATAGCTCCAAAATGTCAGAAGCTCTTATTGGGAGCTGCATACTGCAAGGCACATTTGGTAGATGAAAATGGACAATCGCTTCACCCTGCCAATTGTAATAATATTGCATCTTCTAACCACAATCGTGGGACAAGGATGGTAATAATTATAATTGTCTGGTATATTGATTAATCTAATTATTTCAACATAAAACCAATTAATCATGCAATATTGTCAACGTGGTTATTAATTGATATCATATATTTTGTACTAATCATGTTCAAATATTTATTTTTAAATTATTAGGATTCTAGTGATGATGAGCGATCTACCTACCATCTTTCGTTGCACCCCATGACAATGTCAAATTGAGATAAGAATTAATTAAGAGAAAAAATCAGAGAGGAATGATACCAAGAATGGTTGAATCAACCATCGATTCAATTCCTGCTATGTCCAGATTCACCAATTATGAATGACTACAGAAATAGTAGTTATTCACAAGCTGGAAATGGAGGCAATCAAATAGAGGTTGGTATGGATGATTACTTAAGGGATATGACTACCATGGAGACAATGTTGTTAGATGCATTCCAAAACGATGATCAGCTAGGGGATGATGCTCATATCGTTGACATCTTTTTCGAAAGCCTTAATTTTGCTTCCACCACCCATCTCTTTGGACCCGGCGATCAGTCAAAGTCTACCCATTTGGGAACAATGATGTTACTGTACAACTTGAAAGAAAATTTCGGCTTGTCGAATGCATGTTTCTTGGAAATTTTGAGGTAAGTTACCATAAAGTACTCCCTTATATAAATTTGAAATATAATCAGTATGCTGCAATGAACATTAAAAATGGTAAATTTTATGAACGTTAATAATTATATCAGAATTAATGTACATCTATTAATATTATTTTCCATGATCACCAACTACAGGTTATTCAAAGATAATGTTCTTCCGAGTGATAATGTCTTACCCGGTAGCTGTGAAGAGGAAAATAAATTGTTGAAAATGTTGAGTATTGAGTACATATCATATCATGCATGTCCAAATGATTGTATTCTATATAGAGGAGAATATGCAGACAAAGAGATGTGTTCGAAATGTGGTCATGACAGGTATGATAAATAAAAAAAGAAGGGTAAATCATGTACTAGTCTCCTTTTAAGATATTGAGGCACATGCCTATAATCCCAAGGATTCAAAGGCTCTTTCGTTGCAAAGAATTAGCTATGTTGCAGGGATGGCATGCCTCAAACAGAAGTGAGTTGGGAGTTATGCGAATCCCAATTGATTCAATAGCCATGAAGCATATAGAGGATACATGGCCCAAAAAATTCAAGGATGAAGTACGAAGTCTATGACTCAGCATAGCCATCGATGGCGTTAACCCATATTCCCTCTAGAACACCAACTATTCTATTTGGCCTGTAGTAGTGGTCAATAACAATACCCGCCATGGTTTTTCGTGAAGAATTAACATCTTATGTTGGCTCTCATAGTCCCCAGTAGAAGACAAGTGAAGAATATGGATGTCTACTTACAACCACTGGTAGATAAATTGAAGGAATTGTGGGATGGGATAAATGCATACAATGTATCAAGACCCAAAGGATTTTTACATTGTATGGCATATGTTCTTACACCACACATGATTATCTAGGCTTAGGAGTTTTCTTTGGTAAAATACGTGTTTAATTTATTGATTTGTTTATATGCGTAACAATATTATTTCACATATAAGTTATTTAATTTGTTGTAATATTTGTTCTGATCATAATGATATTATTCAATGTGCCATGTATATTAATTGTATACAATAATCTCGCAGGTTTTGTAACAAAAGGGTATTTTGGATGTAAATTTTGTGGACCTTCTTTGAAAGTTATATGGTCCAAGGACCTACGAAAGCCAGTGTATGATTGCTCCAAGGTATTCCTCCCAAAATAACACCCTTACATAAGAGCAGCATCCATTTTCAATGGTAAATGAGAGAGAACCCAAAGGCCTACAATAACGACACAAGATGAATGGCTTAGAGCATACGAGAGAGAGAAGGAGAATGAGTTCATAGAAATGTTCGATTCAAATGGGGAGCCCATGTTTGATGATCCAGAATTCTTCGATGCTTATTTTAAGAAATTTCCCATTTGGATGAAAAGGAAATATATCTTTTATAACCTCCCATATTAGGAGAATCTTAAGATTACCCACTCATTAGATCCCATGCATATATTTAAAAATGTTTCATCTTCTTTATGGAGGCAAACATCATCGAAAAAAAGTGACACATGGGCTGTTAGGAAAGATCTTATTACCTCAAAAACTAAAAAGAAACATTGGCCAAGATGATTAGAAAGTACGGGATCAGAGGTAGGTGTTGGTCCCTCTAATTCATGGTTTTTCAAAGAAGGTGATGTCCCATGGATTTTAAAAAAAGATGATATTTATTTGGCAAAGGAAGTTATAATGGGTGTGAGGGTGCCAAATTCATACGAGTCTTCACTACGACACTGCTTCACCATGGATGACCATTTTTCGGGGTTGAAATCACATGACCATTTGAATCTTATAAGAGTACGTATAATTTCAAAAGCATGATTTTATTACTTTTTATATTAATAAATTTTATCTCATGCGGGGATCATAAAACATAAGTAATTTTGTATATTATTGCACATGTTTATAACTTTGCAGTGTCATTATCCTTTGTTCGTGCATGGGTGTGTGAAACATGAATTCCCTCAAGACCTAGGACGTGCCATATCTAAATTATCTGCATTTGTATGTTGGATCACGTCAAAGGAGATTAATGTGGCTAGCATTCCACGGTGGCGTCAAGAGATAGTTGAGATTGTTTGTATGTTTGAGAAGGAACTGCCAACGAGTTTCATGGGCTTACAAGTTCATATTCTAATCTACCTAGTAGATGAGGTTGAATTAGTTGGGGTGGTTTCTTGTCATTGGATGTTCTTCTTAGAGAGGTACATGAATAAATTGAAAGGTTTTGTTCGACAAAGGGAAAAACCCGAGGGGTCTATGGTATAGGGGTACATATCATATGAGTCTTTCTATTATGCCAATGAATACATCAATCAGATCGACAACAAACCAAGTGTGATGATTTGGGACGATGAAATGGATGAAGACAAAAGAGAAGGGGAGTTGGCTCCAAACAAGTTGAAAAAAGCGCTTGATAAAGAGTAAGCGACTTATAATTTTTCAAATTTACACAAAGTTAATATTCATGTTCAACTTCGATATAATGCATATTTTGATCTCTAAGTACTTTATAATGTCAGTTTGATTTCATTAGCGAAGGTTGAAATTGAAGCAATCAATAAATTCATTCTTTACAATTCTGAAGTGACACAACCGTGGGTCGCATTGTACGAACAAAAGAGGATGAAATGGGATAGTGACAGGAAAGAATTCAAATAGTTGAATGGTAGATGTATGCCTTATCTCGATCATTTAAAAGAAGATATGCCAAAAAAATTCCCCAACATTTGGGTTGCTGACCAATTCAGAGAGAAATACGGTGCAACCGGTCATTACCCCCGTGCTGAAGAGGATGCGCTAAACGTAGGGATTGGGTGCAGCAACTTGGTAATAATCCTTTTAATTTATATGTAAATTTGAAACTTATAAGACATCTATATTTCATATTTTAACTGTTGGGTTATTATAAGACACATGAACACTATGATTTTTTTAACTTTTTAAAAATAGGTGCATTTGTTCCCATCTATGTGGGCATATGGACACCATTTTTGCACAATAAATCCCGATGTTGGAAACATCACACAAGACTGTGGAGTGGAAGTCGATTTTGATCAATCTAGTCGATCTAGCTGCCGTGATCAAAACCTACTACGAGGGACATTAGCTTACGTCAGAAACATACGAGAGATCATTGAAGTGGATTTCTCTTCTTTCCAATGTGTTATTTTTAGGTTCAAGCGGTGGCACACTTTTGATCGGAATAATGTAAAGGAAGATCATGATAGTAGGTTGATATGTATCAACTCTATAAAGATGTGGGATGAAGCTAAGGAGCCCTATGTTTTCCCCAAACACTGCAACTAGGTGTTTTTTTACCCAGATGTGTTAGATAGGGATTGGTGTTTCATATTGAAACATGACCCTAGATCAAAACATATTTTTGAGAAAAATAGTGTTATCATGCCATGCGAGCTGGAAGATAATGAAGGTGATCATGAGAACCGAGAGTGATATGGTATATGTGTTATTTCATCAATATTTATACTTTTTAAGATGGGTTTTTCGAAACACAATAATATGTATTTTGAATGAATTGGTAATTTGCATTGTGTTAATCTTACATCAATATTTCACTTGATAATTTGTAATTATGTTGATCTCAAGAAAAATGGTGTACTGTATAAAGTTCTTTTTTCTGTATCTAAGATCATAATAATATAATGATAATTCTAAAGTACATGAATTTATTTGCATTATTTTCCAAACTTTATTATTTTACAATAATTCATATTATTCTAGATTTATTATTTTACAATTATTTAAAATTTACAAATTTACAAATTTAAAAATTTTAATAAAATCATTTCACATTAATACAATTAAAATTTTCACATTAATGAAGATTGAACCGATGGCTCCGCTAGGGTTCCTGCTCCGCCTGCGTATTCTCTGAAACTCTCACCACTGTGATCTCTGCTTCGTAGCCTGTTTCCCCTGGGCCTCTCTGCTGAAACGCCCTCTATGAATCCAGCCTTCAGAGGGGCGGGCTCTGCTCCCCCTCCTTTAAAAACCCATTCCATTGACAACCCTGCCGCTGTAGACAAAATCGACGGTTCTGGCCCGTCCCCGCAGGCTGACTCTGTCCATGTTCCTGCTACCAACGCTTCAGGCGATGCCGCCCAAGGCTCTGTGGCCATTCAAGACAAGGAGATAGAGAAGATCACCTCTACAACACAACCAAAAGTGTCCTCTGCCACCTGCATCCCAAAAGCTGCAAAGAGAATCAAGATAGATCTCCCCAGCCATCAAATCAGTGGGCACATTCAGTTTATGAAGGATCACGCCCTTATTGGAAATTTTATTGGCCTATGGCCAACCGAAAAAGCTTTTCATGGTTGGATTCTCTCCAAGTGGAAGCCCAAAGGACAGGTTACCCTGCAGCTTGGCCCCAAAGGCTTCTTCACGGAGATTTTCAATTGTTTGGAGGACAGGACCCGTATCTTTGAGGAGGGCTTGTATTTCTTCAACTCTGGAGGCCTTTACCTCCGAGACTGGAAAGAAATATTCAATCCGGACAAAGAGGACTTAAACTGGGCACCAGTCTGGATCCGCATGTACTCCTTGCCATAGCAATACTGGGATGAAGAGACATTAAAGGACATAGGCAACAGTTTGGGAGAGTTCATTAAAGTTGCGGAGGAAACCAAAATTCGGCGATATACCTCCTACGCCCGGATCTGTGTTTATATGCATTTGGCCAAGGCTCTCACGGATTCAATAAGCCTGTTTCATGACAATTTCGAGTGGATTCAAACAATAGACTACGAGCATGTCCCCTTCCATTGTAGGAAATGTCACGAACACGGTCACCTTTACCGTGATTTCCCTCTGAATCATCAACAAAAAATCCCCACCCCTGAGCACAACAAAGATGTTGAGGGATTCACAAAGGTCACTAGTCGAAGGAGGCACTCCAAGAAATCCGCTTCTTCCTTAGAGGCTCCCAAGAAACGAGATCTGAGAAATATCTTTGAATTTTTGGCCGAGCGAAATTACTCGGAGGATCTCCATACTCAGGCCCCCTCCTCTGATTTGCCCCATCCTCCCACTGCTCCACTTCCAACTACCACTACCCCTGTCCCTGCCAATACCAACTCTGTTGCCTCTACATCTTTAGACTACATTGAGAAAGACTCAGCACTCAAAGAGGCCCTCATGGAAATCGATAACACTACAGCTCTTAGAACTTAGCACAGCCAGGAAAACGCAGATCTGAACATGCCGTCTCACATGGAAGAAGAACCAAAGAGTATAGATCTGGGTGATCTGGATATACTCAGCCTGGAAGCAGCTTGTCATCAGCGAGACTTCAGTACCATACTTCCCCAACAAATAGATAGCCTGGAAGTGGCCCTATCCAGAGCGCAGCAAAGAAAATCCCTTGGCATCCAAGCCGAAAGTCTCTGGGACGACAAAAAAATAATGAAAGAATCCAAGAAATGGGGGCGTAAAACAGATCTGCAGCGGACCATCATTATCAGAGAAATTCTTGTGGAATCCGAGAGGTTCTCAAAGCTGACCAAGTTCTATAGGACTCTTCCCCACTTTTCCTCATGAAGCTCATATCATGGAATGTGAGGGGGCTCAATAGCCCAGCAAAACACCGAATGTTAAAAAACATGATTAAGCAAGATAAGCCCTCCATAGTCTATCTGCAAGAAACAAAATGCAACAAGACTTCTCTAGAAAATATCTTGAACAAATCTTGGTCTGTATCTCGCTCATTCTCAGTGGATGCCTTTGGAGCATCAAGGGGTCTCGCCATCATATGGAATCCTCAGGTTCTTACTCTCTATGACTTTCATGCCTCTCACTATTTTATTCAAACTAATTTCCATTTAGTGGGGACCAATACACATGGCCACCTCACCAATGTGTATTTTCCTCAAGACCCACAAAAAAAAATGGATTTTCTAAATACTCTTACAGAGCTCAACTATGTCAGGAGATTCCCCTTATGGATATGCAGGGGTGATTTTAACTTGATTACAACTTTGGAGGAAAAATCTGGGGGCCGAACCAGGTTGGAAGAGGATAGCACCAGTTTCAAAGAGTTCATCCGCAAGAATCAGCTTATGGATCTTCAAACCTCCAATGGAATGTACACATGGACCAATAAACGAAAGGGTACTCAACATATTTCCTCGCAGCTTGATCGTTTCTTAATGTATGATAATGCAATTCATCCGGGCGGGGACTTCCAAACCTCCATCTTACCTCAAGCAGGATCAGATCATTGGCCCATAATGTTGCAGTGGACACGTCCTGGTTCAAGATGCAATCGACCATTCCAATTTGAATTGTTCTGGTTCACTCATCAAAATTTCAGAGTGGTCACTAAAGCATGGCACTCCTTTACTCTCCCGGCAGGAGCCAAGATGTATCAGTTTCAAGAAAAGCTCAAGTACCTCAAGAACGCTCTCAAATCCTGGAATCGTTCACAGTTCGGAAACATCTTTGCCCATCAAAAAGAACTTGAGCATAATATGAGAAACTTGCAACAATGCATCATTTCTGAAGGCAGATCAGAAGCATACGCCCAACAGGAGAAATAAATCCTCATCAAAATAGAATAAAGAAGGCAACAAGAAGAGACCTTGTGGCAGAAAAAATCTAGGATTAGATGGCTGAGGATGGAGAGAAAAATACCAAATTTTTCCACAGGTCCACCATTCAACGATGAATGCACAATAATATTGCTTTTGTCAACAATCGGCAAGGAGATAGACTCGAGGCACATGAAGAGGTTGAACAAGAATTCAAAGAGTATTTTCAAGACATATTGCATGAACCCCCAAGAGATAGGAATCAAGCCATTCACATGGTCACGCAACACATTCCAAAAATTATCACTGCAGAACAAAATAGCATGTTACTCACGCCAGTTACGCTCCAAGAAGTGGAGGAAGCCATGGCACAACTCAAAGATGGGAAAGCTCCTGGCCCTAATGGGTTTACGGCAAATTTTTTTCATGCTTTCTGGGAGCTGATCGAATCAGAAGTATGGGAGCTTGTAGAAGAATCTCGATCAATGCACTGGCTTCTTCCCTCTCTAAACACGACCTTCATTGCTCTCATTCCCAAGGAAGAGGACTCCAGCACTCCGGACAAATATCGGCCCATTGCGCTCTGTAATGTTATTTACAAACTCATTTAAAAAATCATTTCCAACAGGCTAGAACCTCTTATCCCCCTTCTCATTTTTCCTGAGCAGACGGGTTATGTGGAAGGGCGTCAGATCCTGGACGGGATCATCCTCTCGCATGAAGTGATACATTCTCTAAAGCTCCTAAAGAAACCAGGTATGATTCTCAAGCTAGACCTTTCTAAAGCATTTGACAAACTAAGCTGGAATTACATCAAACAAATTCTCTTGGCCTTTGGTTTCAGTGCAACCTGGACTCGTTGGATCATGAACCTCATCTCTACACCTAGCTTTTCCATCCTTCTCAATGGTTCTCCTTCAGTGCCTTTCCGCTCCTCTCGAGGTATTTGACAGGGGGACCCTCCGTCCCCTTTTCTTTTCGTTCTCATGGCTGAGGGTCTAAGTCACCTTATTCATCATGTTGTTTATTCCAATTCAATCAAAGGAATTTCTCTTCATGATTGTCCTCCCATTTCTCACCAATAGTTTGTGGATGATAATATGCTTTTCGGTCACCCTTCTTTCCAAGAAGCCTCAACCCTCAAGTCCCTACTAGACCTCTTTTCAGCAGCCTCGGGTACCACCATCAATGCCTCTAAATCTTAGATTTTCTTCTTCCATACTCCCATCATCACCCAACGCAACATTGCAAGGATTTTGGGCTTTATGATCGCTGTGCTTCCCTCGAAGTATCTAGGAGCCCCCCTCTTTGACTCAGCCATCAAACACTCTTCTTGGAGAATTCTTCTTGACAAATTAGAAGCAAGGCTCTCTTCTTGGACTTATCGCTCGCTCAACATTGCCAGCAGGCTCATCCTCATCAAATCTGTTCTCCAAGCCATGCCTTTGTATCGTTTCTCAATTCTTGCAGCCCCTAAATGGGTTCTCAAAAAAATCCTCAATATTCAAAGGAATTTTCTTTGGGGCTCCGTGAGTCTCAATAGAAAATGGGCTCTTGTCAAATGGTTCGAAGTCTGCCTTCCAAAATCAGATGGTGGGATGGGCTTGCGAGATCCTGTTCAAAGTAAAAATACTATGGGGGCACGCATATGGTGGAGTTGGCTCTCCAAACCAAACATGCCATGGGCTCGTCTTTGGCATTCAAAATATGCTCCAGGCAGACCCCAGGAGGACTTCATTCGCATTACCATGACTATCCCTGGTTCGTTAATTTGGAATGCAGCTAAGCAACATTGCACCTTCATCCAAGCGCATAGCTTTTGGGAAGTTCACTTTGGCACCACTGTGAGATTCTGGGAGGACTCTTGGCAGCAACTCCCCAAGTTGGCCACTCTTTTTCACAAACTGAATTGGCAGGAAACTCTCCAGCATAATGCTCAATCACAAGTTCATCAGTTTTGGCAGCAAAAGACCTCATAAGGCTTTCAAAAATGGACACCAGAAGGTACATGGCAGGAAAATTGGCAAGGGGAAACATTTGAGGAAATCGAACAAGAACTCAACCTCAGAAGAATAAAAGTCTCAGATGAAAGGGATAAATTGCGCTGGGGATATTCTCCCAAGGGCTACTTCACTACCAAAGAAGCTTTCCAGCTGATCTATTGTCCCAGGCAGATCCCAAAGGATAATCTATGGAACCAAGTATGGCAACCTGGAATTTGGCCTAAAGTTTCTACCTTCTTATGGCTCCTCAGCAAATAGTGACTCCTTACTTGGGACAATTTACAAAAACGAGGCTTCATTGGGCCTTCAAGATGTCCCAATTGCAACCTTCATTCCGAAACCATTCTACAGCTTCTGGACACCTGCCCTCTGGCTTCACAAATCTGGGAGCGTACTGCAATTTGTAACAGAAGAACTATTAGAAGTATGGGAGATACTGTCAATACCATCTGGAACTAGCCATTGCAGCCCTTTCAAAGTCACTTTCTCAATTCTCTCTGGGTACTCATTCCGGGTTTTGTCTATTGGATAGTTTGGAAGGAGCGTAATAAGAGAATATTTAAAAACTAAAGTACTCCTCCTGATATCCTTTGGTTGCATCTCCAGCAAAGCCTCCAAGAAACTCTGGCTCTTAGGCACTGGAAAGATTCTGACATGCCCTCCTCCCCTTTGGAATGCCTCATTTTGGAAAGCTGGAATCTCAAACTCACTCCTTCTGCTCCGATCTAGGCCAACCACTCCATCCATATTGATTCTCCCCTCTCTTGGACTCCGCCCGCGCCACTCTCTTTCAAGCTGAACTTTGATGGCGCAGCCAAGGGCAACCCCGGCCCAGCAGGTTTTGGTGGAATTTTTCGAAATGAGGAAAGCTCTATTATGCACATTTATTATGGCTCTCTTGGAAGAGACTCCAACAATGCTGCAGAGCTTGAAGGATTATGGCATGGCATTTGCATAGCTGAAAAAGAGAACCTCTTCCCTCTGGAGGTTGAAGGGGACTCACAAATTCTTATAGAAGCTGCTATTCGAATTCAATCAGGCACTCCTGCGGCAAAGATTGCATCGAGCTGGCATCTCCTTAGTAGGTTAGAACAAATTGAATCATGGCTCAACGTTCCTCGCACCATTACCTTCAAGCACATTAGGCGTTCTGCCAACAAAGTGGCCGATCGTCTAGCCAATCAAGGAGTCAATCAACAGCTCCCTTTTTTCTTGGGCCCCTTACACAGTTCTGATCATGCTCAGCTCATTCAAGACTGCACTCTTCTGGTGCAACAAGACCTTCGTCCCCCGGATGCGGGTGTTTAAGGGGATCTATACGTCGGCACGTGGACAAACATGGTGGGATGGTGTGTGGACTTGTGCCACCGCCACCTAGCTCAGCACGCGTCCTTGCATTAATAATCCTGCAAATGAATTCATTGCTCCCTTAACGCAACTCTTCCTCCCAAGCTAGCCCGCTAACATTTCTAACATGGCGCCTCATTCTCGATTCATTTCTGCAACTCCTCTATGTGCAAGTTGTTCCAATGCGGCAGCAGAACCTTGTTCTCGGTCTGGTACTGGGAAGAGATGTGCTCTTGTGTGCTGCATTGAGCTGACGCCCGGTATTCACTTCACTCACAACCCTTTCTGCAATTTCTGGTCCAATTTGCATATTGAATGTGATTCATCTCCTCCCGTTGATTCTCCCCTGCATTCTTCTGAGGCCAGTGCTTCCCGCCTCTGCTCTGTCGACTCGCACTTTGCCTTGACTGCCAGTTTCATTATGCCTAGACTCCGTCATCGTCTGAGGTCCAGAAGAGGCGCAAGTCGAGGGCAGAATTCCTGACAGCCTTCTTCCTCCAACTGGGGATCGACCTCTCATTCCTCGGAGTTCCTCTCTGGTCGCTATCCTGCCACTAGGAGTGGACGAGGCTAGAGGTCTGAGAAATTCACATTTGCCCGGGGCTCCCCCCAAACCCCTGTTTCTCCTTCTCCCCTCCCAGTTCAATCCCACAGTGCTCAGCTCCACATTCCTTGTGCTCACTATCACTCCACCATGATTGCCAATATCACCCTTGATATTCATGAAGACTCCATGCATGAGAACGACCAGGATTTGCGTGCGCCTAAGGAGAAGATTATTAGAGCTTTACATTCCACTCCTCCTTCCAACAACCTGAAGCATGAGGAGCTCTGCAGCAGCGAGATTCCAGGCAAAATCAGCCTTATTGGCCTTAGCAATTCGAAGTGTGGGGGTTCTGCAGGAAACGATGAACTCCAGGAGAAGGATGAAGACCCCCATGACTATGGATGTCGCATCATCAAAGAAACACCAACCGACTCTCATGACTCCTGAACGCGTCTCCACCTTCAGGTTTTTGTCTCATAATCGTTTGTCTGGGCTTGATTATTTGCGCCTTGGTTCTATCGATTTACCAACCCATATCTTTGTTTCTATGTCAAATAGCCGGTTTCCCTTGCGTGGGTGGCTTTTCACTGTTTTTATGACTCTGAACAGGGTAATAGGTCTAGTTTTTGAAAAATTTTGGTTAGCCATCAGATTTTTAATTGATAGATTGTCGCTTCACCGGGCAAGATCTTCGGAGGCTGAGACCTCTCTGTAATTTTTGTATCAATAATAGGAGTAGACCAATTCAGAAAAAAAAAAAGGAAAAAAAAAAAAATCACATTAATACAATTAAAATTTTACAAATATGTTACATACAATTACAATTAAAACTAGAATTACAATTAGAATTATAATTACAATTATGATTATAATTTTACAATTTCACATACAATTACAATTACAATTTTAGAATTTTACATACAATTACAATCAATTTATAGTAATACAATTAATTTTTTACAAATATTTTACATAGAATTAGAATTAGAATTACAATTTCAAGTTTACAATTTCACGTACAATTACAATTTTAGAATTTTACATATATACAATTACAATTTTACAAATTAAAAATTTACAATTACAATTAAAAATTTACAAATTTACATATATACCATTACAATTACAATTTTAGAATTTTACATACAATTAGAATTACAAATATTACAATTTTATAATATCATGATCATTTAATATTAGATTAATTAATAAACGTCACGTTCATGATAGCCATCGTACAAACATCATATTTGACTAAAAAACACATTCAAAATCACTAACATCATCGTGATCATGATCATCTAAAAAAACACAATTAACATTATATATTAACATCATCACAACACAAACATCAAATATACATCCCATGTAAAATAATTTCTATCACATACACATCTATTTGCAAGCTGCACATTAAATGAACATATCATACATGACCTAACAATATACACATCATGATGATCACCAACATGTAAATTATGTACAATTGCAACATGAACATAAAATACATGGATTATATATATATATATATATAACTAAATAATGTCAAAAATATACAACTGTAATATAAATGTCATGGATCAGCTGGTGGTACATCATCAATAGAAGTACTAGTAGAGGTCTACTCAGTCAATGGTGCGGCCTCGACAGTCAATGGTCCAGCCTGCCCATGATCATGAGTACTGCTAGATGCTGCAGGCTACTGACTGGATGTGGCCGATGGCCTAGCCTGCTCTCCATGATGCCTGCTGCTTGATGCTAGCAGAGGTTGTTCATCTAGAAGGGTACGAGGTGAACGATCATCAAATGATGAGTCGCTGCTCGCAGACTTTCGATCACGTGCTGCATCTCGACCATGCCTATAACGTGCAATGGTCCTCCTTAGCCGCGTAACTAAGGTCGTAGCTCCTATGACATGCCCCATTAGGTTGTACATGTCATGCGGCATGCCTCTCCACATACGTAACAACCTACCATCAACCTCTATGTCTCTCATATTAGCAGGCCTGATGCCTGCCTCAATAATCAATGTAGTGAGTTGGTCTCCCAACTCCATCTTGTATCTTCTATCAAGCCAACCTCACCTAGCAAAAGATGGTACCGGTGCACCAACATCAGCAGGTCTCTCTACACTGACCTCCTGATGATCCTCAACATCTGGCATGCCCTGATCATCATCAGGATCCAGACCTAGATCATGTGGTGGTGTTGGCATGTCCTCGCCATCAAAATACCTAATTTCTACAAAATATATACAAGTACACAACAATAATTAGACAATTTCACTACACAATTTAATAAAAACAAGTTAAAGAACATGTTAGAATAAATTTAAATAAAATAGTAATATTACCTCTATCATCTGGAGGCTCATCAGCTGTGAAGAGAATGTTGGCACACCCTCGCCAATCCAAACCCGCATAAGGACAGGGGACCATAATGAAGGGATGCTCGTCAACACTAGATAGCAGCTCCAGTGCATCATTCGATATCCTCACTGAAAACACAGTCTCGCCCCTCTTGGGCATCATCTGCCCCCACATGTGCATTTGCACCTTGAACATTGGCCTACGAGGCTGCCGAAAAAAAGAAGGCCTCGTCTCTGGAAACATCTCAAAAAATAAACAAAAAAGCTCTGAAGCAAAAGGGAAGTTGACCCTCCCTTGTGCATGAGCATGACATCTATCTAAGGCTATACAGAACTGTCATAAAAAAATGGCAGACCACCTGACAAGTCATGGCTCCTATATTAAAGAATCAACATAATATAGAAGTGATCAACTAATGCGTTGCCCGTCACTGGTGTTGTGTGAAATAGTAGAAATGAGAAGTGAGAGGCACCTCACCTCCTGACTACCTCTGAAGACCTGAAAATCTGAAGGAGACAGTATATTTGCGCTAATGTATATCTGATTACATTAATTGACTCCATGCTGCATATCCAACTAGAACCTCTAAGAACAAGGGAAATTCCACCCCTCTCCTTGATAGCCCTATAATGAAATATATTTCCTCCTCAGTGGGCCTGTACCAATGGTTACGAAAAACCTGGAAAGCCTATCAGTGGGTATTCCACCTGTGGATAAGATGTCTCAAAAACAAACCATGGCCCTTTAGGGAAGTAGCCTCCTCATAGAACTTGAGGAGGCCTACCTACCTTAGGAGCCCCTGGGTAGCTGTTGTAATAGGGCAAGGGTACGCATCTCTCTCCCTCTCTCGTGCCTCCCACAGGCGAGCCATGTTATACTAGTCAGCCTATTGTTGCTATTGTTCACCCTCTTCTCTCCTTTCACGTCTTTGAATGATTGACATATTAAATAAATTTTTTTTATTAAATGAGACATGTATTTAGAAATATACATATATAATTTTTTTTGGAAAAACAAAAAAAAATAGTCTCTACGCCACAAAAAATAGGCATGCACCGGTCCCAGTGCATCTTTTCCTTGAGCGCACCGGCGGTGGTGCACCATATAATATTCAACGCACCAATGACGGTGCTCCTAAAAATTTTTAGTGCACCGTTGACTATGTACGATGTAAGGAGTGAGGTGCGCTGACAAAAATCTACGCCTCGGGGCGTAGATTTCGGTTAGCGCATCGATTTCCTGACATCATTACATAGTTAAAGGTGCGGTATTTTACTAGGCCGCACCATTAACCCTGTCGAAATGCGGAATTCAATGCGCTGAAAAAAATACTCACCCCGGGGTGGATATTTAAGTCAATGCACTGTGTTCCCGCTATTCGAATTGGTCAATGGTGTGGCCGGATAACCGACCACACCACACTTTTAAAATTTTTTTAAAATAACACGGTGCGCCCTTGGTACCT
This sequence comes from Pinus albicaulis, assembly GCA_034641835.2. Taxonomy (NCBI): domain Eukaryota; kingdom Viridiplantae; phylum Streptophyta; class Pinopsida; order Pinales; family Pinaceae; genus Pinus; species Pinus albicaulis. The sequence goes on from CM076575.1 coordinate 319,547,711, forward strand.
CCCTGGAACTGGTGTGGATACTATTAGCGTCGGTTTACCAGGCCGCACTGTTTACCCTTTCGAAATGTGGAATGAAGTGCGCTGAAAAAAATACCCACCCTAGGGCAGATATTTAAGTCAACGCACCGCATTGCCGCTATTCTACATGGTTGACGATGTAGCCAGGTAAACGACCACACCGCACTTTTTTTAAAATTTTAAAATAATATGGTGCGTCTTTCGGTACTACCCCAGAACTGGTGTGGATACCATTAGCACCGGTTGTGGTGTGGCCTGTAAATTTACAGGCAGCACCACTAACCGGTGCGAGCCGAACGACTCAAGCGCACTGTGCAACAATTTATTTTTTCTTTTAAATGGTTAATTTTAAGGTTATTTGAAATTCTAATTTGCTAAAAGACTTAATTATTGAAAAATAAGAAAAATACATGTACATTTGGCCGTCGAGAAGGCATATTGGTCGTAGAATTTGCAAAATAAAATCTGCCCACCATTTTGAAAAATTCAAGCTAGAGATTGGTGGGCAATGCACAATAGTAGTGCACGCAATGGGTGCAATGGGAGCACCAATGTCAGGGAAAATCAGACAAGGATAAATAGCACCGGTGCTTGAAAGATCCGGAGCACTGAGAAAAGTGAAAAATGAAGTTTTTTGACTGTAATTTGTTTTTTTATTTAACCTTGTTCCGGTGCGCGGGGTTTTATAGGCACACCGATGCGGTTTCTTAAGACTGCACCTGGCGGTTTATGTTTTGGCATGGTATTTTATGACACACTTGTGTGGAAGAGTTGTAAAGCATCGGTGTGCTACAATAATAAGACGCATCGGGCGAGTGTGTACGGAGTGCACAGTGTCTGGTGTGCCAATGTTTTGTGTGCACCGGTGCTTTCTCTTGTTGAACACACTGATGTGGTTTAGGATGATAAGCGCACCGGGTGAAAAAAATCTGTAACAACCTTTGCCTGCCAACCTCCTCTAGTAACCTCTGCTAGAAATGGATGTCTGGGGTATTTTTATAAGGGGTTCCTAAAAAACATCTGCTAGAGGGTCTTTTCCTTGTAGTGTGAGCTTGTACAACTATGTTTCTCTTTTGTAAGTCACTCCATTGAATGATTTATCTTTCCATTACATATATACTACTTTTAATCATTGCATTTAAAGGTTTTAAGAAGGATTCATGAGGAATACATGCCTTGTTTTGATAAGATGATGATGTTGTGTTTATTTTCTTATTAAGGAACGAATTCATATGTGTATGATTTTTCCTATTCTCTCTTTTCGTCCTATACCATAACCATAAAGCCTAAAGGGTCATTCATGGTTTCCTACCTTGCCCCTTTATTCCCCTACAATTTGTTCACTTTTAACCCTACCAGAGTTTCAAGCCTAGTTCTAAAGGTCCATTTTCATTGAGCACAAAAATCCAAATAAACCAAAACCCTAGAGCCTATTATACCTAGCCTAAAATATCCATGATCCAATCAATTTGGTTGTGATCACATTAAGAGAGCTCTGTCAACCTAGTAGGTCTAGCTACTAGGTCGAAGTGGTTTATGGTTACCTTTGCTGGTCTCCTCCTCAGAATTCAGAGATCTAGTGGAGTGATAACAGATATCTCTCATAATATGATGGTCATCATGACATATGTTAGCACTCCGTAATTTTGAGGGTGAAGACAAAATACCAGAGGCAACATCAAAACCACTTCGATCCTTGGATCTAGCCCTCCAAGACCCAGAGAGGGCTCTCTCTATCTAATTTAACTTTGTTTTAAGGAAGATTTAGATTTTTTTTGGTTTTAGGTATTAGGCTAGGTATAATTGTATAGGGTTTTGATTATGAGAAATAGAGTAAGGACCGAGAAGGGAGACCATTGGGAAATGGAGTCACCACAACAAAATATTCGAATTATTTCTATAAGATGAAACTGCAAGGCTCGGTAGCTAAAACACTGGATCTATGGGCTTTGAATGGAAAGAAGAATAGGATATATAAAAAAATTCAATATTCATATGGGAAGCAATTAAGAATTCCCCACCTATATATTAGAGGAAAACATTTAAATTATCCGAAGTCAAGAAACATAGCGTATATTCCAACAAATTTTGTTCTTATTTTCTCTATTGCATAATTTAGAAAGAAAAGTTATTGTGTAAAGAGGGAAAATAGTTACATAAAGAAGTTACACATCACCAGGGTGTTTAACACAAGAATCCTGCAATTTTTATTGCCTGGAGATCAAGAACATGCTCACTGTGAGCTTACATCGCAACACGGGTACTGATGCTTCTCTAATCCTACCTATTTACTCTATTACAAACACATATATGAATAAAAAATACAATCCTTAGGCTTAGGTGATTAAAATCAATCATCTTGGCCAAAAAAAGCAAGTAAATCCATAAAAAATCTGAACTGAAATCTGGGTCGAATCTGCTGATAATAGGGGTACACTCAGAAATTGTTTTCTCCCTAACGGTGACGCTTATGCAAAACCAGAGAGAGGTTATTTTTCTTTGCCCTGTGCTGGTCAAAATCTTCTCTCATATTTTCAAATTTTGTCTCTAGCTCTCCAAAACCACTGTCGCAAAATCATGCCTTAAATAGGGAAACTAAAATATTGAAAAATGGCCCTCGGACATGTATTTGATTCTCCCTACTCTTGACACCTATGTAAAATCGAAGAGAGGTTATTGTTCATTGCCCCTTCCATGGGCTCCTCCCTCATGTGACTTGGGCGCATGCTTTGGTTATTAGTGCTTGATCTTGTATATGTGCGCTAGAGTAGGAGTTAACCCATGGTTTGGCATGTGTCTATAAAGAGTTAAATCCTGGCCAACATTTTTGCAAAAAATGGCATTTAAATATATACTTTAATATATATTCCAAACTAAAGTCTTTTAATATGTGCTCAACACATGCACTCACTAACCTTGAAATATGTACGCAACCTCTTTTGAATATGCACTCTTTATTTGACTGAGTATATTTTTCTTCTTTACCCAGTTAAATTTATATGCATATAAGAACGCAAGAGCACATTTATCCTTTTAAATCCGGATCTATAAAAATGAAACATAATAATTTTTCACCTGAGATCTAAAATATGAAAATTTTTGATCAATGTAGCACCAAAATAATAATAAAGGCATATGGGAAATACTTATTTTGCGACATTCTGGAGAAGTGAAAATGAGATTTTGATCACTTTCTCGTATTAAATATGCGCCATTACGAATTTGATTTAGGAAATTTTTGAATATGAACCCAAATTTGCATGATAAAACATTTCTTTCGACCTGCAATCCAAACCAATATATATAATTCAGCAACCCTGATTCCCCTATAATTATAGGGTCCTAACAGTGGCTCCACATGTGGATGGAAACCCCTTTGGAAGTGTCAAGAATCCATATAACTCCGAGTTTCTCAGACCGGATGATCATTGGGCTATCCCCAGACTGTAAACCGAAATCTTGCACCCTGTGATCTTTTATTGAAAGCCAATTCACACTGTCAAACTGGAAAATCAAACCATGACTGCTTCGTACTGAAAAAAAAAATCTAAAATTGAACTGAAACACAAGATGAAAAAAATGCTTAACCAACAAGCTTATTTGCACACCACCTATCCTACTCTACTTTAGTGACGATATATACACTAAGTGAACTCTTCTCTCTAATATAGTCAGTGAAGTAAATGACTACATAATTGATTCTTGTTCCCTTTTTTTAGCAGGCTGAAAAAATAAAATGACCACTCCCATCTTAATTTCCCTTGGACATAAATCTTCAAAATTTTCCTCAAATCTTGCAACAAACCATTCATGGCATATCATAATCCTTCTTTAAATTATTCTAAGAGGTGAGCAAAAGTATCTTGGAAAACTACTTGGTCCCAAGGATTCGAATAACAATCTTCATGTAGGACTACTCTTTGTTCCAATTTATTATGCTCTGGATATTTCTGAAAGAGAATATCTAAACATTCTTCATGATTATCTGATATGGCATCTTCATTGCATAATAATATGTTGTCCTCAAGAAAATCTGATATATCTTGATAAAGATTTCTAAATTATGTTTGAAGACCATCATTTTGATGAATAAAAATAATTTCTAACAATAAGCCTTCTTGTGAATGTAAAACAACATCGACATCAATCTGTTCTACATTTGTTTCTTCATGAGGAATGACTTCAATACATAAATCAGCAGTAGAACACATACGATTAATCTCCTTATCACATTAAGATTGAGAGGCTGCTTGCATACTTAGAATCTGATTAATTTCTTCTTTAGTTAAAAGAGGAGGTAGTCTTTGTTTTCTTTGGATAAAACAACAATTGTTTTCTTTCTCACATGAAGATTTACCATGATGTTGAATATCTTCTTTAATTTTATAAAAAGAAGTAGATGAATTATCATTTGTCTCCGAAGAGATGCCATGCAAATCTACCTTCATTTCTTGATTGATTTCATCTTCAATTAACTTCTCTTGATCATCATGACAATTAACTTGAGAAGGAAATTCATAAAGTGCTTCTAACATATCCTCATCATTCATACCTTATAGATGTTCATCAATACTTTCAAGGTATTGCATGAAATCCTCCAACTGATCACAACAATTTTCTGCTAATAACAAAGATGGAAAATATTCATTATAATGCTCATAAAATGCTATGTGGAAATATTTTAAGGAAAACAAGATACTAGGGCTTAAACCTTCATACCATTTCCTTGTAATGTTTCCATGAACATCTTCATTTGGTAGTACTTATGCCATTCATCTTTAAGCTTCCATGAATCTATGTGAAATTTAATGAGATGTAACAAAACATCATCAACATTCTCATCTTGAAAAATATGAAGATTTATTTGCCGATTTACCTGAGGAATTTTATTTGGGAAACCTGAATTGTAATCTTTGTTCATTGGAGCATATCTCCTTGCAAATGATCCCATCTTGAGCTTTTGAAGTCGCCAATGAATCTATGTTTTTGAATTTTGTAGTGAATGGAGTCGCCAAGTGAATGGAACAAATTTGTGGTGTTTGACTTCTGTTCACCATCAAAAGTCAAAATTGAAACTTGAAGTGCACTTTCAGAGAAATTCCCTAGTATGGTCGCCACTATTTTAGCGCCTTGTAATTCCAAGGCTGAAGAAAGAATCTCGGAGGCAACATCAAAACCGCTTCGAGCCTTGGATCTATCCCTCCAAGACCCAGAGAGGGCTCTCTATGTCTAATTTAACTTTGTTTTAAGGAATATTTGGATCTGTTTGGGTTTTAGATATTAGGCTTGGTATAAATGACACTGTACAGGGTTTTGATTATGATAAATGGATTAAGGACCAAGAAGGGAGACCATTGGGCAATGGAGTCACCACAACAAACTATTCAAATTATTTTTTGTAAGATGGAAAAACAGGGCAAGGTAGCTAAAACACTGGATCTCCAAGCTTTGAATGGAAAGCGGAATAGGAGATATGAAACAAATCAATATTCATATGGGAAGCAATTAAGAATTCCCCACCTGTCTATTAGAGGAAAACATTTAAAGTATCCAAAGTTAAGAAACATAGTGTATATTCCAACTAATTGTGTTCTTATTTTCTCTATTTCAAAATTCAGAAAGAAAAGTGATTGTGGAAAAAGGGAAAATAGTTACATAAAGAAATTACACATCACCAGGGTGTTTAACACGAGAATCCTGCAGTTTTTATTGCTTGGAGATCAAGAACATGCTCATTGTGAGCTTACATCAGAGCATTGGTACTACTGCTTCTCTAATCCTACCTCTTTACTCTATTACAAGCATAGATATAAATAATAAATACAATCCTTATGCTCAGGATATCAAAATCAATCATCTTGGCCACAAATAGCAAGTAAATCCCTAAAAAATCTGAACTTAAATATGGGCCAAATATACTGAGAATAGGGGTACACTAAAAAAATTGTTTCTCCCCAACAGTGACACCTATGAAGCATCGGAGAGAGGTTATTTTTCTTTTCACATTGCTGGTCAAAAACCTCTCTCATATTTTCAAATTTCATCTCCAGCTCCTCAAAACTGCTGCCGCAAAAACATGCCTAAAATACAGAAACTGAAATCTTAAAAAATGGCCATCAGACATGTCTCTGATTCTCCCTACTCCTGACACCTGTGTAAAATTAGAGAGAGGTTATTTTTCATTGCTCCATTTTGGTCAAAAACCTCTCTCGTATTTTCAAAATTCAACCTTATTTGCCTGCTGTACATTTTTTAAGTTAATGTCTCTGACTGCGGACAATGGGTAAAAACACCTTGTGGCTTGTTACGCGTTTTAATTTTGTATTGGGATACACCCTACATGCGCTACGCCCAAAAATCCATTGGCGTTTATAATTTACGAATTTCCCTATTTTTTTTGACGCGTTGGGCAAAAGGGCGCCCCCTTCCATGGGCTCCTTGCTCATGTGACTTGGGTGCATGCTCTGGTTCTTAGTGCTTGATATTGTATATGTGTGCTTGAGCAGGATTTAACCCGTGGTTTGGCATGTTTCTATAAAGAGTTGGCTCCTGGCCAACATTTTTGCAAAAAATGGCATTTAAATATATGCTTTAATATATATTCTAAACTAAAACCTTTGAATATGTGCTCAAGACATACGCTCACTAACCTTGAAATATGTACCCAACCTCTTTTGAATAAGCACTCTTTATTTGAATGAGTATATTTTTCTTCTTTATCCAGTCAAATTTATATGAATATAAGAACCCAAGAGTGCATTTAGCATTTTAAACCCATATCTATAAAAATAAACCATAATACTTTTATGCCCGAGCTCCGAAATATGAAAAATTTCGATCCATGCAGCACCAGAATAATAAATGTATATGAGAAATACTTATTTTGTGACATTCTCGATAAGTGCAGATGGAATTTTGATCACTTTCTCCTATTAAATATGTGAAATGATGAATTTGATTCAGGATATTTTTAAATATGAGCCCAACTTTGCAGGGTAAAACATTTTTTTCAACCTGCAATCCAAACCAATATATATAATTCAACAAGCTTGATTCCCCTATAATTATAGGGTCCCAACAGTGGCTCCACCTGGGGATGGAAAATCCTTTGTAGGTGTCAATAATCCATAGAAATCTAAGTTTCGCAAACTGGCTGATCATTGGGCTATCCCTAGACTGTAAATTGAAATACTGTACCCTATGATGTTTTATTGAAAGCTAATTCACACTGTCAAATTAGAAAATCAAACCATGACTGCTTCATATTGAAATAAAATATGAAAACTGAACTGAAACACAAGCTGAAAATAATTCTTGACCAGCAAGCTTATTTGCACACCAACTATCCTACTGTACTTTAGTGACGATATATATGCTAAGTGAAATGTTCTCTCCAGTATAGCTAGTCAAGTAAATGACTACATAAATTATTCTTATTCACTTTTTTTAGTAGACTGAAAAAATAAAATGACCACTCCCATCTTAATTTCTGTTAGACATAAATGTTCAATTTTTTCCTCAAATATTGCAACAAACCATTCATGGCATAACATACTCCTTCTTTAAATGATTCTAAGAGGCCAGTAAAAGGATATTGGAAAATACTTGGTCCTAAGGATTCAAATAACAAGCTTCATCTAAGACTGTACTCTTTGTTCCAATTTATTATGCTCAAGGTCATTCTCAAAGAGAATATCTAAACATTCTTCATGATTATCTGATATGGAATCTTCATTGTAAACCAATATGTTGTCCTCAAGAAAATATGATATATCTTGATTGAGATTGCTAAATTCTATTTGAAGACCATCATTTTGTTGAACAAAAATAATTTCTAAAAATAAGCCTTCTTGTGAACATAAAGCAACATTAGCATCAATCTGTTCTACATTTGTTTCTTCATGAGAAACTACTTTAGTACATAAATCAGTAGAATAAAAAATACAATTAATCTCCTGATCACATAAATATTGAGAGGCTGGCTGCATACTTAGAATCTGATTAATTTCTTCTTCAATTAAAGGAGGAGGTAGTCTTTGCTTTATTTGGATTAAACAAAATTTTTTTTCTTTCTCTCGTGAAGATTGACCATGATGTTGAATATCTCCTTTCATTTTATACAAAGGAGAATATTAATTATCATTTGTCTCCGAAGACAGATCATGAGAATCTACTTTCATTTCTTGATTGATTTCATCTTCAACCAACTTCTCTTGATCATCATGACAATTAAATTGATAAGGAAATTCATAAACTGCTTCTAACAGATCCTCATCATCGATACCTTCTAGATTTTCATCAATACTTTCAAGGTATTGTATGAAATCCTCAAACTGATCACAAAAATTTTCCACTAATGACAAAGATGGAAAATATTTTTTATAATGGTCATAAAATGCTATGTGCAAATACTTTAAAGAAAACAAGCTACTAGGGTTTAAACCTTCATACCATTTCCTCGCTTTTCCTTCTAATTTTTCCATGAACATCTTCATGTGGAAGTCTTCATGCCCTTCAAATTTCAGCTTCCATTAATGTATGTAAATTTAATGAGATGTAACAAACCATCATCAACATTCTCATATTGAAAAATATTAAGATTTATTTTTCAATTTACCTAAGGCATTTTGTTTGGGAAACCTGGAATATAATCTCTATTCATTGGAGCATATCTCCTTACTGATGATCCCATCTTGATCTTGTGAAGTCGCCATTGAATCTCTGTTTCTGAATTTTGCAGTCAATGGAGTCGCCAAGTGAATGGAACAACCTTGTGGTGTTTGACTTCTTTTCACCATCAGAAGTTAAAACTGAAACTTGAAGAGCACTGCTGGGGAAATTCCCTAGTATGGTTGCCACTATGTTAGCGCTCTATAATTCTGATCCTGAAGATAGAATCCCGGAGGCATCATCATAACTGCTTTGATCCTTGGATCTAGCCTTCAAAGACCCAGAAAGGCCCCTCTCTATATAATTTAACTTTGTTTTAAGGAAGATATATATCTATTTGGGTTTTAGATATTAGGTTGGGTATAAATGTACACGTTTTTTGTTATGAGAAAAGGAGTAAGGATCGAGAAGGGAGACCATTGGGAAATGGAGCCACCACAAAAAACTATTCAAATTTTTTTCTGTAAGATGAAACTATAGGGCTAGGTAGCTAAAACAATAGATCTCCAGGCTTTGAATGGAAAGCAGAATAGGAGGTATGAAACAAATCAATATTCAGATGGGAAGCAATTAATAATTCTCCACCTACTTATTAGAGGAAAACATTTAAATTATCCAAAGTCAAGAAACAGAGCATATATTCCAACAAATTCTGTTCTTATTTTCTCTATTGCATAATACAAAAATAAAAGTGATTTTGGAAACAAGGAAAAAATTTACATAAAGAAATTACACATCACCAGGGTGTTTAACACAAGAATCCTATTGTTTTTATTGCTTGGAGATTAAGAACATGCTCACTATGAGCTTACATAGCATCACTGGTACTGTTTCTTCTCTAATCCTACCTCTTTAATTTATTACAAACATAGATATAAATAAAAAACACAATGCTTAGGCTCGGGAGATCAAACTCAATCATCCTGGCCAAAAATAACAAGTAAATCCCTAAAAAATATGAACTTAAATCTGGGTCGAATCTGCTGAGAATAGGGGTACACTCAGACATTTATTTCTCCCCAAAGGTGACACCTATCAAACATTGGATAGAGGTTATTGTTATTTTCCCTGTGTGGGTCCAAAACCTCTCTCATATTTTCAAATTTCATCTCCAAATATCCAAAATCGCTGCCGCAAAATCATGCCTTAAATAGGGAAATTGAAATCTTGAAAATTGGCCCTCAGAAATGTCATTGATTCTCCTTGCTCCTGAAACCAGTGTAAAATCATAGAGAGGTTTTTTAATTTCCCCGTGCTGATAAAAAAACCTCTCTCGGAATTTCAAAATTCAACCCTGTTTGCTTGTTGTATGTTTTTGAAGTTAATGTATCTGACTCCGGACAATGGGTAACAAACACCCTGTGGCTTGCTACGCGTTTTAATTTTTCATTGGGATATATCCCACATGTGCTACGCCCAAAACTCATTTGGAATTTATAATTGCCAATTTTCCATATTTTTTTTGACATGTTGGGCAAAAGGGCGCCCCCTTCCATGGGCTCCTTCGTCATGTGACTTGGGCTACTTTGATTACGCAAGTACTTGATATTACTAACAAAGTTTATAGTGATTTAACCTGAACAGCATCGCTGTCTATCGAGTTGGCTCTTGGCCAACATTTTAGCAAAAAATGGCATTTAAATATATGCTTTAATATATAGTCCAAACTAAAATACTTCAATGTGTGCTCAAGACATGCACCCACTAACCTTGAAATATGTACCCAACCTCTTTTGAATATCCACTCTTTATTTGAATGAGTATATTTTTCTTCTTTATCTAGTCAAATTTTTTATGCATATAACAACCCAAGAGCACATTTAGCCTTTTAAACCCAAATCTATAAAAATAAACCATAATAGTTTTGTACCCGAGCTTCGAAATATGAAAAATTTCAATCCACGCAACACGAGAATAATAAAGGCATATGAGGAACACATATTTTGTGAAATTATGGAGAAGTGCAGATGGAATTTTGATCACTTTCTCCTATTAAATATGAGCCATGATAAATTTTATTTAGGATATTTTTGAATATGAACCAACTTTCTAGGACAAAAATTGTTTTCGACCTACAATCCAAACCAATATATATAATTCAGCAACCCTGATTCCCCTATAATTATAGGGTCCTAACAGTGGCTCTACATGGGGATGGTAAATCCTTTGGAGGTGTCAAGAATCCATAGAACTATGAGTTTTGCAGACTGGTTGATCATTGGGCTGTCCCCAGAATGTAAACTGAAATACTGTACCCTGTGATCTTTCATTGAAAGCCAATTCACGCTGTCAAACTAGAAAATCAAACCATGACTATTTCATACTGAAAATAAAATCTGAGAACTGAACTGAAACACAAGCTAGAAACAATGCTTGAACATCAAGATTATTTGCACACCACCTATTCTACTCTACTTTAGTGACGATAAATACACTAAGTGAACTCTTCTATCAAATATAGTCTGTCAAGTAAATGACTGCATAACTGATTCTTGTTCACTTCTTTTAGCAGGCTGAAAAAAGAAAATGACCACTCCCATCTTAATTACCGTTGGACATAAATGTTCAACATTTTCCTCAAATATTGTTACAAACCATTCATGGCATAGCATACTCCTTCTTTAAATGATTCTAAGAGGCCAAAAAAGGGATCTTGGAAAAATAATTGGTCTGGAGGATTCAAATAACAAGCTTCATCTAGGACTACTCTTTGTTCGAACCTATTATGCTCAGGATCATTCTCAAAGAGAATATCTAAACATTCTTCATGATTATCTAATATGGCATCTTCATTGTATACCAATATGTTGTCCTCAAGAAAATATGATATATCTTGATTGAGATTGCTAAATTCTTTTTGAAGACCATCATTTTCATGAAAAAAGTAATTTCTAACAATAAGCATTCTTTTGAATGTAAAAAAACATCAACATCAATCTTTTCTACATATGTTTCTTCATTAGGAACAACTTCAGTACATAAATCAGCAATAGAAAAAATAGAATTAATCTCCTGATCACATAAAGATTGAGAGGCTGGCTGCATACTTAGAATCTAATTAATTTCTTCTTCAGTTAAAGGATGAGGTAGTCTTTGCTTTCTTTGGATTAAAGAACAATTTTTTTCTTTCTCTCATGAAGATTGGCCATGATGTTGAATATTTTCTTTAGTTTTATACGAAGGGGCAGATGAATTATCATTTGTATCCGAAGAGAGATCATGGGAATCTACTTTCATTTCTTGATTGATTTCATCTTCAACTAACTTCTCTTGATCATCTTGACAATTAACTTGTGAGGGAAATTCATAAAGTGCTTGTAACAGATCCTCATCATCCATACCTTCTAGATCTTCATCAATAATTTCAAGGTATTGTATGAAATCCTCAAACTCATCACAAAAATTTTTCACTAATGAAAAATATGGAAAATATTCTTTATAATGGTCATAAAATGTTATGTGGAAATATTTTAAAGAAAACAAGCTACCAGGGTTTAAACCTTCATACTGTTTCCTCGCTTTTCCTTCTAATGTTTTCATGAACATCTTCATGTGGCAGTCCTCATGCCATTTAACTTTCAGCTTCCATGAATGAATGTGAAATTCAATGAGGTGTAATAAAGAATCATCAACATTCTCATCTTGAAAAATAGGAAGATTTATTTACCAATTTACCTGAAGGATTTGTTTGGAAAATCTGGAATATAATCTCTATTCATTGGAGCATATCTCCTTGAAAATGATCCCATCTTGAGCTTGTGAAGTTGCTAGTGAATCTCTATTTCTAAATTTTTCAGTCAATGGAGTCGCCAAGAGAATGGAACAGCCTTGTGGTGTTTGAATCTTGTTCACAATCATAAGTCAAAAATGAAAGTTGAAGTGCACTATTGGAGAAAGTCCACAATATGGTCACCACTATGTTAGTGCTCCCTAATTCCGAGGATGAAGACATAATCCCAGAGGAAACATCAAAACTGCTTCGAGACATGGATCTAGCCCTCCAAGACCCAGAGAGGGCTCTCTCTGTCTAGTTTAACTTTGTTTTAAGGAATATTTAGATCTGTTTGGGTTTTTTATATTAGGATAGGTATAATTGTACATGGTTTTGATTATGAGAAATGGAGTAAGGACCAAGAAGGGAGACCATTGGAAAATAGAGTCACCACAACAAAATATTCAAATTATTTTATGTAAGATGAAACTGCAGGGCTAGGTAGTTAAAACACTGGATCTCCAAGCTTTGAATGGAAATCATAATAGGAGATATGAGACAAATCAATATTCAGATGGGAAGTAATTAAGGGTTCCCCACCTATCTATTAGAGGAAAACATTTAAATTATCCAAAGTCAAGAAACAGAGCATATATTCTAACGAATTATGTTCTTATTTTCTCTATTACATAATTCAGAAAGAAAAGTGATAGTGGAAATAGGGAAAACAATTACATAAAGAAATTACACATCACCAGGGTATTTAACACAAGAATCCTATAGTTTTTATTGCTTGGAGATAAATAACATGCTCACTATGAGCTTACATCATAGCACTGGTACTTCTTCTTCTCTAATCATACATATGCACTCTATTAAAATATATATATATAAATAAAAAATATAATCCTTACGCTCAATAGATCAAACTCAATCATCCTGGCCTAAAATAGCAAGTAAATCCCTAAAATATCAGAGCTAAAATCTAGGCTGAATCTATTGAGAATATGGGCACAATCCAACATTTGTTTCGTCCTAATGGTGACACCTATGAAAAATTGGAGAGAGGTTATTGTTATTTGCACCGTTTTGGTCAAAAACCTCTCTCATATTTTCAAATTTCATCTCCAGCTCTCCAAAACCGCTGCCACAAAATCATGCCTTGAATAGGGGATCTGAAATCTTGAAAAATGTCCCTCAGACATGTCTTCGATTCTCCCTGCTCCTGGCACCTGTGTAAAATTGGAGAGAGTTATTTTTAATTGCCCAGAGATGGTCAAAAACCTCTCTTGGATTTTCAAAATTCACCTCCTTTTTTGTTGGGTATGTGTTATATTCTTTCGATGACTAGCCCCACGCGCTGTACGTTGCGCCTGGAGCAGCAGGGGGTTCACAAGGGGGGAGGCAGCCCCCACTATTGGGGTCCGGGGCAGCGCCCCGACGAAAATTGTTTTGGTGTGCGGACCCACTCATAGGAGGACCCACCCATGTTTTGTGCATGAGTTTGCACATGGTTTTGGGGTACGATGGCTTTCGGCCCCTGGTATTTTGTAGATCCGGTCAAGGGAACTACAGTTATGTTCTAATCCAGGGTTAATGGATTGGGGTTTATGTATGCTTCGGCATGTATATATATGTGTTGTAACACTAAAAGGAATATAATGAAAAATCAAGCTGGTCGTCCCGATTTGGGATCCGGGGGAAAATCTCTGTGTTTATCTGTTTTATGTTTTATGCTCTCGCTATTGTTTATTTTCTGTTATAAGATTCGTGTGTAGATAATTTATGTTTAGGGTTAAAACCTACATTTGGTATCAGAGTTGTTTCGGCTTCAAGGGGACGCCTTTTCTGCTGAGGGTTTTTTGCTTGGGCCTGAGGTAGACCCTATTCAGTGGGAGATCTGCAAGATCGATTCTTGCGGTGAAAGAAGATGGCGAGCGGCGGGAAGATAGAGATCGAGAAATTTAATGTTCATAATTTTGAGTTATGGAAGCTCAAGATGGAGGATCTGCTGGTGGATAAAGATCAGTGGATCGCGGTAGATCTAGGTACTAAACCAACGGCAATGTCAGATGAAGACTGGAAGAAACTGGATCGAAAGGCTAATAGCACAATATGGTTGTGTGTCTCAGATTCAGTATTGTTTAATGTATCTGGGGAAGCTATGGTGAAGAATTTGTGGGAAAAACTTGGGACTTTGTACCAATATAAATTCACAGTGAATAAGTTGTTCTGCTTGGAAAAAGTACATGTAACACGAGGATGAGATGAACTCGGTGGCCGAATATAAACGCCTTCAATACTGTGGTAAGTCAGCTGTCATCTGTTGATATTAAAATCTCAGATGAAGATAAGTGCATCAGTTTGTTGTGTTCTCTACCAGACTCGTGGGATAGTCTGGTTATTGCAATAGGTAGCAATACAACTACCTTGAATTTTGATGACATTGTCTCAGCCTCGCTGTCAGAGGAAATGAGACGGAGAAATATGGAGGGCCAAAATTGAGATGCCTTATCTGTACAAGGAAGGTCCCAAAACAGAAAGAAGAATAAGGTTTCGAGTGGGAGATCCAAATCTAGAGGGAGATCTAAATCTCCTGGAAAGTTTGTGAAGGTATCTTGGAAATGCGGAAAGGAAGGGCACTACAAAAAGGAGTGTAGATCTAAAGCTCCTGAGAAAGGAAAGGGATCTGATGATGCTCCTTCTGCAGAGGAAAAAACCACCTCAGATGAAGGTGGGGATGTGTATTTGGATTCTTCTTCAAATACACATGTATATCATGATCATGGTGCAGTGGATGGAGTTGCATCTTTCACTTCTGCTCCCCATGGAGTAGTTCTGCGTATAGAAATACGGTGTGGTGATGTCTTCCCTGGGGATGATAGGAAGCCGGAATCATCGGACGTGGAAAAGGTCAGTTTGACTCTGAGGTGGAAGGATTAGAACTATACGGTCTTCGCATATTCTGCATTGGCATGAAATCTGATTTGTAGCAGATGGATGATGTAGGTGTAAAAATAGTGTTTGAGAAAGATACCTGCAAGATGGTTCGGGGAGCACTAGTATTAATGCGGAGAGTTCGAATTGGAATTATGTACAAGCTTCAATGTAACACTGTTACTAATGGGTGCAATAGTTATTTTGTTCTTCAAAGTGGAGCAGAAAGCCTAGTGGTCTCTGGAGAAAAGACCATGCTATGGCATCAAAGGCTTGGACATATTGGAGAGAAGGGCCTTTAGATACAACATGGAAATGGTATGGTAGAATGTATGTCTAATTTCTCTCTGGATTTTGATTTCTGTGAACATTGTGAATATGGGAGACGGGGAATCGGGTGAGTTTCCTTAAGATTGCTAGAAGTGACAAGAATATTGAATACATCCAGTTGTATCATTTGGACTGTATTAGTTCACATCTTTGGAAATGTCCATGCTATGTTTCGCTCATGAATGACTTCTCAAGGAATACATGGATATATTTCATGAGGAAGAAATCTGAGAAGTCTTTGACGATTTAAAGAATTTAGAGCTCGGTGGAAAACCGGACGAGAGAAGAAGATAAAGGCGAGGACGGACAATGGTGAGAGTTCTGCAAGAAGGAATTTGAAGAGTTCGTAAGAAATTGTTCTTTCTGAAGGGCTGTCACTTTCTCAATAAGAAATGGAGCTGAAAGAATGAACGAACGGCGATGGAAAAGGCAACAAGCATGCTCAGTGGTACCAGGTTAGGAAAAGAATTTTGGGCAGAGGCAGTGGAGACTGCATGTTACTTAGTTAATAGACCACCTTCATCAGCGTTGGAGGATAAGACTCCACATGAGGTATGGACTGGTAAGAAACCCTCTCTTTCACATCTAAGGGTATTTGGATGTGATGCATATGTACATGTTCCAAAGAAGAAAAGGACCAAGTTGGATAATAAATCTGAAAGGTGCATCTTTATTGGGTATAAGGATGGTTTAAAAGGTTACAAGCTTTGGAACCCAGAAACAAGGAAGGTTGTGTACAGCCGAGATGTGGTGTTTAGAGAGGTGAAAGATGTTGTTACACATGAAGTCCTACCAAAGGAACCTGAGAAGATAGAGTTTGAGCTAAAGGAGGATGAATCAGACTCTACAACAGAAGAAGACTCGGAAGAGGAAGAGCCACAAACTCTAGCTGTGAGAAGATCAACTCGGGAAAGAAGGCAACCAGAAAGGTATAGTCCATTTGCTTTTTGTTCAGGTTTTTCCTTAACTATAACTGATGATGATCCCAGAACTGTCAGGGAGGCAGTAGATTCAGAGGATGGAAAACTCTGGAAGGAGGCCATGGTTGATAAAATGGCATCCTTGCACAAAAATGAGGCATGGGATCTGGTGGAGTTGTCGGCTGGAAGGAAGCCCATCGGGAGAAAATGGGTGTTTAAGAAGAAGATGAATGTAGAAGGCAAGGTGGAGAAATACAAATCTCGGTTGGTAGCAAAAGGTTATTCCCAAGTGCCGGGAATTGATTTTGGTGATATTTTTTCTCCTGTTGCCAAAGTTACTTCTATTAGATTACTTTTATCTGTTGCTGCTGCATTTGATTTTGAGATAGAACAGATGGATGTGAAGACAACATTTCTTCACAGGGATCTAGAAGAAGAGATCTACATGAAGCAACCTGAAGGCTTTATGGTGAAGGGTAAGAAAGAACTAGTATGCAGGTTGAAGAAGTCTCTGTATGGGTTAAAACAGTCACCAAGGATCTGGTATCAGAAATTTGATACCTATATACGGGGACTTGGCTTCACCAGAAGCAAGGAGGATCACTGTGTTTATTTTAAATTAATTGGTGACCGTGTTATTTATTTGGTCTTGTATGTGGATGATATGTTTTTGATTGGAAATTACAAAGAAATTATCCAAGATTTGAAGACCCAACTGTTCTCCAAATTTGACATGAAGGATCTTGGTGCTGTAAACTATATTTTGGGCATGGAAATTAAGAGAGGTTGGGCAAAGAGGAAGATCTGGTTAAACCAGAGGAAGTATGTCGAGACTATATTGCAGAGGTTCAATATGCAGGATAGTAAACCGGTGAATGTTCCTATTCCTTTGTAGATGTAAAGTACATCTGTGACAGTGTCCAAGTACACGAAGAAGAGTAGGTCATGTCGTGTTCCATATGCAAATGCAAATGGGTATTTTGATGTATCACAATGGTATGTACTAGACAGAACATTACCTTTATAATTGGAGTATTACGTGTGTTTATGTCAAACCCAGGGAAGGAGCATTGGACAGCAGTGAAGCGGGTTTTCAGATATTTACGTGGCACTAGTGATTATGGCTTGTGCTACCAGGGAAGACCAGGATTGGAAAGAATGTTGGACATTCATGTTTTTGTTGATGCAGACTGGGCTGGAGATCTGGACCAAAGAAGATCTACAAGTGGGTATGTGTTTAGCCTATTTGGAGGCGCAGTCAGTTGGATGAGTAAAAGAGAGTTTGTAGTGGCTCTTTCAACTACAGAGGCAGAATACATAGCAGCCACTCATGCAAGCAAGGAAGCAGTTTGGTTGCAGAGATTGTGTTCAAGTATGGGGTTGGTACAACAAGCTATAAGGATAGACTATGATAGCCAAAGTGAAATTTTCTTGGCTAAGAACCCTGCTTATCATTCAAAGACAAAGCACATTGATGTTCAATATCACTTTGTTAGAGATATGGTTGAGGCTAAAAGGGTGTTGCTAGTAAAGATGGACACTTTGAAGAATGTTGCAGATGCATTGACGAAGTCTGTGAGCACTCAGAAGTTATCTTGGTGTAGAGAAACAATGGGTGTTGAAGAGTTGTCCCAATGACTAAGCTGTCCTGTGGGCCACTGTGGAAAGAAAACAACAAGTGGGAGAATGTTGGGCATGTGTTATATTCTTTCCATTATTCTAACCATGCGTTTGCCGGGCGCGGGGGTCCACAAGAGAGGGCGCCCGGCAAGGCGTGTTTTTGGTGTGCGGGCCCACTCATAGGCGGACCCACCCATGGTTTTGTGCATGGTTTTGCACATGGTTTTGGGGTACGATGGTTTTTGGCCCCTGGTATTTTTGTAGATATGGTCAAGGGAACTACGGTTATGTTCTAATCCAGGGTTAAATGGATTGGGGTTCATGTATGCTTCGACATGTATATATATGTGTTTTAACACTAAAAGGAATATAATGAAAAATCAAGCTGGTCGTCCCGATTTGGGATCCAGGGGAAAATCTGTGTTTATACGTTTTCTTTGTATCTCCATTATTGTTTATTTTTTGTTATAAGATTCGTGTGTAGATAATTTTTGTTCAGGGTTAAAACCTACATTTTTCCTACTGTACATTATTATTTAATGTCTCTGACTGCGGAAAATGGGAAAAAACACCATGTGGCTTGCTGCGCGTTTTAATTTTGCATTGGGATAATCCCACATGCCCTACACCCAAAACTCCTTTGGCGTTTATAATTTTTGACTGTCCCTATTTTGTTTGATGTGTTGGAAAAAAATGGCACTGCCTTCCATGTGCTCCTTCCTCATGTTACTTGGGTGCATGTTTTGGCTCTTAGTGCTTGATTTTGTATATGTGCACTAGAGTAAGAGTTAACTCATGGTTTGGTGTGTGTCTATAAAGATTGGCTTTTGGCGAAAAGTTTTGCAAAAAATGGAATTTAAATATATTCTTTAATATATAGTCCAAACTAAAATCTTTGAATATGTGCTCAAGGCATGTGCCCACTAACCTTGAAATATGTACCCAACCTCTTTTGAATATGCACTCTTTATTTGTTTGAGTATATTTTTCTTCTTTATTCAGTCAAAGATATATGCATATAAGAACCCAAGAGTGCATTTAGCCTTTTAAACCCAGATCTATAAAAATAAACCATAATACTTTTGTACCTGAGCTTCGAAATATGAAAAATTTCAATCCACGCAACACTAGACTAATAAAGGCATATGAGAAATACTTATTTTGCGACATTCTAGAGAAGTGTAGATGGAATTTTTATCACTTTCTCCTACTAAATATGTGCCATGAAAAATTTTCTTCAGTATCGTTTTGAATATGAACCCAACTTTGCAGGATAAAACATTGTTATCGACCTATATATTTAATTCAAAAATCCTGATTCCCCTATAATTATAGGGTCCTAACAGCGTATATAGTAAGAAATGTAGAATCATTGGGGGATGTTATAGGCTCTAACTTAGAGATGAAATTATAGGGGAAATCAAGAGAACATGAAGACCTAGAAAAGGATTTGAGGAAAGAGTATTCAAGTTGATATACGATTATCCCTTCACATTCCTTAGTTAAAAATGTTAGCAAAAGTGGATGTCAAACCATAGAAAGGTGAGATCAATGTAGTAAATTTGAATCGTTGGTTGCAACAATTAAAGTATATTTTAATGTTCACCATAGAACAAGAGCAAATGATTTTATTTCGTAAACTGAAGTTAGAATCCCAAGCATTAACCTAGTGGGAAACTCACATGGAAACATTTAC
Source organism: Pinus albicaulis (assembly GCA_034641835.2). Lineage (NCBI taxonomy): Eukaryota > Viridiplantae > Streptophyta > Pinopsida > Pinales > Pinaceae > Pinus > Pinus albicaulis. The sequence goes on from CM076575.1 coordinate 319,567,614, forward strand.
GATGCAACATAATATTCTAGTAACTAAGTCAGAGGATTTAACTTACCCTTATTAATTCCTAATTCTACCTTATTTTGTATTTATCTCATATCAATGGATTCGTTGGAATTAATTTGGAAAAAAGAAGGGGGAGAGTGTGTAAGGGTACACCAATGAATTCAATAAGATGACTATCACAATAGATATCTCTTCCAATAAAATAGATGTACTTCTCAAGTATTTGAGGGATGTACACAGTCATTTATGGAATCAAGTGATGTTATTCAAGGCTGAGATAGTTGATAAGGCGTGTGTGCACACATAGTATCTAGAAAATAGAGGGCATAAAAAGGAAATTTAAGTGGTTATAACTAGAAATAGGAGAAATATGATTCCAAGGAAAAACATAAGTGGAAAGGAAAAAACATGAAGATGACAAGGAATATGCATTAGTGAAAAGATCCAAGTAACAACTGCAACCATTGCAATATTGATGGTCACACTGAAGAAAAGTATTGGAAACAACATCCAAATTTGAACCTTGATAATCATAAGAAGGATGACAAGAAGAAGAGTATTTTGTTAATTTGGTAGCTAAGGGATAAATTCCCTCCATTAGAGAACCTTCCTCATCCAAATAATCCCCTCTTTTCCCTTGGAAGAATTTAATTTAGTGAAGGAAAAAATATTTTTTGATGAAAAACTGACAAGTACACAAAATTACAAGTTGGCATGGGCAAGCTAATCCGTCCTCCTACAAAGCATATAACTACACATCATGTCACATCACTTGGATAATCATCATTACATCACACATCTTCTCTATCCTCTTATGATTGGTTCATACAGGTCTAAAGCAAGGACTCTGAGCTCACACATGCGAAGGGAAGAATGCTAATTATATTTTCTTCATTGACTTTTCTACTTGGATAGTTTGACCAACTGTTGACCAGTTTTGTCTTGGAATTTTGAATTTGTTTGACTTGCAAAAATATGAATTTTGGAGGATTAATTTTCTAGTGCAGGAACCAAACTTTTCTCGGTAGGATAACTTTGGTTGACTGTAGTTTTGTTGAATGAATTTTGAATATAGTTTTCTCTCTCCTTTGAATGAGTCTTTTGGGACTATTTTGATTGATATTTGATTAGCAAGGAAGGTTGAATTGTTTGGTTGTTGACCGAGCTCTTTTAGAGGATTGTTTACCATTAACTTGGGGACTAGTTAGGGCATCATTTTATGCTATTGACTACTATTGACTTTGACCAAATTTGACTTGTTGACCATATTTTAATTTTGGGCTCATCTCTTGAATATTAATTAGTGGATTCTTGGACAAATCAAAGATTTGACTTTGACTCTTTATTTTTGAATTGGAACATTCTATCTCTCTACTAAAAATTTGATGAAAATATAATAGAAGAATAGTTTTGGAAGGGTTTTCCCCTGGTCTTTGACCAAATATTGTGTCTCTTTTTACTACTCTTGGATGTATTATATTTTGTATTGGATTTACTATTATATCTAAATTTATCATTGTCATTAGAAGATTAAATTTATTTAAAAGTGATTTCTAATTAAAGAAATAATTGGGCTAACTGATTGTGCTAACATAGAATAGTGGAAAATTAACATGGTTTCAGAGCTAAGGTTAAGACAAGCCCAAGGAGACAGGAGAATAAAGCAATCACCTTTGGAGAAATCATCTTCGGAAAAAGTTGAAGAAGACTATTTGACTTGGTAAATATGTCTACCTCTTACTTCAAGGATACAAGGAATCTAGGTGACTGATCAAAGTTTGCTACTAGGAAGATTAGGTTGGAAGTAACATTGGACGAAAAGGATGTTCTTGAATATGTGGAAGGAAAAATACCCGAGGCATTGGAAAATTATTTTGTTGATACTAAGTCCAAGTATAAGAAAGGTGAGCTCAAATCCAAGAAAATTATCATTGATTCTTTAAAAGATCATTTTCTTGGTTACACTAGAAAATTGAAGAAGTCCAAGGATATTTATTACAAGTTGGTTGTGATATATGAGGTCAAAAACTAGAATCATATTCTTTCCTTGAAGAATCAACTCAAGGAAATTAAGATGAACAAGGGGGAATATATGCAATCATATGTCATGAGGGTATCCCAAATAAGGGATCAATTGCATACTACTATAGAACCTGTATATGATAGAGAGATGGTGCTAGTTACTCTTCAAGGCCTTCATCGTATTTGGGAAAAATTCATTACAACTATAAGAAACAATGAAAATTTTTCAACATTTGATGAGCTGGTTTGAAAATGTACTCAAGAATAAATTAGGATGATCTCTAGAGGGAGGATTCAAATGAATGAATAAGGATACCCCCCATGTTTGTTGCACAAGAGAAGAATAGGAAAGGAAGAGGAAGACCATATAACTCTATAAATTTTTCTTTGAATTCCAGGGATTCCAATAGAAGATTCAAAAAGGAATTATCAAAATTTGAATGTTACAACTGCCACAAGCATGGTCACTATGCTCGAGACAGTTCGGAAAAGAGAGATGCTCCAATATCCAATTACAACAACAAACATGGCTTCAAAATAAAATAAAATTAATGATAGAAGAAGACGAAATGACAGAATAAGAAGAGATGATATAAGAAGAGGCAATGATAGAATAAGAAGATATGATAGAAGAAGAATAGATGTTCCTGATGAGTGTGAAGAAGGATATCATCCGAAAAATAGATCAATAAATTTAAGGCATTAGAAACAATGATGTTGATACTTAATCTAAATATATTCTTATTTCTTATATTTCTAGTTCTTCTCCAGATATGTGTGATAGTTGGTTGGTAGATAGTGGGGTCTATAGAAATTTCTACCATGTATCATGAAGTCCTCTTAAATTTGGTTGAGAGGAAGACTAATCTAAAGAGCTTCCTTTGGGACAACACCACTTATCCTGTGAAAGGTTTTGGTTCTGTAAAATTTCATTTAGATTATGGGGAAACATATTTCTTCATGATGTTATGTATGTTTCGGGATTAAAGAAGAACTTTATATCTATATCTTCCTTGGAAGACAAGGGAATGAGAGTTTACTTCATAAGAAGAAAGTTCCTCACTTGGCTAGAGGTTTCTCCTAGAAAGAGGGAGAAGAGTATGTTGATATATTTTCACCTATTTCCCGCAACACCACTATTCAATCAATTGTTGTCCTTGTTGCCAGTCAGGGATGGACACATCACTAGATGGATGTGAAGATTATGTTTCTTCATGGCATGCTCTAGGAAGAACCATATATTGAGAAAACACGGGGTTTTGAAGTACATGACAGGAAGAATCATGTTTGCAAGCCAAAGAAATAACTTTATGGATTAAATAAAGGCCCTACAGCTTGGTATGCTTATATTGGTAGTTACCATGTGAAGCTTGTATTCACGAGAATCAATGTCGACATAAACCTATAATTCAAAGTGGTCGAAGGTATGTCTTTAATTGTGGTTTTATATGTTGACAAACTATTCTTGACAGGTGCAGAGCCTTTGATTTTTGAGTGTAAGAAGAGATGGTCTTCAAGTTTGAAATGAAAGACCTTAGATTGATGCATTACTTCGTGGGCTTAGAGATGTGGCAAAGGCCTGATGATATTTTCCTTCCTCAAGGAGAGTATGTTGTGAAATTGTTGGAAATATTTGGAATGGTATAATGAAAGTGTATGGCCACACTTATGGGGATAAACTTCAAGAAGTTATGTGGAGATGTTATTTGACCTAACTTGGTGAATCCTTCTGAGTATTGACAATTTATTGAGGCATTTATGTTCCTTGTGAACACCCATTTGGAAAATATGTTTTGCACTTAACACTTTGAGTCAATTCATGATTGGGACTCTACAAGCACACTAGGTTGTTTCCAAGCACGTGATGAGATATTTTCATGGGAAAATTAACCTTGGTATGAGATATACTACTGGAGATGTGAGGCTTCATGGGTACACTAATTTTGATTGGGCTAGAAATATTATTTACAGGAAGAGCACAACAAGGTGCTACTTTAGTTTTGGTTTTTCCATGATATATTGGATGAGAAGGTGTTGGCTTAAGGGCTTCAACCCAGGTTCAGAGATAGAAGTGCACCAACAAAACCCTTTATTACCGGCCCTTTCGGCAATGACCTACAACCCAGATCACAGTATGACCTGAGGCAATATTGGGGGATGTTAGAACCAATTCTCTGCATCCAGAGGGATGATAGGACATGGATCTAATGCTAAACTTATTCTCATGCTCATTTGTAACTGCATAGATGAATTTATCTGCTCTAACAAACTAGGCTTCATTCATCTACCAATACTTATACACACTATGCCTTTATCATTAAAACATACTTAAAGCATATAGATAACTTCACAATCACTGATAGTAAGAAAATACAATTCATAAACAAAGATATGTCTCGAAACTCTTCTTCTTTTATTAGGATAAGTATATTTGATACATCTACTTTCTATGACCTGGACACACAACTATAGGTGGTCTGCGCACAAAGCTGCAGACTCTTCAAGGTCTCCATGCACACAACTGCAAAGCCTTCCATTGGTCCAAAACACAGAAAGATATATATTCAATAATTTTTCTCATCACAAGTACAAGAATACTTACATCAACTCAATATTACATTTGTTTATATAGCCTTTACATCATACAAAAACCATGGTCCACATACCATGGGCAGACTCAAAAGTGAAAAAATAAACTTGATCCCTTTACAAAAAGAGGGGCTTTCACCCACCCCAAAGCCCCTAAACTCCGCATAGTTAATTTATCTTCACTGAGCTTCGCACTCTGCTCCTTGAGTTGCAGAGTATTTTGACACAAAATGGACCAAGTTGGGCCATGCCCAATAGGCCCCCAACACTAAAATGTGACTCATCCTGAGTCACTCAGCTGGTGCACCTCGAACGTTCTCTCTGATGCTCGTGTAGGTTGTAATCAAAGGCTCAATCATTTATGCAAACTAATTCTCTTCTTCTCGCACTTCCTATAGCAAATTTTATGATGTTGGTCCAATGATATTTGAAGAACATCTTTCTTCTTCTTTCATATTTCTTTCAGCTTCTCATAAACTATTTGAGACAGTTGAATGGCTTCATCCTACCATGGTTGTGTCGTCGCTATAATCAGGTGTTCCTTCCCGTGTATATCCTTGATTTGGCTCTTTTGAATTTTCCCTTCTATAATGTGAGTGAGCTGTTGTGATTGTGTTAAAGTCCTCGCAGTGACCTGTATTTAGTCCAGTTGCTTCTGATTTTGTACTACATCCTGCTCAATCTTTTGAATGTCAGGATCCTTCTACAACGAGGTCCAAATTTTGCATTGCGTCATCTAACAACTTTCCATAGTCCTTCACTGTGATGGAGATGCTTTCTCATGCAGTTTTCAGATCTACTTCCCTTTTCTCACATACCTCTAGTAGTGTGGTCGGTTGCAACCACATTTGCAGCTCAGTGATTTGCTTCTGGTACTAAAAATTTATTTTTTCCATGTTATTCTTTTTCTCCTTAATTTCAAGGATGAGCTTCACAACCTTCTCTATTGGGGCTTCTTCTGCATGGACCTTGATGTCTGGAATCTTGCTGAAATTATAGCCTATGACATCCTTCAGTTGTCTATGTTGTTGCTGCTCCTCGTCCCTTTCCTTGATAATCTGATTTAGTTCTATCATGATATTTGTGTTGTCCTATATTACTTCTTCGGTTATCTACAAGGCGCATTGTTATCAACTTCAGTTCATCTGTGACAACTTGGTGGAAGCCATGAATTGTATGTATGGGCAGTGCAACAAGATTCAAGTTAATGTTGTCCCACTTCTTTTCTCGCTCTTGATCCTCTACAAATTCAAACTGTAGAGCTCCTCCAGGTACATGTAGAACTCAAACATTCAAAGTTTCCAAAAGGTGCATTGGTTGTGATTACTAGCTCACTTCCTGGATCTCTTTAATCAATGGCTATTCCTATGGCCGCGTTGTTTGTGCCAACACCTTAAAATCTTGCATGCCATACTTTACCTCTATCAATACAAACTTTTATTTATCCTTGATCTTTCCCCATACATCTTCAATGATGTGCAACACCTTATCACCTATCTCATCAATGTCCCCCTCAGTTAGGACCATTGGCTCTATGCCCTTTGATATTTCTGACTTATGATTTTTGTGCATGAATTATGTGGTAGGTATCCTTATCTTCACAATAAAAAATGAATCAACCACTTCTGTATTAGTAAAAGGATATTGGTTTCACTGCTATTTATTTTTTCCTCCAGCCTCTTCGCCATCCTTCTCTATTTATTTTCTTGCGTATTTTCCTATGTTTGTTTCTTTGCCACTAGTAAATGTATGTTCTGGCACACTGCCTCTAGTGGGTGGAGCCAGCCAGTCTAGCGGAAAAGTCTTTGTGATTTTCACAATATCAAATTTAGAAACCAATAATGGAAACTGGTACCATACTTCATCTGTATCCTTTCGCACCTTCATGTATACTCAATGGAAATCAAATTTGAAGTCTTCAACTCCTCGATAATTCAAAAACATTTGGTGACAGCCTAGGATGCTGACTCACCACTGTGTGCAAATCCATCTCCATTAACACACATAAATTTTTGTTCTCCATCACGCACTTCGGGTCCTTAGAAAACCAACGCGAGGCATACCTCGCAGATTTACAAAAATTTGGGTCCACAACAGGTAACTATGACTCTTGTGCTTCCTTCCAAGCCATCAACACAATAATTAGTAGCAACCATGCATAGTGGAACTGTTTCCCTTCCTCTTGTGCATCGCGGAAATCATCAATAAAATCTTTTCACATGTAACCATCTCATTTATGTTGCACCCATTTACTGCACTACGCAATCATGAGACCATAGGTGTTGGTACTTCGTTTGTGCAACATTTCCACATGATATTTTTGGAAAGGATGTTCATGACGAAGCACATAGTTGGATCATTGATGGACCTAATTTCATAGCCCCTCAACTTCTTTACTATGCCGAACTGTTTCTTCATTTCCTCAGTTACTATATATTCCTTGGCTTTTCCCCACAATCTCCTCGGTGGGGTTCTTTCCTTTGTAGGGCAGTGTTATGATCCTCCTAATCAGCATATCATCTATGGGTATAATTTCTTCCAGCCAGAGGGATCCATCATGTAGTAACACCATTATTTTCCGGATCTATATGGTATTGATATTGCTTTACCGAAAGTGTGGAACATACAACATGTTGAGCTACCCTACTTTTTGGATTCCTGTAGCCCACCTGTGTGGCTCCAATCTGATGAAATTGGTCACTAGGTAATGAACCTACTTAAGGTATTGACTGGGCCCAAATTGGGGATATTTTCTTCTATCTTTGAAGTCTTATTCCTCCATCCATAGGTGTGGTACTTTCACCAAAATTTTGCCTCAAACGCCACATCATCGATCTAAATACAATGAACTTCATAGCATCAGGGTCCTCTACTGTCTTCAAATCTAAATTTTTGGGTGTTAAATATGGTGGAAACCTATAAATAGTCTCTAATATTCGGCTACAATCTCCTCTGGAATGTATGATGCAATCTCCTCTTCGTCGTTGTCCTAGACCTCCATAGGTTTCTTCTGCTTGTCTAACTGTTTCTTAGACCTCTTTTCCTTAGTGATTTTCTACCTTAGGGACTGTCTAACACCAGGGTATGCAGTTGGTATTTTGACCTTCTTTTACTTTTTTTGCACTGCATCTCCCGTAGTCGATTTTTTCCTTGGCGATCTCGGCCCTGTCACACTCGGAAGTGGTGTAGCGGTCATGATTATTTCTAATCCTCTGTTGAGAAACTCCCTAAAAATATCTTCAAAAATATTATCGGACATACAAGTCAACACTCTGCTCACAATTAGGCACAATTTCATAATTCTAATTCTCAGGAAGAAAAGTGGCCAAATGTGGAGCATGATGCGATATTTATAAAAAAATTGAATTTTAGACCCCATGATTGTCTTCAGATCCAAATCATTAATGTGGATTTGGCGGCATATTTTCCCAGATATTTCTAATAAATGGATTTCCCCCAATCCTTTTAACATAAAATTCCCTGTCAAATCAATTATTTTCACTTCCAACGTTCATATTTCTGGTGGACTTCGATGGATCCACTCTTATATCGTAGAAATTACTCCCTTGTCGTAGTTCCATTAGACTTCGACATCCTCTAGATTTTCATGCAATAATCCATCCTCGGCGAAGTACGTCTTTGACATAGTAGTTTATAGTCCTATGCCCAGTTTCAACTGCATGTGACACTAAGACTTTCCTCCTTTCATATAGTCAGTGTGAAGTTCCAGGGACAGAGTCATGCCCGTATACCTTCAATCTGCTTCCATTCACTCGTCCTGGCATCAAATGATCATATAATTTTGCAAGCTGAATTGTGCCTCCCTCGTATTTGTGCCTGATGATATATGGCCCCAACCAATGTGTTTGGAACGTTCCTGGGAACTTTGCGAACTTGATATCATACAATAGTATAAGGTCTCCCTCGTTGAAAGTTTTATTCATGATGTGCATGTAATGTGAGGCTTTCTCCCTTTCTTTTTTGAATTTTTGCTGATATCCAATGATGAACCTATCTACCTCCAAAGGGAGAAAATGCTCCATCCGTTCTTCTATTGTGTCGCGGTATGCCATGTCTGTGAAAGGTGTAATTCTTAAACTGGGCACACCATGATTGCTTCTTTTCCATAGACCAGCCTAACATGTGTTTGTCTTGCTAGCTTCTTGTATGTTGTCCTGTATGCCCATAACGCCACTAGAATTATTAGATCCTAGTCATTCCTATTCACATAGCATACTTTTGTGAGTTCATTCTCCAAAACATTGTTAAAATCTTTGACTGTCCCATTTGCTTGAGGATGATAAGGTGTACTCTTCCGATGGTCCACTTGAAATTATTTATTCAGTGCATCAATAGTCTTATGCAAGAAATGTGAACCCCTGTCACTCATCAAGATCTTTGGACACCCAGCTCTAGACAAAATATACTAAAATATTAACTTCTTGACAGTATCTGCGTTCAAATCCTTCACCAACTTTGCTTTGGCCCACCTCGTCAAATAATCTGTTGCAGTGATGATATACCTTACTCTAGTATTCATTCCTGGTGGATTGATAGATCCAACAAAGTCATCGACAACTTATCAAATTCCTACAACATTACTTATGAATTAAAGGGAATTTCATCCCTTCTAGATGGTCTTCCTATTCTTTGGCACACATCCCAAGAGCTACAATACTCCTTTCCATCCTTATGCAATGTGGGCCACCATAATCCAGCTCTCAAAATATTCTGTGAAGTGGACTTCCCTGCATAATGGCCTCTTGCAACTCATCCATGATCTTTTACCAATATATGTTGCCTTTCATGCTTAGATACATATCTGTGCAGTATTTCATCTAGTCCAATATTATACAAATGTCTTGCAATCAATGAAAAATAAAATTCCTTGATTGCTAGTTCCTTCTTCTATTGCGTACTGTACTCCACGGGCACCACTCATGTGGCCAAAATATGAATAATATCCATGAATTGATCATTTGCAACCTTGATTGTGAGCAACTGCACATTAGGAAAGTTCCCCTCAATGCTTATGGGTTCTTTGTTTGTCTCTATCCTTGATAGATGATCAAGTCCAACATCCAATCTCCATGGCTTGAGTATACATTCAAAGTAATACTCATAAAATAATAAAAACCATCGATAGACCTTTCCTCCCAAAACATGTTTATTCACCAAATACTTCAGTGTGAATATATTAGTGAACATATTGAAGTGCACTCCCAAAAAATAATGCCCAGACTTTTGTAATGCACAAACCATAGACAACCCCTCTCTTTCTATCGTAGAATAGTTCTTCTTCGCCTTGGATAATTTTCTGCTTGAAAAATATATAGGGTGATCAATATCTCATTCTCCTGGCAGTGCTAGACACCCAATTCTATGCAAGAGGCATCAAAATGTATATGAAATTCCTTATTCCAGTCGAGGAAAACTAGAATAGGCATAGTTACCATATTTTCCTTTAGTATTTCGAGGATGTTTTGGAATTCTTCATCCAAACAAAAAAGTAACATCCTTATTCAATGACTTCTCCATCAACGCAGTTATGTACACATATGCCTTTATAAACTTACTATAGTAGCCATTGTGTCCAAGTGTCATGTGCAATTTCTTCACTATCTTAGGTGGCTTTAGGTTCACAATAGAAGCTATCTTTGTGGGGTCTACCATCAATCTATGTCTACAAAAAACATGCCCCAATAGTATAACAAAAGGTACACAAAATATGCACTTCTTCAAATTTAGTGATATCTAATACTGTCTACAGATATCCAACATCAATCTCAAGCTTGAAACATGTTTCTTCAGCAACCCAAAAAATAGCCCAATCATCAATGTAAACCTCTGGAAATTTGTGTATATACTCTTTGAAAGCTGTGACTACAACTCTAGAAAATATAGTAGGAGTGTTGTTCAATCCAAAAGGCATCATGGTGTATTGGTAACAACCCACTCTATGGTAAAAGGTGTCTTATGTCTGTCTTCTGGCACAATTCTGATTTGATGATATCCCAAAAAGCCATTTGTGAAAGAATAAGCCTCTTGTCCTCTTGCATTGTCCAACACTTCATCAGTGAATGGTGTGGGAAAGGGGTCATGCACACATGCATCATTAATTTCCTTAGGTCCACACATATTCAAATCTCACCCTTTGTCTTCTTTACTTGAACTACCATAGGAATGACCCACTTAGATTCTTTGACTAGTTCAATGATCCCTGCCTTAATCATATTTTATAGTTTTTCCTTCACTTTTTCCTTATAATTCAGGTTCAAGCTAAAAGGCATTTTCTTTACTGGCCTCATATTAGGTTTTAGAGTAATCCTCATAACTCTGAGGTCTCCTACGATACCTTTCAATTCAGAAAACCTCATGGGTAAGAGTTCTTGGTACTCATGCAACAACTCTGCAACTTTGCTAACTGTGTCTTCATCCCAATAATCTCCAATTAATGCAAATTTTGGCTCTTCTTCTTACCTAATATTCACCTTCTTTGTCTTCACGGTTTGTCTTATATCAGGGATTTTAGGCTTTGTTCCCACAACTTTGCAATGTTCTTTTGAATTTGGGATATCAATATTGAGCAGATCCTTATCATCTTCTTCCGTTGTGAAATTATATATTTCTAACGAATGTTGTAATTGTGCAGCCAAATCGGGTTGCGTCCAAGTTAGTGTAGTGGTAGTCTTAAAAATTATTTCTCTGACTTCCTGAAGGGCTTCATCAATGCATTAAGAGTCATCCTCAAAACCAAAAGTCAGGAGGAAACCTTCAACCAAATCTGTTCAGTTCATCATTACATGTCACAACTCTGTCTCAAGATACCAATTCATAGGTATAAGGTCAATTGTGTGAAAAAATATATGTACCCACTTTCGCTTTAGATCTTCTCCCCAAACTGAAGTCTAGCGAGCCATATGATCCCAAGGATCAACCTTTCCATAATATTTTTCTTATATTATGGTATTTACTTGGCCAAATCTAATATTCATCAATATGCGATACCCCACCATCTAGTAGGTATAGATTTGAGGGCTACATTGAATTCCTGGAACCTTTGTTCTTCTGGAACTTATTTTTCAAATTCATCAAGAAAAACATTGACATCTTCTATCCCATCATAATAAGGTAAATTAGATACCTCTAAAGTTATGCAATGAAATGATTTTGTAATTATGTTACATCATCTTGTAGAGACTTCATGCAACCTGTTCTACCAATTTTAGAGTTCTTCATCAGAGTCTGAAATATAGGAACTATCATGCTCCTAGCTTAGCCTTTCATCTATAGTGTGATTAATCCAATATTAATCCTTAGCAGTTATCTTGTAGATATTTTCAATGTTGGAATCGTAGTACTCATTGAGTACATGCTTTATACAACGCGCTCCTTCTGATGGGTCTAGAGGAACAATAACCTGTAGGTTTCCCTTTTCAAACACCATCTATCTCCTTTTTAGATTGATTATTACATCAGTATCAAAATCCTAATCCAATACAAGCATCTCTGGATATGGATTTCTATTATGTACAATCTCAATTAATTTGAAATATGAAACAAAACACACTCCTTCAATATCTACTACAACTTTAGATAGGCTTCTGAAAGGGATGATCTTCTGCTGGTTGGCCATTCTCAACTGGATTAGTGACCATTGCAACCTCGAATTTCCCATTCGCTCCAAAGTTTTCTTAGGAAATACATTGGAATTAGATCCTAAATCTAGGATCACCTGATCCATGTCATATTCTATGATTTGCGTGTTTAGTCTCCCTTCTTGTTCTCTTCCTATGTCTATTCAACTTGTTGACTACGCACGACCCATTTCCTGGTTCTTCTTTACCAACACACGAGTCTATCAAATCCCAGAGTCCTTGAACAACCTTATGATATCTCAACAACTTCATGCAGGCCTGAAAAAATTATTTTAATATAGTTGGATCAAATTCTTTCATTTGATTAGTTACTTCAGTGCTATCCTTCTTCGGTATCAACTTCAGTTGTGGATGTGCGCTAGAGGTCGAAGCTCCTAGATCCATGAAACTCTGATTCGCCTCTAGGAATGATTATTTTTCCTCCTGAATACTGAACCTGGAGGATATTTCTATCGTATTCCTAACCCATGTGTCTTCCACTAGCTTCTTATCTTCAGATATTTCATCTCCTATCATTTCACCACTTTGGTGAATATGTTATTGCATGGGTCATCTTCCCTTGGTTCAGTGGTCATCATTTGAAAATTTTGCGTAGGCTACTGGTTTCATTTTTCCTTCATATTTTTCATAAGTACTGGACATTCTTCTATCACATGATCAAAATATTTACAGTACTTACAGGTGGACGTAGGATTATGACAATCCTGCATGAAGTGTCCTTCTTCACCACAGTTGTAACAGATGAGCTGGACACCTCCTCAACCAATGCCTCCTCCTCGTCCTTGGAATCCTCCTTTACTGGCATGATGATGTTTATCCTCCTGTGCACGTACATCAACTTACATTATATGAGCACCTACAATTTTTTCTATCATCAAATCATAAATGCAACAATTCTTCTCATCATGCCCCATCGAGCTAGAGAAGTTACAAAATAGTTTTTTTAGGGTTTTCACATACTTATGCAGCAAATAGAATTCTTATGTGCGATGTAGACATGCAAATTTACATAAGTCACACCATGCACTTGATCCTGGGTGCAATGGATTAGGACCTCCACTATTGATGTATTCTCTGAACACATGGCATTGATCCTTATAGTGGAATTTTTCCTTACACTTCGTGCACCATACTTCTCATCAAATTTCTAACCTGACTGCCTCACCCTTCTTCAAATATTGTAGCTCCAAATGTATTGGTGCTAGCTGGCTTTGAATCCGCTGTACTCCTGAATGAGTATCTCCCACCAACGATGCTTCCAACTTCATCGCAATTTCTAGAGCTTCAGCTTATGTTTATATCTTATGTTGTGTCAAAGATAACCTAATATGTGGCAAACACACAACTATAAACCACTCATTATGCTATCCTTTAGTGATTGTAAATATTAATTGACCCATTAACACTTGATAAATTGATCTAATTACCAAAGAGACTCAGTTACTAATTTCTTAATCTCCTTTAGTTTAGTAATACACTTGGACTGTGATTTTGGCTTCTTAAACTCCGCTGTCAGTGCTTTATTTATATCATCCAATGAAGCACCCTGATTCATCATAGAATAATTTACATACGATGTCAGTACTCTCTCCTGCAACGTGATGACAATTTTCTTTTTAGTTATACCTTCTTCGGTTATTTTTCTTGCTTTCCATATAGCTTCATCTACAAACCAATGTTTCTCAGGACCCTCTGATCCGAGTCCTCTAAAGATCGGTAGCTTGATATCATTAAGCATGCTTCCTGGGGGTGGGGGAGGGGGAGGTGGAGGTGGAGGGAAAGTGTAGGGAGTTTGATGGGGGGTGAGGGGTGTAGCATGATGGTGAATCCAAGAGGTACCCTAATTATTCTCAACTCCTGACTGCAATGAACATCTATGGGTTGTGGGGTTACTTATTTCTTCTTCACTCTAATAGCCACTCAAAAACAGACTGTAATCAATCCCAATGTAATTTTTGTGATATAATATATATCATTTTTCAGTTCATGTAGATCTGCCTCCAGACTTAAGACCAAACATTAATATAAGTTCATTCGTAGTACACCCTTTTCACATAAAATAATTTTAATCCATAGCTTCAAAGAATTCAGATACTTACCTCATGGACCCTTGAAAAATCCCCCCTCAGATTCGTTGTAAGATACAAATGTGTCTATTGCAAATTCAGTAATAAATCCTCCCTGGATATTTTCGATCCAGAAATCAACAGCTCTTGATATGCTATTATTGGTCTCCTTGAGTCGTTGCAACAATTCAGAGCTCCATGGAGTAGGCTCGTCACCCTTAAAACATGTCTTGTTCTTATTACACATTGATAATCGTTCATGCAGTTCATTATCGAGTGTTGCTAAGAAAATATCGTGTTGTTCTATGAAAATATTCCTCTGTAACCAAGATTCAGTCAACAATTGTGGATTTATGTTTTCTTGAACTACGAATTCTCGTTCTTTCAGTTATACCCAATCTTGTATTTCCTTCCTGGTTGGATGCCACATCCACATATCCCTCAATAAGATCCTGGTTCCAGTAACGAAAGTATTTGTTGGCTCAAAGGGAATTTGACCTAGGTTTAGAGTTAGCTGCGCACCAAAAAAACCCTTTATTATTGGACCTTTCAACAACTACCTACAACGTAGATCACAGTATCACTCGAGGAACTATTGGGGGATGTTAGAACCAAGTTTCTAAATCGAGAAGGAACATAGGGTGTGAATCTGATTAGGGGAATTTTGAGGTCTAAAATGGGCCTCCTAAGAAAAATGTATAACCAAAATAAACTTTATAAGAACCAATAAGATTCAACATGATGATGTCAACCATGGGGGATGATTCACCATTTTTGGAGTAAAAAAGTAAAAATAATAAAAAATAATAAAATAATAAAACTACTTTTTCCATTCGTATTTTCAACTTATCTCCCTAAGGTTTTACTCAAATTTTGATCCGGAGTACTCGTTGGATGAAAAACTTAATTCCCCATCCAAGGAGTACCCATGTTGCATACTTTTGATGGACTCTGATACATGAAAAATGGGAAATACATGAAAAATGTGATTGCAATCACATTTTTCATGTAACAGATTCCATCGAAAGTATGCAACAAGGGCACTCCTTGGATGAGGAATCAAATTCTGCATCCAATGAGTGTTAACACTCAAAATTTGAGTAAACCCATAGGGATATAAGTTGAAAATATGATTTGAAAAACTAGTTTTGTTCTTTTTTCCCTTTAAAATTTGATGATGGAATATAATATTATTTTATTATTTCCATTATTATTATATAATTTCCTTAGGAAGCCCATTTTAGACGTAAAAATTCCTCTAATGACTGATAAAATTCTACTTATGATTATTTGAAACTATGCAGGTGCATTTATCTACTCTAACTGATTATACTTCATCCATCTACCAATACTTATGCGCACTGCGCCTTTATCATTAAAACATACATAAAGCACATAAATAACTTCGTAATCACTTATAGTAAGAAAATACAATGCATAAACACAAAGATGTCTTCAAAATATTCTTCTTTTATTAGGATAAGTCTCTTTGATACATCTACTTTCTTAGACCTGTGCACACAACTGCATGTGGTATGCGCACAAAGTTGCAGAATCTTCCAGGTCTCCATGCACACTGCTGTAGAGCGTTCCCTTGGCTCAAAACACAAAAAGATATATCTTCAACAATTTTTTCTCATAACAAGTACAAGACTACTTAGATCGACTCAATATTACATTTTTTTATATAGTCTTTACATCATAAAAAAACCATGGTCCACTTACCATGGGCAGACTCAAAACTTATAACAAAATAAACTCGATCCCTTTACAAAAAGAGGGGCTTTGACTTGCCCCAAAGCCCATAATATCCGTGCAATTAATTTTATTTTTTGAACCGTGCACTCTCCTCCTTGAGTTGTAGAGTCTTTTGACCCAAAATGGACCAATTTGGGCCATTCCCAACAGAACGAAGTTGAATTCTATAGCTTTAAGAATGACTGAGGGAGGGTATGTTGCTACTAGCATGGATAGCTATGAGGAAGTATGGTTGAGGAAGATATTTCGAGAGTTATTTGAGTAGGTTCTGGATATTTTGGTGATATATTGTGACAACAAGATTTGGATCCGATTAGCATAGAATCCCATGTTTCATGACAATTCCAAGCATATTGATATTAGGTATCACTATATACGAGACATGGTATAGAGAGGAACCATTTGACTTCATCATATTTCGATTGATGAGCAAATATCAAACATTATTACCAAGGCTTTGACTAAAGGGAAGATTTTGGTATTGAGAGAGAAGCTTGGACTTATGGATATGGCCCTCCTGGGTAATGGTAGTGAATAATCGAGGATACTAACATATGCTCTTCCTCCCTGTTTGAGCTCCCAGGGGGAGGAATTGAGTCAGATAGCTCTTGGAGTTGAGGGATATCTAGATAAATAGATAGTTGTGATACTTACCTCATGATAAGTAGTATCCTACCTATTATTTGTTAATAGGATAAATGTGATCCTTACTACATTTTAAGTAGTATCGTGCCTATTTTCATTTTGGGGAAATGACAAAGTATACCCTAGTTGGCATCCTACACATAAGTTGGGCTTGTTGGGATTGCCACCGAGTTGGCCAATGGGTGAGGAGACCTGGGATAACTATGATCCTTATGATTTATGTCTAGTATCATTCCCAAGTGAAGGGATATAGGTGTTCTAACACTAAATATTGAGGGTCAATTTGGGAAGATCAATAGGAAATAGGATAGTGGTGATCCTTACTTCACGGTAAGTACTATCCTGCGTATTTTCCTTAGATAGAGGGTGGTATCTTGAGATCCCCTATGATGATTCTTTGTCTTTAGATTAGATAATGTTAGAAATATGAGAATATATTAGTAGATGTGATAAGTGACAAGATATGACTTAGTTCAATGATCACGATCATGAGACTTAAATTATATTCATGATGCAATCATAAATTTATCCCTAGCTAAGAGGGACTGTTAATTTGGCAGCTCAGAGATAAATTCCCTCCATTAGAAATCGTTCCTCATCTAGAGAATCCCATCCTTTCCCTTGGAAGAATTTAATTAGCTCAAGGAAAAATATAATTTTTGATGAAAAACCCACAAGAATGCAAAGTACAAGTCCGCCTAGGCAAGCTAAGTCATCCTCCTAAGAAGCATATAAGTAAAAATCATGTCACATCACTTGGAGCATCATCACCACATAACACATATTCTCTCTCCTCTTGTGATTGTTTTGTAAAAATCTATTAAAGGAGTCTAAGTTCATATGTGCGAAGGAAAGAAGGCTAATTCTATTTTTGCATTGACTTTTCTACTTGGTTGACCAATTTTGACTTTGTTTGACTTGCAAAAATATGATTTTTGGAGGTTCAATTTCTTGGTGAAGGAACCAAAATATTTTAAATATGTTGAATTTGGTTGACTGCAGGTCTGTTGACTGAAGTTTGACCATAAAAATATGAGTTTCAATATAGTTTTCTCTCTCCTTTGAACAAGTCTTTTTGGGCTCTTTTAACTGATATTTGAATATCAAGGAAGGCCGAATCGTTTGATTGTTGACCAAAATATTTTGGAGGAATATTGACCATTGAATTAAGGACCACTTAGGGTATCATTTTTTGTTGACTTTTGTTTACTTTGACCATATTTGACTTTTTGACTAGATTTGAATTTTCGGCTCATATCTTGAATATTGGTTAGTGGATTGTTGGATAAGTAAAACATTTGAATTTGGCAATTTATTGTTGAATCAGAACATTGTATCTCTCTACTAGACATTTGATGAAAATCTAATAAAAGAATAATTTTGAAAGGGTTTTCTCCCTTGTGGGGTTTTTCCCTGGTTTTTGACCAAATGTTGTGTCTCTTGTTATTTTTCTTGGTTCCCTTTTATTGTGTATTGGATTTACTTTTCTATCTATAGTTTCTCATTTTCATTGGAAGATTAAATTTATTTAAAGGTGATTGTTAATTGAAGAAAGAATTGGGCTAAGTGATTGTGCGAGCATAGAACAATGAAAAATTAACATACTAGCCACAAATCAAGAAATTGAGCTAGAAGAAACTTAGATTAACTGTCCCCCTAGATTAACTCTTCTTCCACCCTTGGAAATTACCTGGGAAATATTCAAATAGGTTATGTGACTTGGGAAGGACTCATTCACTATACCTCTTGAGCTTATGATTGATTCACTGTGGATTCCCTGTCATGTCTGGCCAAGTGGTTTTGTGCTAGTGAGTCTAGATTTTGTACCACATTTTCAGGGCCAAGACTTAGGCCACTGCCCATAACTTCATGAAAATTCTAGAAATGAACTTATAAATAATGATACAAATGGAAATACTTGAGCAAGGACTTGATTGGACCCCTACTAGCCATGACAAACATTTTTTCAAACATATCACAATTATGCATTCTACATGTCATAATAAAAAATCTGAGCATAGGGGTCTCATACTTACCTGAGAATTGCTAAGAAGCATTGATGCCTTATCAAATTAATTGCATTATAGTATATTAAGTAATATATTCATTTCTCATTCATTTACAAATAAAAACATTATGGAAACCATACATTTTCACTATCATTAAACATATTCATAACCAACATATAAATAATAGAAATTATGAAGATAAAACAACCATAAATGCCACGTATGAACCAATACATTCACACATAAAATACCAAGGAAAGGAACTCTAATTATTGAATGAAAAATCCAACCCAGTATGGGACTACCATGTTCCACCCGACCATATTTTGGCTAAGCCAAATATCTCTTCATCCAATCACCCCCGTGCCATATTCCAAGCATGAATGTGGGACTCAAAACCAAACAAATCAACCAGGGGTTTCCGAGGCTAGCCATCTCACCCTCATCAATGCGCTAGTAAAAAATGATGAAATTAATGACCAAGTGATTAAAAAAATTAGTCACCGCTATTATTTCAAGTGAATTACTACTAAATTTGAGCAATTTTAAGAAAACGAACTAAAAATGACTAACTTAAATGACTAATTTAGTCTAGGAATAAAATATACGACTAGATAATAAGTGACTAAACTAAAACCGACTGACTGAAATGACTAATTTAGTCTAAGGATAAAATATACGATTAGATAATAACTGAGTAAACTAAAAGAGACTAACTTAAATGACTAATTTAGCCTAGGATTAAAATATATGACTAGATAATAAGTGAAAAAATTAATAATGATTAACGTAAATCACTATTATAGTCCAAGAATAAAAATATGACTAGTACAAGTATATGAATTAGTCCTTTATGTCAGTAATTTTTAATTGTGTCACGCCATTAACAGAAAATTTCAATTTTGATATCGAAGTGTTACATTTCACTACAAGATTATTTGAATCCATCTGTAGTGTTAAAATTATCTCAGTTGTGTCCAATACTCATTCCATTAGGTTTTTGATAAGTACTGGATGACGGTTCTCCAAGAAACATTAATGCTGGATACCCTACCCCTCATTTACCTCAGAGCGATCAATTAATATACCCATGATTCCCCTTGCCACAACGAGTTCCTGATCCACCTCGACGACTGATTGGCCGCTCGCACCCCGTCCTGCCCAGCTCGCCCAATCACTACACAATGCTCCCGTAACACCGAATGCGCTCAACAACATGACTTCGCCTGATGCCTTTTACTCGTCTGCCCATTATGGGGCACACACCTGTTTGAGGCTGCCGCTCATCGCATCTGCTAAAACGCACGACTCTGCACACCGCTACATGATGCGCCCAAGGTGGGCGTTCGCCAATATGGCGTGCCCAATATTGCACATCGCCATCGCACATTATACCCGAGTTGGGCGCCTGTCGCACCCCCCACCACTCAGTTTTCACAACACTAACTCGAGGGTGTGACACTCCCTCATCCTCGCTCCACTTGTATTTACTCATGCGAGACACCTTCCACGTGACGTTGCTCAAACCTCACTCCCATTGGAGAGTGCATGAACCTTTGTTATACTAATAATAATAATAATAATAATAATAATAATCTAATTTTAAGGTCACGTTGACCAAGCCAAACACCAAATTGGTGTATGAAACCCCCTTGTTTGTGGGATAAGGGACCCACCTCCCCGTAGTGATTTGACTGCTAAGTCTACGAGCGCATACGTACTCTACCCCCTCTAGTTTTGATCCTATGACCTCTTAGGAGGAAAAGCATACTCTTAACCATTAAGCCTACTCAAGCCACACACACATATATAATTTATTTATAATATGTTTAACATACATATATTGTGCGACACCAATTTAACATATATATATGATTTGATATGAACCTTTATTAATTTATTAAAATAATAAATATCAATATCTATATTTTATTGAATTTATTAAAATATTAATTACCAATATTTATATTTTATTTGTTTTAATTATATTATATAAAATTAAATTTTAAATATAGTGTGATTTTATATTTAATTAATAATTAAAATAATAAATATTAATATTAATATTAATATTTTAATTATTTAAAAAAATTTGTTTAAACCTTTGTAAAAATGGAAGTAGGCATGTCGCATTCGAAAAGTGGAAGTAGGCATGCCGCATTCGAAAAGTGGAAGTAAGTTTTAATTATTTAAAAAAAATTGTTTGAACCTTTGTAAAAATGGCATGCAATATTCGAAAAATGGAAGTAGACATGTCGCATTCGAAAAGTAGAAGTAAGTTTTAATTGTTTAAAAAAAATTGTTTGAACCTTTGTAAAAATGGCATGCCGCATTCGAAAAGTGGAAGTAAGTCAAAGTAAGTCATGCAGGGCCTGACTTTGCCTTTACTGCTGACTACTACTGCTTTATAAGTCTATCCATAGCCAACTTATATCCATTTTAAAATAAATATAAAATATCCAATAAATATAAAAACAATGTTAAATAATTAAAAAAAAAACTGCATGAAGAGGTGCTACACTATTGCATGAGTAGTGAATTTATAGAGAAAGATGTGTGCATGCACATGAAATGAAACTCTAGTCATTGACAAAATATTCAAACTTTCAGTAAATTATTAATTTAAGTCGTGTAAATATAAAAACTCTCAGTCTGCTGAGGCTGGCTCTGCTTTCTAAGTAAGGTCCAAAGCGTAGAGTCGGTCGTTACAATATTTGAATGGCATAATATTTAATTGCATAGTTTTCAAATGCGAGTTTTTATTGATGCGATTGTTTGAGAATGTAGGTTAATGTTAAGGGTGTGTACAAGTTTTTCATTTCAATTAAAAAATAATTGTTATTTAATGTTTTCTAAGTCATGTAGGGCCTGACTTTGCTAATAACTACTGAATACTTCTACTTTAACGACGGGGTAAACGAGAATAGATACTGGGCACTAGGACAGATAGCTTTGGAGATACTACTCGTGCTAGTGAATCACTAGTGAAGTAAGTCGAACACTGGCATAAAAAATACCGGTAGGAAAACCAACTTTGAAATCCCAAGAAAACTTGTTGTTCAACTGGTTCAGGAAGAGGAGGAAGATGAGGTTTTGAGGGCATGTTGAAGTTTGTCAAAATTCGAAGTCGGGGAAAGATGAGGTTTTGAGGGCATGCCACATTCGAAGCCTGTCAAAAGTCGAAGTCCGGGAGATGGTATGGTTGATTTCATCAGTATGAAAGCCCAAGAACAGAGGAAAACTGGTTGTTCTTACCCGCACTGGTTTAGGAAGATGAGGTTCTGGGTCTTTGGCGCCATATAGTTGGTTCTAAAATTTAGATAAAAATTGGATGAAAACTGGACATGCTGGTTATTTGGCGCCAAATTTTTGCTCTTGGCAGGAGGATTTTTTCTGTTGGCGAGACGGTTTTTTAGGGCTGCAAATTTCTATATAATTACAGGTTTTATCATGGATAAAAACACATTAGACAGAACTTGGAGGCTTTTGAAGAGGCGGGCAGCAAAAAATTCGCAATTGAAGTTTGCATACTTAGAGTCACAGGTTAGTCAAATTTTATATTTTTCTATTTCCTGGCTTTGTATTTGCTCTGTTTGTTTTAATATTTTATCGATATTGTATCACTCGAGATCCACTATTCCAAAATTGGAGATGAGTATCTTCATGTGATCAACGAAGTCTGAACCTGTTGCATACTCCGTTAATAATCCAACTGCAAATCCAAACATTGGCCATCTGCACAATAGAGATAGCATGAGGGATGATCATTGAATAAACAATTCATCTCCTATTTCCTCAACAAGAAGAATAATAATGAACCATGATAAATTCTCAAGGAATCCAAACAACTGAAGGATGCTAGGATTCTGCGTGTTTGGTGTTAAATCTTTGCTGTGTTGTTGTCGAGGGTTGGGAATTATCCTCCTTTCGACACATATGGATTTTTTTGAATTTCCCCTGGGTGGTGGAACGTTTAAAGATTACTGTTGCAGATTAGGCTCTTCTTTTCTGCTGGTTTACTCGATTGGAATTTTGTTTTTACCACGCTGAGTTTATGGTCATGTCTCGGTGGCGATTTTTGGTGAACGCTATAGCAACTTACCATGGAAAGTTTTGCAATGTTCTTCTTTCGGATAACATATAGTTGATAGCAGTAAGATTGATTTTGTAATGGAAAATTTGTTTTTCTGATTGGTCAGGGGTAGAAACCGGATCTGGTTTTTATAGATGTTTTTTCTTACAAAGGTCTTTCTTTTAGACATTTACCCTATGGGTTGTCTACAAACTTTCTGTTTTGTTTGATAGATCACAGTTTTATGTGCTTCTTAATGTAATTTTGTACTCACTTGCAGTTCTCGGGGAAAAAAAACTGAAGGATGCTAGGAATCTGAATAACCGAAGGATGCTAAGGCCCAACATTTCTCTAATAATATATTCATAAAATATATCACTTTTCAATTTCATAGATCCATGCAATTGAGTGGAAAATTGGGTCTTGCTTGAGTGGTCATGTGATGGACTATTATCCTCCCCACCAAGGTACTATTCCAGATTGACATGACAAAGTTTCGAGCTTCTACAGAAATTGGTTTACCCTAGGTAACATCCCTGGAATGAGGGAAAATTCCCAGTGGATTTCCCCAGGAAATACACTAAGCAAAAAGAAGAAAAATAAAGGAAAATAAAAAACCCCAGTTAAGTGGACACTTAACTATTCTTCTTTCATTAATTTGTTGACCAATTCCATGGCCTTCTAATTTTTCCTAAATTTACCAAATTTATATAATTTTAAATATTGGAAAATTATGGTGTCCAGTCTGATATGTTGGCTCTTCTGGCATGGGTGGGAAGAAGAAGCAAAACTTTGTAGTATGTACAGTAGATTATTTGTAATTCTGTAATGTGTGACTCAATTTTTCTAGCCTAAAAAATAACATATCATTTTCTTACATTTGTGAAAACACTTTTTTATAATAAGTGGATTAGCTTCTCACATGGAAGCGGTTGTCTGAAATACACTATCCATTCTTTATATAAAGTTACTTCTATGTCTCTTTTTGGTGTGATGTGGTTATTTCTATCATAAGAAAAAAACAGAATCCATTGTCTGAACATGATGGGATAACTAACTATGTAATTGTTTTAGCACTTCAATCTTGAAGGGTATTATTTGGGTGTTGAATAATTCTATTCAGCATGATACACTACTGATAAAACATGCATAACAAATACTGATAATTTTAAGGTTGTTGAAAAATTTGACAAAGTGTAAAAGTATCCCACTCATTATGGGCGCATTTGGTGATCATTGTACCAAACCGTTATATGCATCTCCTCCTTGTGGTTGCATGATATTGTAAGGGGTTGTTGATAGTGATGGATGCTGCCAACATCCATGAAGAACATCTTCGCATAGAGGAAATTCTCTAGGTCATTAATATTCATGGTGTTGTAGAGGTAAATCCCCTCTGCAGACAGAGGCGATCCCTACTAGCCCAGAATAGGTCTAGCAACAATCAAATCACGCTACAATGCAAGCTCCTAATTGCAATAACCAAGGCGCGATACAAGGCTTACCTTGTGTCCAACACTATTGTCATTGCGGAGAGGATAATGCTCCCAATCCCTTGCTCCGGAAGGTCACAATTCTCCCACTTGGTGTGATCGAACACCTGCACACAAGAAACACGATGAACATACAAGCGTAAAACCAAATATTTGCAACTATGTGTCAGTTAGAGAGGACACAACTAATAATCATAAAACATGAACAATACAAGTGGAACTATAATTGTAGTCGCTTATCATTAATGAAACAAAGGATGATACAACATGGCTCTGACGCTGAAGTCTTCCTTTGGCGGGTCGTCAGCGGAATACGTCTCGCAAAGCTTGTCGGGAATAGGGACAAGAATCTCTCTTCGATCATCAATCTCCTTGCTATAGATTTGACACTATGAGGACTATTGCAACATTCCTTTGGCTATCAAGGCTCTTGGAGATTAGCTTGCAAATGAAAATGGCAAGCTTATATAGATGGAGGAAGGGGAGTTGGCATCCCTACAATCATGGGAATGGCCCTATCCTCAAGGAAGCTTCCATGAGAGGTGGAAAACTACTTCCTCTACATGGAAATTCGAAGGCAACCTCCTAACTCAAATTAGAGACCAGTTTAGGAATTGGTTGGGGTCAATCTTCCACCATTTATTTTTTTAAAAAACTCCTTATTAAGCCTGGCG
>CM076575.1:319592696-319840278 GCA_034641835.2 Pinus albicaulis
TTAAAACATGCAATGAAAAAATTAATTCCTAAAAGAAAATGAAAATGTGCCACTATACTAGTCAAACAAACAGTGAACTATTGATCATGAAACCCATTACCCTTGCTGCTGTCTAAATACAAAAGAAACTGTGCTCAAAGAAATCCAAGAATTACAAGCAAAGTAAAGCTAAAACCAAATTACATCAACTCATATTCTGACCCCTCACCATTAGTCTCGCTATGGCTTTCGGAGGTAATCATAAACAACTTGAGCAATCTGATATCTAATTTGCAGAAAAATAAAATAATATCAAATTACACACTCATACTTCAATCCCTCACCATTAGTCTCGCTATGGCTTTCGGAGGTAACTGATAATGACATGAGCAATTTAATATCTAACTTGCAGAAAAATTAACTAATATCAAACTACACACTCATACTTCAATCCCTCACCATTAGTCTCGCTATGGTTTTCGGAGGTAACTGATAATGACATGAGTAATTTAATATCTAATCTAACTAGTAAAGCAAATGTACAAAACTGAAATAAATAAAACAGTGTTGGAATTAAAAGCTAAGAAAAATAAATCAGCAGAAGGACAAGACTGATTCCATGTCATTAGTCATTGTAAAACTATGTGCAAATGCCCGGGCTGCCTACTGTAATCTGGAACAAAGACATTGATCAGTTAACAGCGGTATAAAGCATGAAAAATTATGGACATAAATAAAACGTTAATACCATAAGAGATGTAATATATACACGTGAATAACTATGGCATAATGAACGTAAGGAAATAAAGCATGAAACTATACAGCAATAAACAAAACCTCGGCGTGTGCAGGGGCCCTCTGCACAATCCTCGAGCAACAGCTATCAACCACGAATTATGCTTATGAACAGAGTCTTCTCATATATTCAAAATGCAGTCATAACAAGGAAATAATGTCACGGCACAGTGGGCTTTCTTTTCAGCAAAATTACATTACAGAAGCTAGCTACTATGCATATGAGAACGCATTATTTATAACAGAGGATGACATAACTACTTTCCTACAATCTGTGCTGATAAAAGACACGTGAACAACCACGTCCAGAAATCTAGCATTATGGTTGCCGTGAAGATTAAATCTATGGAGGGTGGCCGTTGGATTCGGCTTATGGAGCAGTTCACAAGTGTTGATATGTCCCCTGAGATTTAGGAACGGCCACGCAAGTCTTCACGTGGTGAAAAACGGAGTTCTGTCACCGTAGGACTCTTAGGTTGACCACCGCTTGACTACCTTTGACCACGACCTTCTTTGGTGAATTCGACTGAGCCAATAGGACTCGGTCCATATCCCTGTCATTTCCAACTTGCCCATGTGGCTTGATTTGCCTGAAGACACCTGCAATATAGACTTTAACAAAATGGCTGCGGAAAGTTGAAGCAGCTGCGGAAAGTGACAAGATTCCGCAGCTTAATGAGAAAAAATCTAATTCAAACAGCGGACACAAAACATAGTTAAAAACCACTTTAAATTCTCTTTTATGATTAATATTCAATGATGTTGATGACTTAGCAGGTCCAGGTAAATGGAAAAAGTCTAGAAAGGTGTATAGGAAAGATGCAAGTTTGGGACTCAACATACCCCCACTGTGAAGGTGTTGCATGTCCCCATGCAACCAAAATTTTGATCATCCTCCTTCAATTCATATGCCCTGATACCTCTGCCAATACATCCAGTCCTCTTCTCCTCTTTCTTGGTGCTGCTAACATCCTGGGCTTCTTCATCAAGCATCTGAATTTGAGATTAATCGGTGCTCTACTTATCTTCTTGCATTTCTTCTTCAATTTCCTGTTCTTTTTGTGCCACAGTCCCAGATGTAGCATAGTGTTTTCATGAATGATCTTGTCCAATCTGCTTTGCTCCTTTAATGCTTCATTTTCATTTTTAATATGTCTATTTAAAACCTCCAACTCAAAGACTTCTTGTTTCAACGATTGGACTAGAGCTTCTTGTGCTGTGTGAAGTTGAGTGGATGAAGTGCTGGGACCCGTGGCTGTTCTTTCTAAGGATTCTATGTAATCATACACCTCTTGCTGCTTTGGATCTATCTTGGGTGTCGTTTTCCTTGGGCTGTCCCCAAAATGTTGTGGAGGAGAATTGACTTCAAAATCTGGCTGAAAAGGACTCATGTCAACATCTTGAGGACTAGTTTCAACGTTTGGCTGAGAATGAGGTGGACTACGGCCAGCTGGAGTTTGTTCAGGTGTTCCTCCTCCCAAATCAATAAAATGGGGTCCTTTTGTTTGTGCTTTCCTCCACTTTCCTTTAAGCCTTGTGCTTCTTCTTACATGCTGTGGACTACTGTCTTTTTCCTTCTGTTTTTCTTTTCCTTTCTTTTTGGCCATAGCTAACTGTTCCTGAAGGTGAACTAGTCTCTCAGACAATACTTGATGGTCTTCTTCTGAGGAAGGGGTTTGATGCACAGCCTCAATGCTTCTTTTCTCTTTTGATTTTGTTGGCTTTTTACCCTCAGTATTTTCCTTCCTCCTTTTAGACAGTCTTTCTTCTCTACTAGTTCTTTCAACTGTGTTAGTACGAGTGCTTTGAGTTTTATCACCTGTTCTCTTTCTTCTACTTCTTTTTGATGTACTGCCTTCAGGGGTTTCTTGGGGTTCTTCAAAGAAATTTCTAATTAAAAACTGCTCCCAGGTGTCCTTTTTCTCTTTTAATTGTTTTTCGATCAAGATTTTCACGAGACCATTCTGATACAAATGTGGTTCTACATCCCCCAGATGCTTTTGGATGGTTACAGACATCTTTTTCAAACTGTTTAGTAAAAATTATGGCAGATTGAGGGTCTGGTTGTCTAGGAAATTCATCAACAGTCGGGTATGATACATGTACATTGATCCAAAATGTCCCTCACAGGTGATAAACTTTTGAATAACCAACAGTAAACTGGCCCACTCTTCTTTTAAAGCATGGACAGGAATTCCCTTTTTGAAAATGGTGATATCCATACCTGGGTTACGTAGGATCACTCTCCAGGCTTCCTCGCCAATGCTCTTGTTCTTGAACCAACGTTCACCTTCTTGAGGGAGTTCTGTAGCAGCTGCTATGGATGCCTCAGTCACTGTAAATTTGAGGTCCCCAATTTCCACCTCCAGACCGTTGAAAGACCTCACAAAAGCTTTTGTTACCTCCTTATTGTAGCCTTTAAACTTTTGAATAAACCGAAGCCATTTTGCCTTTTTCAATATGTCTTTGACTTGCGAGTATCCTTCCATAAATTTGGGTCCCTCTGGTTCTGCCCTCAACAACCGACCCATCCTTCCTTCTGTTCTTTAAAACTCGTCTGCGTGAGGAGGGTTTAGTGGAGGTAAGACGGCTGAATTAGCGGAAATGAATAGGGTTTATGAAGGAGACCAGTGACTGTAAGTGGTTATCAAAGAATAGGTACATGGAATGAAGCGGAACAAAGAATAAAATGGGGTGAAGGCTTATGTGAACACGGTGGAAATGCAGCCGTGAGGTCAATAGAACAGTAGGGGGAGTAAAGTGCATCTGGCAGTATTTAAAATTGGGTGGCTGCAGAGTAGACGCAAGCACGTTTATGAAACGGCTGCGGATTTTGTGCGGCTGAGAGAAGCCGTAGTCAAATCAACCACGTTCCATAATTACAGGTGGAGTATCAAAGTATAGCCGAACACGAGTGAAGACCGGAGGCTTGATTATGAGGCTATTTAAAAATGAATGCAAGGATTGTGGGGGAATCGTATAGAGATCGTGGAACGATTATGGAGTTGTCAACGCAATCATTACATATAATGGAGCTATGGTTTATAACTATGTAAAAATGTGCTTGAATGCCATTTGAAATAAATTTCTACTCATACCTTGGAATTCTTGCCATTTTTCATTAGTCTTCAATCAATTGCTCCTCGTTGATGCTTTTGAATGCCTCATGTCTTCATAATATGTCCTCATACCTGCATTTGATTTCATGATTGTTGAACTAACATCTGACTGTAAATTTTTGAAAAACAGAGTGGTGGTTGCAGAAACTGCTTCTGGCTGCGGAAACTGGTGTCAGCTGCGGAAACTGACACAGCAATTATTTGGGTGAATGAAGATGGATAGATGATAACTGACTGAATGAAAATGGTCATGAAAGAAAAAATTTTATTGGTGAAATGAAATGAAATAGATGAAATGGAGTGAAATGAAATGAAGTGGAGTGGAATGAAGTGGAATGAAATGGAGTGGGTTGTCATAAAACTTGTGAAATGAGAGAGAGGGAATTTTTTTGGAAAATATAGGGTGTCAGGTGTTCCTGATTTTCACCCTACATTTTCTGTATAAGACTGCCAATCAGTGATTGGTTTTCAGGCTTATACAATTTTTTATTTTTTTTATTTTTGAAACTGAAAAGAACAAAGGCTAGGCTGGTGGAGAAGAATGATTCTTCTTCACCAGCCTTATTGCAGAATTATCTTGAAACATTTTGACAAATTCCTCTTTTGAGAGTGGCTTATGATAGATCTTTAATCTGTGGCCATTCACAATAAGAGGAGTTTGAGATTCATCAATGGTCTTGATTCTTACCGCTCCATTGCTAAATATCTTGTCAATCTCATATGGCCCAAGCCAATGAGTCTGAAATTTTCCTTTAAAATCTTTAAACTTGGAATCAAATAAAAATTCCCAATCTCCTTCTTGAAACTTCTTCTCTTTGATGTATTTGTCATGCCATTTAGCTCTTTGATATTGAACTAGATCAGTTCTTAGAATTGCTTCTTGTCTGATCTCATCTAGCTCATTCAACTGCTCCATTCTATGCTTTTGGGCTTCTGATAAGTCCATCCCCAACTGAACTGCTATCTTGAAGGTCTTGACTTGGAACTCAATGGGGAGGAAGACTTCTTTCCCATAAACAAGTTCATAGGGAGAATGTCCTGTTGTATTTCTCCATGTAGTTCTGTAGGCCCACAAGGCTTCAGGAAGCCTTTCTGCCCAATCTCTTCTATGTAGATGAACAGTTTTGGTGATGATACTTTCAAGAACTTTGTTTGTGGACTCCACTTGACCATTTTCTTGCGGATGGTAAGGAGTAGATCTTTTGTGCTTGATTTTGTATTCTTCCATCAACTTCTCCACCAAGTTGGATGTGAATTGGCTTCCCTGATCTGTCACAATTTCTCTTGGAACACCAAAGCAAGTAAAAATATCCTCATAAAGAAAATGAACAACTGAATTTTCAGTAGCAGATACTAATGCTTTGGCTTCTACCCATTTAGTAACATAATCAGTACAAACCAATATATGCTTCTTTTGCTTAGATGGTGGATTAATAGGTCCAATGAAATCTAAAGCCCATTTTTCAAAGGGTTCAATGAGTACCTGTGTTTGCAATGGCATTTCATTTGAAAGAGTAGGTTTCCCTACTCTTTGGCAGCTGTCACACCTTTTGACATATTGTTTTGCATCTTTGAAGAGGGAAGGCCAACAATATCCTAAAGAGAGGATTTTATAGGCTGTCCTTTTGTCAGCAAAGTGTCTGCCGCATGGTTCATCATGACATGCCTTGAGGATATCAGGCATTTCATCCTCCCTGACACATCTTCTGATCACAAGATCTGACCCTGTTTTAAACAATTCGTTAGAAATCCATGAATATTTTGAACTCTCTTGAATAATCTTTCTTCTTTCACTTGGAAATAAATGTGGAGGCAGTTTCCCTGTAACCAAATAGTTAGCAATATCTGCATACCAAGGGATCTTAGTAGTTACTGCAAACAAGTATTCATCAGGAAACTTATCCTCTACAGGAGAATCTTCTTTAGTATTCTGAATCCTAGACAAGAAATCAGCTACTGTATTTTGTTTCCCTGGTCTATCCAACATAGTAATATTGAATTCTTGTAAAAGTAAGAGCCATCTTGTCACTCTGCCATTAGTAATAGGTTTTTTCATTAAATATCTAATTGCAGAATGGTCAGTATGAATAAAAGTTTCATAGCCTGTTATATAATGTCTAAACTTATTGATTGCATGAACAACAACTAAAAAATCTTTTTCAGTCACAGTATAGTTTAACTCTGTGGGAGTCAAATTTTTACTGGTATAATAAATGGCATAAGGAACTAAATCTTTTTGACCCAACACAACTCCTAGAGTTGTATCTGAAGCATCCGTAGAAATATGGAAAGGGAGTTTCCAATTTGGTCCTCTCAAGATAGGTGCTTCAAATATTCTTGTTTTCAAAGTTTCAAAGGCTAATTGACAATCAGGATCCCATTTAAATTCACAGTCTTTTGTAAGCAATTTGAAGAGTGGAGATGCTAT
Organism: Pinus albicaulis; assembly: GCA_034641835.2. NCBI lineage: Eukaryota > Viridiplantae > Streptophyta > Pinopsida > Pinales > Pinaceae > Pinus > Pinus albicaulis. The sequence goes on from CM076575.1 coordinate 319,599,018, forward strand.
TTTAGTGAAGTTTTCTATAAATCTTCTATAGTAACCAGTAAATCCTAGAAAACTTCTAGCATCTCTTTGACAATTTGGAATAGGCAACTTGGAGATGACTTCAACTTTTGATCTATCAACCTTAATCCCATCTCCTGAAATATGATGTCCTAAAACAATCCCTTCAGTAAACATCATAAAGCATTTTTCATGGCTTAATGAAAAGTTTGTTTCTTTACATCTTATAAGAACTTTTTCCAAATTTTCTAATGCTTCTTCAAATGAATTACCATAAACTGTAAAATCATCCATATAAACCTCTACACAATCATGGATTAGATCAGAAAAAATTCCTAGTACTGCTCTTTGGAATGTTTTTGGTGCATTACATAACCCAAAAGGAAGCACTCGGTAGGCAAAAGTTCCCCATGGACAAGTAAATGTGGTCTTATCTTGATCTTCAGGTGCTACCTGAATTTGATTATAGCCACTAAAACCATCCAAAAATGAAAAGTACTTTTTACCTGCTAATGTGTCTAATACCTGATCGATAAAAGGCCAAGGAAAGTGATCCTTCAAAGTTGCTTTGTTCAATTCCCTGTAATCAATGCATACCCTCCATTTACCATTCTTTTTAGGTACTATAACCAAAGGAGAAACCCATCGGCTATCTGAAATTGGATAAATGAAGTTTACATTGAGTAGTTTTTGGAGCTCTTCTTTCATTATCTCCCTAAGATTTGGATTCATCCTTCTCTGAGGTTGTCTGATTGGTCTATTGTTTTCCTCAATATAGATATGATGGATGCAAGTCTTAGGATCAATACCTTTCATATCAGTATACTCCCATGCAAATGCAGTAGAATGTTTTTGCAAGATTTTGGTTAGTTCTTCCTGTTGTGACTTTTTCAAATTTTTGTTGATATTCAATGTTTTTCCTGAAAAAATCTCAATGGTAGAACTACTGAACTCTTCCATAGAGTAAAGAGACATTTGTCTTGATGATAAATATTCAATGTCAGATTCCAACTGAAATTGTGTGGGATCATATTCTGAAGATGTCTCAAAATTTTCTAATGTGTTCAGAATTTGACTATCCTCACTGATTTCAGAAATGGTAAAGACAGGTTGTATAGTGTCCTCATCATCGACCCATTCATTGTCTCCTACTTCTGTGATTGCTTTTGCTGGAGGATACAAATTGAATTTCTTTGTTGAATTACCATTAGAAATGTACATATCCCCAGATCTACAACTAATGAAAGCATCAACTGTGGCTAGCCAAGGTCTTCCTAAGATAAGTGGGTGCCCTCCTAGATTACTCTTGGGAGTCAAAATCATAAAATCTACTGGATATTCCCAAGAATCTAAGGAGATTTAAATATCTTCTAATACACCATCTGGTTTGATAATTGATCGATCTGCAAGTTGCAGTAAAGTAGGTGTAAAAAGAAGATTAGGAAGTTTTAGCTGTTCCATAATCTGTCTACTCATAATGTTGATAGCAGCCCCTAAGTCAATCAATGTGTTTGGAATTTCTATCCCATTTATATGTGTCTTGACAATTGGACTACTTGGATCTACATACTTCTGCATGGTAATTTTTCCATCATGATATCGGCAATTTTTCCTACCAGGTGGATTCTTCTTGTATCTCTTGGTTTCCTTCCTGGTCTTTTGAGACTCAACTCCTTTATTGTTTTTGCTAGAATAGGAATCTCTCTAATGGCTTGTAGCAAGGGAATCTTGATACAAACATTCTTTAATTCATCTAGAAAATCATAGTTAGGCAACAAGATTTGTTTTTCCACCCCTTTATCAATTTGTAATCTTTCAGGGAAAGGAGGTGTGGATGAAGATGCATGTTGCTCAACTATAGGAGTTGTGGGGGTTAACTTTTCTTTCTCTTTTTGAATGTTTGAGTTTTGAAGAGATGCTTCCTCAGAACCCTTATTGACTTTAAGAGAGTCCTCCTTAGAGGTATCTTGCTCTTGGACATCTATAGAAGGTTTTTCTAAAACTCTACCAGACCCGAGTTGTACATCATTGAGAGGAACAATCATATAGGTAGGAAATTGTTGTCCTTCTATCATGTAAGTATTCTGAGGATTTTTATTGTTAGGATTTGGCAATGGCTGAGCTGGAAGTTGATTTGTCTTTTGTTGGAATGGAAGCATGAGTTGAGGATTTGGATTTTGTTGAGAAGGTTGTTGTGGAAATGGCAATGAAAGTTGTAGATTTGGGTTTGGAAGTTGTGGAGCTTGTTGATTTTGAAAATATGGAGGATATTGATAAAATTGAGCAAATCTCCCATAAGGATTTTGCATACCTTGTACCCATGACTGATATGAATTTTGAGGTTGGGGCCAAGGTTGTTTCCAAGGATTCCAATTTGGTGGGGGTTGAAAATTCATAGGGTTGTTAAACCCTTGAGTTTTTTGCCCCTGCCAAGGTCTTCTTGCAACAAAACAGAGAGATTCTACTGAATTTGGATCTTCTTGAAAGATAGCTTTGAGTCCAGGAATTGAAGGACAATCCTTGTTCTCATGATTCTCTGAGCAAGTCATACATGTTTCTACAACTTTTTCATCCAAGGGACATTCCCTTAAAGCATGTTTCTTCCTACATTTCGAACAAAAGATGGCTAGAGCATCAGTTTCTGCTTTATGCTTGTTTTGAATTTTAAGGGTGTCTAGTTGTTCACTAAGGCTCCCTAAGATATCAGCTTTGAATTCATCAAGCATATTTCCAATCTCTGCCCTACTTACTGATCCAGTTGCAGATTTGTTTGCCCTGATAAGAGAAGGATCTCTAGGCCCTTTTCCCATTTTAGATTTTCCCCTTGAGAGATGGACACATAGTTCTGTTATGTCACAAAGTGGAAGTTGAGAAATGTCTCCTTTCCCCATCATGTTTAAAATATCTATCCATTCATCTCTGATGGCTTTTAATAGAAGGGCTTTCAAAGTTTCCTCATCTAAGTTGCTCATTTTTTCTCTTTTTAAGTTGTATTGAAATCTTTCAAGTAAATCCTCCAAATTTTCATCTTCTTTTTGCACCATTTTGAATACCTCATCCTTGTGATTGGTGGGCATGCAATAGTCCAGGTATCTATCCAAAAATTTTTGTTTCATATCATTCCAAGTCCTAATAGATTGGGTGACTAATCCCATGAACCATTTCAAAGCGGCTCCCTTCAATGTTGAAGGAAACAGTTTGAGTTTTTGAGAGTCTTCCATATAGTCATAGGTTCGGCACACGACTTCAAACTCAAACATAAATGTTTCAGGATCCTCACTTCGCAATCCATAAAAGTTGGGGAGGAAAAATGGTGAGATTTTTTTCATCGTTGTATGAGTTTCCTCATCAACTATAGGGAATCCAAACAAGTTGTCTCCTTCCCTATTTCTTCCATTATTACCTCCACCTCCACCATTGTTGCCTCCATTATTTCCTCCTCCTCTACCTCTACCTCTACCTCTGAATCCATCTACTACTTCCTCTATCATGATAGTTTCTTCAGAGTCCTCAGAGTCCTCTGGTTCTTCTATCAAGGGAGGATGAGAGGGAGTTTCTTCCTTTTCTTCTTCAGGTGATTCTGCTTCTTTAATTACAATATACTCTCTTGTAGAAGTAAAGAAAGGGTCTTCTTCTAAATGAGATTTGGTAGATGGTGTAGGAGAATCCTCTAATTCAGCTGCTCCTTGAATTCCAGGAATCTTAAGGCTAGGGGTAGATGGTGGTGAATCTTGTCTATGCCTTGAAGAAGATGGAGTTGTGAAAATTGAACTCTTGGCTCTAGCTATAAACCTTCCCCTAGAATCTCTTGCTCTATGCATGTCATTTTTTTTATTTTTAAGTTGGGCTAATAATTCTCTTTCTGATCTTCTAGGTCACACTAGGTGCAAGAAGAGAGCATACTTAAGAAATTATTGAACCAATAACTCTCTTTTCTGATCCTCCAAATCACACTAGGTGCAAGAGGAGAGCATACTTCAAGAAGTTATCAATTTTTCCCTTCTTTTTATTGTTTTTTTTAAAAGAAATTGGCTACCTAGTTACACTTCCCCGACAACGGCGCCAAAATGTTTGGTCAATTTAGTGTGTCCTAAATTGCTACATTAATTTGTCAATCCGGGATTCGTAAGTTGACGAAGTGTGGCGCACTATATGTGCAAGATAACCTATCTCTTACTTTTTGTCGTTTTTGGGTTTTTTTTATTTATCTTGGGGGTTTTTATCTTGGTTGGTTTCCTAATGTGAGATGGAAATTCTAAAAGACAAGTATGGATATAAATGTTCAAGACAATGATGTCCTTTATAATGATTTCCCAAACTTCAAACTTCAAAAGGGTTTTAAAACATGCAATGACAAAATTAATTTCTAAAAGAAAATGAAAATGTGCCACTATACTAGTCAAACAAATAGTGAACTATTGATCATGAAACCCATTACCCTTGCTGCTGTCTAAATACAAAAGAAACTGTGCTCAAAGAAATCCAAGAATTGCAAGCAAAGTAAAGCTAAAATCAAATTACATCAACTCATATTCTGACCCCTCACCATTAGTCTCGCTATGGCTTTCGGAGGTAATCATAAACAACTTGAGCAATTTGATATCTAATTTGCAGAAAAAATAAACTAATATCAAATTACACACTCATACTTCAATCCCTCACCATTAGTCTCGCTATGGCTTTCGGAGGTAACTGATAATGACATGAGCAATTTAATATCTAACTTGCAGAAAAATAAAGTAATATCAAACTACACACTCATACTTCAATCCCTCACCATTAGTCTCGCTATGGCTTTCGGAGGTAACTGATAATGACATGAGTAATTTAATATCTAATCTAACTAATAAAGCAAATGTACAAAGCTGAAATAAATAAAACAGTGCTGGAATTAAAAGCTAAGAAAAATAAATCAGCAGAAGGACAAGACTGATTCCATGTCATTAGTCATTGTAAAACTATGTGCAAATGCCCGGGATGCCTACTGTAATCTGGAACAAAGACACTGATCAGTTAACAGTAGTATAAAGCATGAAAAATTATGGACAAAAATAAAACGTTAATACCATAAGAGATGTAATATATACACGTGAATAACTATGGCATAATGAACGTAAGGAAATAAAGCATGAAACTATACAACAATAAACAAAACCTCGACGTGTGCAGGGGCCCTCTGCAGAATCCTCGGGGAACAGCTATCAACCACGAATTATGCTTACGAACAGAGTCTTCTAATGTATTCAAAACTCAGTCATAACAAGGAAATAATGTCACGACACAGTGGGCTTTCTTTACAGCAAAATTACATTACAAAAGCTAGCTACTATGCGTATGAGAATGCATTATTTATAATAGAGGATGACATAACTACTTTCCTACAATATGCGCTGATAAAAGACACGTGAACAACCACGTCCAGAAATCAAGCATTATGGCTGCCGTGAAGATTAAATCTATGGAGGGTGGCCATTGGATTTGGTATAGCCCAAATTGCAGTGGTACACCATTCAATTACGGATAGGTAACCAGCAAAAGATCATTCCACTAGGAAGGCTGCCTAAGGTTGTGGTAAAAATTGAGGGAGTTAAAGTATATGCAGACTTCGAAGTAATACAAATTGTGTATGATTCAAACCCTTACCCTATGCTATTAAGACTGGATTGGGCTATTGACATAGGAGGGATCATCAACTTGAAAAGAAGGATCATGATCTTTGGAAATGATGGTACGCGGGTAATAGTCCCTCTAGATCCAGCTGAAGGTGGAAGATATACAAATTCGGTGCGTGATGACAAGGAATTTGACCATAATTACAAAATAATTGTGCAAGATCGTGATTGGGTCAACCCTACCATAGATGGCATGTTAAATTGGGAAAAAGACAGCTCATGCTTCTCAGATTCAGATGGCAAGACGGAAAATTGGCAGAACTAGTTGCATGATGTACCTGAGCTGCATTTTCTCAAGATAACAAAGAGCTTCCAATGCATCTCCTCAGAGGTAAGAGAACTTCCTCACTTTGATGGTTTTGGTAGTGTTAAGGATTTCTTAAATCATTAGAAAAAGATGTCCCTAAGGAACGAAGATTCTGGGCACTTTACTTGGCCATGGGCACAACCCTTGTGCCATGGTGGGGAAAACAAAAGTGTGATTTATAGGAGTGGGGGGAATGTCAAAAGATGATGATCCTATGCTTTGAAATCCTAGTCAACCCACCCATGGAGCTCTTTTCTGGCCATGGGGATCTGTGCAAGAAATTGGTTATGTGGATGGAGGTATGGAATGAAAGGATCTGGAATGAGTAGGCCCATATGTTTATTGATGAATTAGGGATAGTCCCCATCACCTGGTATTTAGATGTGGAGCTTCACCAACATACTCACCATTGGGATACAATGACAAAGGATTTCATGGAAATGTTTATCTTAGTTGGAGGGATGGAGAAATTGGACGAAGCCCTGCAATATATAGATGCTCTTGCCTTTTATGAGTCTTTGCCTCGAAAGGAATGTGTTGCACCAGCTTGGGATGTGCAGATGCAGGATATTGTCAACTCTATAAATTTTTCTATAGAGGATTGTGACAAAGATCCCAGGAATATCACAATCCCAGAATCTAAAGGAGAACGCATAGTCGCAGGATCCTCATTATAGACAGTGGACGTTACCAAGCCATGTAAGTTGAAGGAAGTCAACATTGGGATGGAGGAGTAGCCTAAGTTGGCTAAAATTGGGCATTACTGGGATGATGATACTGTTGTAAAGATTGATGAGATTTTGACCGAATATTAGGATCTATTTCCTATGAATTTCTCTGAGCTCAAGGGAATTGTAGGAGATCTGGGTGTTATGAATATCAGCTTGAAGCCAAATGAACGTCCTATCAAGCAGCGACCCTATTGAATGAACCCTAAATATAAGAAAAAATTCAAGGAGGAGATAGATGAGATGGTGGTCGAAGGTATCATTGAGCCCGTAGAATAGTCTGATTGGGTAAGCCCAATGGTAGTCCAAGAAAATAAAACCAAAGGAGAGATAAGGATCTACGTAGAAATACGCAAGTTGAATGATGCCTGCGTGCATGATCCCTTCCCTATGCCATTCTCTGATGAAATATTGGATAATGTGGGAGGTCAAGAAGCATACTCATTCACTGATGGATTTTGAGGGTACTATCAGATCATAATTTCACCTGAAGACCACAGCAAGACAACCTTTGCAACTGAATGGGAATCCTTGCAGTACACCATCATGCCATTTGGATTGAAGAATGCCCCTGCCATTTTATCGCGCATAGTTGTAGTATTATTTAAAGAATTCATCCACAAGTTTCTAGAGGTTTGTTTTGATGATTGGATAGTATTTATATTGGTAAAGAAGCATGTATCAAACCTAAACATGATGTTGGATACCTACAGAAAACACCAAATTTTGGTGAACCTAAAGAAGTATATATTGTGCATACCTTTTGGAATTTTTTTGGGCCACATCATATGTCAGCAGGGATTGATAGTTGACCCAGCCAAGATTGTGGTTATCATCAATTTATCTATCCCCACCAATGAGAAACAGCTACGCTCCATCTTAGGACACACAGGTTACTACATAAAGTTTATTTAGGAGTACTGTTTTATCATTGTGCCAATGGAAAAGCTGCTAAAGAAGGATGTGTCCTTCTAGGATTAGGAGTGTCAGAAATTTTTTGAGTTGCTAAAGGAAAATATGGTCACTACACCTATTCTAATATTTCCTTGGTCTAAGGTATTTCATGTCCATGTGGATGCATCAAGAATAGATATTGGGGTTGTCTCAGTGCAACCAGCAGAAGGAGAGATTGATCATCCAATTGATTTTTCTAGCAAGAAAGTCTCTAGTGAAAAGCACAACTATTCTACTACCAAACAAGAAGGATTGGAAATGGTATATTCCCTAGAGAAATATAGTCACTATCTTTTGGGAGGACACTTTAAAATGTTCACTAGACATTCAACTTTAAAATACTTGGTAAAGAAGCCTGTGTTGGGGGGCGGATATTTGTTAACGGTTGCTACTATTTCAGGAGTATGACATTGAGATTATTGTGAAGCCTAGGATACTAAATGTAGGAGTTGATAACTTGTATCGAATTGATAATGGAGAGGGGCCAACTAGTCTAGAGGAAGGATTACCCGATGTGCAACTTTTCACTATCAAGGTGTGTAATGTCCCTACTTAACCTTAGCTAAGAGGAGACATTCAATTTTGATTTAATTTATGTTTTATGAATAAATGAATAAAGGAGGACATGTAAAACTCCTAAAAATTCTAAATAAATCAATGCCCATGTGAACAAAGACAAATCAGGGCTATGTACATAATCACTTGCAGGTGTGAAAAAGGTTGAGCCAAAGATTGGGTCCACCTTGACCAAGTCAAATGCGTTGTCTAGGTTCATTGTATCTCCAAAAGGGACTGTGCAGTTATAGAAGGGAGCCTCTAATGTGAAGAGGGCTAATTCATCAAAATGGTTTAGGGTTTGAAAATTTTTCCTCATGTTATAAAAGGAGGAGAGCAACATGAAGAGGTTGTTGATAGATTATATTTATGAAGTATTTGTCTGCTTAGACAAATACCATTCTCTGTTGTTTAGTGGAGGATTGTGATTGGAATTCCTGTTTATGGGTTTCATCTCTTCCCTTGAGGATCATTGGAGGAGTTCTTTGCTGAAGTAGGCCACTATCTGGTTTGAGACCAAGATATATCTTTCATGAGCAGCGCTGGCCCATTGAGGGTTTTGCAATTGCTATCTCTTATAACAAGTGGTGTTCTAGATCTGCTTAGATCTAGCTTTTTTTGAGAGGATTTCTCTATTGGAGTGTGTTCTTCATCTCCAAAAGGGACTGCGCAGTTCTAGAAGGGAGCCTCTAATGTGAAGAGGGCTAACTCATCAAAGTGGTTTAAGGTTTGCAAGAGCTTTCTCATGTTATAAAAAGGAGGAGAAGACACATGAAGAGGTTGTTGATAGATCATATTTCTGAAGTATTTGTCTGCTTAGACAAATACCATTGTTTGTTGTTTAGTGGAGGATTGTGATTGGAATTCCTATTTAGGGGTTTCATCTCTTCCCTTGAGGATCATTGGAGGAGTTCTTTGCTGAAGTGAGCCACTATCTGGTTTGAGGCCAAGCTCTATTTTCATGAGCAGCACTGGCCCATTGAGGGTTTTGCAACTGCTATCTTTTGTAGCAGGTGGTTTTCTAGATCTGCTTAGATCTAGCTTGTTTTGAGAGGATTTCTCTATTGGAGTGTGTTCTTCAGCCTCCAAAGAGATATTCTATCCATATTTTGTATCATATCTGTAATTTCATTCAAGTTTATTCAGTCTCCTTCACCCTCTGCGCAGTTTCTGCTCAATACCGCATTATTTTGTGAGAGGGATTTCTTATTTCAGTTTTCTATCAGTTTGGAGGAAGATCTCTTGGTGTTAGGCTTGCCTTCCCTTGGTGATCCATGGATTGGGTTGCTGATCCATGTCTCTATAGATCTGATCTCTTTCAGTAATAAAAGTTATCTTCAGAAATTTTTGGATTTTCTGCAGCACTATAAATTGTAATTCAGATCTACAGCTTATTATGCAATATTTTGATGTAATTCCAATTAGATCTTGTTATTCAAATCTTATAGTTTCCAAATCTGTATTAGATCTGATGTTTTATCCATAAATATGTCAGATATCTGAAATGTAATGTACAGCAGCTAAACCATCTGAAAAATAATGTTATCTATGTATTTCTGTAGTTTATTCCTAGTTGCAACTCTAATTTTTGAAGGGATTTTGCCCTAGTTCTCTTTGTAATCTGTTGTACAGGCAATAAGCTCAAATATAAATCTGATTTAATATTATATCTCTGAATTATTTTATATTTTTCTCTCCTACTCTGATTTCTAGTCAAAATTGCGCAATTCTAGTAGCTGGGGTTTTCATGTTGCAACAATTCTTCTCTTTGGCTGATTTCTAGCTAGTCTTGACTGTGGGAGATCTATTTAATGTGCTTAAACTTATTTTTTTCAGCTGAAATTATGTATATAAGTCACATACATCATAAATGAGGGGATCCTAGCCCTGATCTACGTTATTATTTCTTATATTTTCTTATACAGCATTTTCATTGAAGACTTTGTTGAGATTCCTGAAAGGGATTATTCCAAGTTCTATAAGCAGAGTCTACAGTTGGCCAGGTAGCCTATGTTTCTCTCCCTTATTTGGAAGGATACATAACCAGTAAATGCCTCTGTATTCCATCTATGAAATAGAATCTTGAGAATCCCCAAAAAGGAATATTACAGTGGTATCGAAGTGCCACTCTTGGCACAGCCTGTGCTAGCATTGGAGCCTCAGTCATGCTGCATTCCGAAGATGAAGATCCACTTTCTGAGAGGGAGAGGAGGCACCAGAATAGAAGTCATATAAAATATGGCTATACTAATTTTGACCTTAACAAGGGTCAAGACAAGGGGAAAGCCCCTGAATTGGTGAATGACAAAGATAAGGAGGCAGAGGATTTTGCAAAAACTCTCTTAGAAGCTATGCAAGATCTATCCAAGGAAATAAAGGAGATGAGGATAGATAGAATGAGGGATTCCCTTGGAAGACTCCATCAAGGATAAAGTTTTGAGATGTCTCAGTTTGGGACTGGTCCACCTGTGAGCTTGCCACAAGTTCCACAGATCTCACAACACTCTACAATGCCTACCTTCTTGGCTGTAGAGAATGAAGGGCTTCAAGAGCCAACCTCTTTGGAAGGCTACTTTGTCAAATATGATTCACAAAGTCAAAGGTTCAAGGATAACTTGAGCTTTCAAGACTTCTTCCATCTCAAGGACCGGAGGAGGCCATTGCAGCAGTATAGAGATGGAGGCTTCCTTCATGGGAGGCACCACACCATGGGCAGGTTCTTCTTGCCTAAGTTCGATGGATCACCCTCTTGTTTTTCTAAAGCATGGGTGGAGAAGTTGGAAATTTATTTCCAGTTGAATAAAGTGCCTGAAGCAGAAGCCATCAAGATTGTTGCAGTGCATTTTGAGGGAGAAGCCCACAACTGGTGGTTTCATGGACTTTCTACATTGGGGCACAGCAATGTTTCCACTTATGTTGAGTTCACTAAGAGACTAGTGGAGAGATTTGATCGGAAGAATCCGGAGGCCCCTTTCATAAGCTTGGCAAAGCTTAAACAGACAGGAGATGCTGAGGCCTACATCTCTGAATTCCTGAGGTTGTCTGTAATGGTTCCTGATCTTTCAGTAGCAAGGAGAGTCTATATTTTCATTGATGGCTTGGAAGAACCTTTGCATGGGTTGGTTAAGTCTACCAAGCCCATCACACTGCATGATGCCATTGAAAGAACTAGAGATCTCCAAGATGCCTTGCCAAGGGCAAAGGCAACCTTCCCAAGAAAAACCACTCACTCTTCTAAGGGGAAGGAGGGGAAAGATGCTCCACCTAAGGAGAGCTCACCGAAGAAGCTTCTTGACAATGATCTCTAGAGGGTGCTGAGGAAGAAGAAATTATGTTTCACTTGTCAAGAGCCATGGGTACCGGGGCATAGATGTGCTGCTGGAAGAGCACACTATATTGAAGTCTTCTTTGATTGTGAGGAGGAGGAGGGAAATGATGGACCTAGGAGAGGTCACAGTGCTGGTGATGATGATGAGGATGATGGGGATAGAACCAGACATATGCATCGCCATAAGTTTCAACATCGGTTTTCAATAAAATTTCCCAATTTACATGACTATTCGCATACTCAGTCTCTTCAGCTGTAGATTCGATCTTGAATTCAAACATGTTCGGATGCCCCTGCATCAGACTCCCAAGGTACAAAAATTTATGACCTCCTGGTCATATGTCTTCTCCAGCTGCCAGCAAGTCTAACCACGTCATCTGTGGAACTGCTCTTTGTGATCTTCCCGTAGCAACATCTCATGAAAGATTCTCAACCACATCCTCTGTAGAATTCTCCACTGTGAGCTGCAACAAAACCTCTGCAATAGCAAGTCGCCTTGCTACCAGATACCTCACCAAGCTTCTCTCCCGAGCTCCTGCTCTCGACATCTCTTTGGTTCGCTCCTGTGGAACCAGTTGATAACTCCAGCTCTAGGCTGCTGCAATATTCTCACCTTCCTCTGTTGCTACCTTCACAATACAAAAGAAAATCACCAGCTTTACACTTCTTACAACTCAGACTCTCTTCCTCCTCTCAGACAAGGACTTCTTTCTTTGCAGAAATCATTTTCCCCGCTCTCGATACCACTGATGGGGCGAAAACCCACCCTTCTCAATGCTAGATTCAAGAGCATGTGCATTTCAAAATAAACTTTTCAAAGAGCTAATTAAATTCAGACTCGATACCACTTGGATGGGAGAGAACCCCACATAATCAAATCCGCCATACAAGTTACAAGACGGCCAATAAAATTGCCCCAATTTACATGATTGTTTGCATACTTAGTCTCTTCAAATCAGCAGATTCTAACTTGAATTTGAACCTATTCCTGATGCCCTCCATCAAGGAGGAGGATCCATCATCATCCAGAGAAGAAGAAAGAGCATTTGCTCCAACCAGTGGGACTCTTGCTTCCTTGAGAGGAGTGCCCAAGTATTTGACTCTTAGAGTGCAAGGTTCAATTATGGACCAAAGAGTATCTATTATGATTGACAGTGGGGCAACCCACAACTTTATTGATGCTCACTTTATGCAGAGGATAGGGATCCCTACTGATACTTTTTATGGGTTCTCTACTTTGGTTCTGGGAGATAGAACTATGCAGTGCATGTGGTATGTTCCATCACTTTCTGTGACTATGGAAACCTACACTTTGGAGGACCACTTCTTTGTAGTAGACGTACCAGACACCAACGTCATCTTAAGTGTCCAGTGGTTGATTACTTTGGGAAAATTCACCACTGATTGGAAGTCCTTGCAAATGGAATGGGTGGATTTGAAGAGTGGGAAACAAAAAATCATTCAAGGCATGCACACCTACCCCTCACTTGATGTTTCCACCCACACAACAAATATGGAATTGCACAGTGGGGGTAGGGACCTCACAATTCCTTCTCTCATGTTTTTGGGAATGCTGCAAGGAACATTCCTACATCATGGCAAGCCACTTGGGGTGCCATTAGATTCTATGGGGCAAGCCTCACCAAGTGCTGAAACAATGGAAGAGAGAGTCACAGCGCTATGGGAGGAAGTAAGGGGGAGGATCAGCCTTCCCACAAACAATTTTGGCATGCATAGTGCCAAAGAAACAAGCAGCAACAAGGCAAGCACCACCATATATGCATCAACAATGCTGTCTTTGTTGAGAAATGTAGATCCATATTGGAGGTCTCAACTCCTTGTTGATTATTCCAAAGATCTGCACACTGGGATGATCTTAGATGGTATAAAGCAAGGAGGAGGCTATTTGGTCCATGAAGGGGTCATCTATCATCTTGGTAAAGTATTCTTGTCTCAAGCCTCCAAGCTTAAACAAGAGATACTACAAAGAGCACACAAAGAGTTCCTTTCCAGCTACATGCAGTCAGCAAAAATCTACTCCCTAATCTTAGAGTTTTGATTGGGAGGGTATGGAGGAAGAACTACATCAACATTATGATTGGGAGGAACTATATCAGCACTTACAAGAGTGCAATAGTTATGTGGAGATGGGGTAGCCAAGGGATCCTATGCAGGAGACATTTCAGCCATCTCTTTCTTCTCTTAAAAGAGGAGAAAAGCCCATGCCTAACGCTATGTGTATGGGATACTTGAATGGTAAGGAATCTGATCTTATGGAGTATTTTTATTTTTCTGATTTTGCACATTCTCTTACCATATGTATGCAGGCCATGGCTCCTACAAGGAGTAATATTACATGCAGATCTCATGGCATTGATGAGGCCAATAAAAATTCCAAATCTGGCCACTCCCTTGAGGTGCAAAGGGAGATTATCTATCATGATGGGTGCTTCCCAAAGGCACCTAATGAGGGCTTCACTTTCAGCCATTTCAAAGTGACCCATGCAGCAAAGATGTGGTGGGGGTACCACCTATCACACTCAGATCTACTCAAAACAAGGAGTGCACTGCGCTGGTACCTTATGTGGGATTGTGACCCACCTCCTCAAGTGCAAATTTCAGTTTGCCTATATGTGATTTTGCTTCCATACATAGATGACATATTGGTATTGTTTATGGGTTTGTATGGAAAAAAAGTAGGCAGTGTATATGTACCACATGGGATGGAAATTTATCATGTACTTCATGATACATGTTTCAAATGTGACATTGCTTCACCCATGTATATTTCTGTTGAGTTTTACACTCCTGAAGGGGTAGACTATGCACCTATCATGTTAGCATTGGAGGAGCAGTTTCTGATGTATTGGCTTGGTGAGCACTTAATCCATGATGAGAGCTTGATTCTTGATGGTGCCATCAATGGAGAAGGAGAAGAACTATAGCTCTTACCCTGTCATTTTCTTGAGGACAAGTAACATTTTGGAGGGGAGGACTGTAATGTTCCTACTTAGCCTTAGCTAAGAGGAAACATTCAATTTTGATTTATTTTATGTTTTATGAATAAATGAATAAAGGAGGACATGTAAAACTCCTAAAAAGTCTGAATAAATCAATGCCCATGTGAACAAAGACAAATCAGGGCTATGTAAATAATCACTTGCAGGTGTGAAAGAGGTTTGAGCCAAAGAATGGGTCCACCTTGACCAAATCAACTGCGCTGTCTAGGTTCATTGCATCTCCAAGAGGGACTGCGCAGTTCTAGAAGGGAGCCTCTAATGTGAAGAGGGCTAACTCATCAAGTGGTTTAGGGTGTGCAAGAGTTTCCTCATGTTATAAAAGAAGGAGGAGAGCAACATGAAGAGGTTGTTGATAGATCATATTTTCGAAGTATTTGTTTGCTTAGACAAATACCATTCTCTGCTGTTGAGTGGAGGATTGTGATTGGAATTCCTATTTAGGGGTTTCATCTCTTCCCTTGAGGATGATTGGAGGAGTTCTTTGCTGAAGTGAGCCACTATATGGTTTGAGGCCAAGCTCTATTTTCATGAGCAGCGCTGGCCCATTGAGGGTTTTGCAGCTGCTATCTTTGTAGCAAGTGGTTTTCTAGATCTGCTTAGATCTAACTTGTTTTGAGAGGCTTTCTCTGTTGGAGTGTGTTATTCAGCCTCCAAAGAGATAGTCTACCCATATTTTGTATCAGATCTGTAATTTCATTCAAGTTTATTCAGTCTCCTTCACCCTCTGCCAAGTTTCTGCTCAATACTGTGTTATTTTGTGAGAGGGCTTTCTTGTTTCAGTTTACTATCAGTTTGGAGGAAAATCTCTTGGTGTTAGGCTTGCCTTACCTTGGTGATCCATGGATTGGGTTGCTGATCCATGTCTCTATAGATCTGATCTATTTCAGCAATAGAATTTATCTTCAGAAATTTCTGGGTTTTCTGCAGCACTGTAAATTGTAATTCAGATCTACAGCTTATTATGCAACATTTTGATGTAATTCCAATTGGATCTTGTTCTTAAAGTCTTATAGTTTCCAGATCTATATTAGATCTGATGTTTCATCCATACATATGTCATAGATATGAAATGTAATGTACAATAGCTGAACCATCTGAAAAATAACGCTCTCTATATATTTATGCAGTTTATTCCTAGTTGCAGCTCTAATTTCTGAAGGGATTTTGCCCTAGTTCTCTTTATAATCTGTTGTAGAGGCAATAAGATCAAATATAAATCTGATTTAATGTTATATCTCTGAATTATCAGATCTTTGGCTGTCCTCCTCTGAGTTTCAGTCAAAACTATGCAATTCTAGTAGCTGGGGTTTTCATGTTGTAACAACTCTTCTCTTTGGCTGATTTCTAGCTAGTCTTGACTTTGGGAGATCTGTTTAATGTGCTTAAACTGATTTGTTTCAGCTGAAATTCTATGTATAAATCACATACATCGTAAATGAGGGGATCCCAACCCTAATCTGCGTTATTCTTTCTCAGATTTGTTTATACAATGTTTTCATTGAAGGCCTTGTTGAGATTCCCGAAAGGGATTAACACAAGTTCTATAGGCAGAGTCTACAGTTGGCCAGGTAGCCTCTGGTTCTCACTCTATTTTTAGAGGTGACATAACCAGTAAATGCCTCTGTAGTCCATCTCTGAAATAGAATCTTTAGAATCCCCAAAAAGGAATATTACAAAACTATGTGATGACTCTCACATGTGATAATTGTCTATGGTCAACTCTGTCCGACAATTGCAGTCTTCTGACAGTCAACTCCACAAATTGCGTAGGTTCAAACTGTTGTTCACATGTGCTGCAACCTCCGCCTGATAGTCAACTCTGACGCTGTCAAGATGTGTTTAATATATGGTTTATTACATAGTCCGAAAGGGGTTTAAACATAGTTTTAAACTTTGAACCATTACATAGGTTTACACCATAATTTTGTAACATTGTTACATGTCATTCTAGGTTTTAGGATTAGGACCATATAGTGTTTTCACTTAGGTCTTTCACCATAGGTTTTAACTTAGGTTTAATGCTATGTATTAAACACCATAAGTCATACACCACCTTAGCATATTTTTTTGACACCTTTTACTTAGGTTTTGTCATGTAGGTTCTTCAACATACAACCTAGTTACAACATATAACTTTTACATCCACCCTTGCATTGAAATCACTTGTACCATGCACTAAAATAAATCAAAGACTCTTTCATCCATAACACTAGAGAACTAAAGACAATATTTTCGATCTGATTTGATGTAAGAGCCTCCTGGATCAATGGTGGAGATGGTTGCAGGGGGGAGAAGATATATGGAAAAAAATATGGGAACGAAAATACAGGATGTCATACAGCATGGAAGAAAAACTTAGAATTGAAGAAACGCCAAGACTATCCTCAATTTGGAACTTGGCCGTGAAAAGTAGAGATTTGATCCGTATACATAGTTTTTGGGAAATTCAAGGAGGGGATAAGGCGCAATTTTGGGAAGATGCATGGAAACAACTCAAGAAGCTCTTCAACAGACGAGATCTAGCTGAACTATTCTTGTTCAAAAACATACCAGAAAATAGGAAGGTCTGTCACTACTCGCTAACAGAAATTGGGGATAACTGGAGGACATTGAAAATACGAGAACACTTGTAGAACGCATCTGAATCACCACAATGGATAGACTTTGAAAAGGAGATGAATTCACGGAAAATTCCAATTACCGAGGGACCTGACATTCTTAGATGGGGGTATCATAATAAAGGAATGTTCACCATCCAGGAAGGATACCAAATAAAATCTGAACACCTAAGTCAAAACCTACCTGCTATCTGGGATAAGATATGGAACCGAAATGGGACTAAATCCAAAAACAGCGGTTGCAGGGACCCTCAATTTTCCTCATGTGTGGTGCACAATAGGAAATGATAGAACACCTATTGAATTAGTGTCCCTGTGCTTAGCAGCTATGGAAAAACCACAAATACCTCTTTGGGTATTCGGATCATGATAGTAAGTGTATCCCAATCATGATGGAAAAATGGAGGAAGAGTGTTTATAACTGCCCAATCCTAAATCAAGCATGGAGCATATCCCTCAGGTTCCTACTCTGGGAAGTCTGGAAGGAATAAATAGGATAATATTCAAAGAGTAAAATAATTAAGCACAAGATGTTTGGGGGACTATACACCAAAATACTCGGGAAACTATCCTGGTAGAGAAATGGCACCATGATGACTGGAAAGCTTCGGGACAGGAAGTAAGGATCCTCAACATGTTTAATATTTCATTGCAGATGTGTGTTCCAAGTTCATGGATGCTCCATACCCAAAGGATATCAACACAATCCTGTTACATGAACCCGCCTGTTGGATTCATAAAAATAAACTTCGATGTTGCATCGAAAGGAAACCTAGGCTTGGCTGGTTATGGTGGCATCTTTAGATACCACATGGGAAATTTCATCAGGGTGTATGCAGCGGACTGTGGAATAACAAGTAATAATGAAGTAGAATTCCATGCGGTAAAACAAGGATTAATCCTGGCTTAGAGGGAAAGGTATAAGAAATTAGAGGTGGAAGGAGACTCAACTCTTGTGATAGAGACAATAAAAAAACTGCACCAAGGATCCAAATGGGAAAAGATAAGCATAAGTTGGAGAAAAACATGACTCACCCAGGAGATAGAAGCTCTACTCTCAGTTATGCGATATATCATTCGGAGGCATGTGTGACAATCAGGTAATGCTGTGGTGGATTTCTTAGAAAACTATGGATGCAAAAACCAGGGGAAGGAGCTAGACATAACAAGAGAAAGAATTGAGCAGGAGGAAGGGTTAACATAACTAACAAAAATCATGAAGAAAGAGACAGAAGGGAATGAGACACACAAACCCCAATCAAGGTGTGACCAGGACGGGTGATCCAGACATCCCCCACGTGGATGATGGACTAGGCAAAGAGAGAGGAAGGCTGGCGAGGAAATCAGTGACACCACACGAATGGCATAATGAAGGAAAGGAAGGGCATAAGGTGGGCTAGTTTTCTCCCATCAGGGGAAAAGGTTGGCAGCTGGGAAGTTAAGGAATGCATGTAGTGTATGCAACAACCCATTTTCCATATAAGAGCGTGGAGGAGGCTAAGCTCGCAATGAGAGAGGAGCTCGGGAGATCAGCAGCGCCAGTGAAAACAACGACCTAAGAAATAGTCGAGAGACCAAGGTTGTAACCACTGTTTGGCTGGAAAGACAGGTGGAGCGTTTGGTCACCACTGGGTCAAGGGCTGCAACAGACGAGAACAGGGAAATGAAGAAAGAAGGGAAGGCTGGCAAGAAGGTTTGCGTGGGCTGAGAGGACTGTGGCAAATGGAAAAGGGTGCCCTCCGTGTCCACTAACCGGGCTCCTCGGCAGAGGGGAAGAAATACGAGGGTAGAGATAATGAAAAATATTATACATGCATACATTGAAAGTTTTCCTGCCTGGGTGAAAGCTGAAATCTCCAAGTGGGAAACAAATTTGAGAGAAAGAGCAAGCATGGAACAAATGCAAGAAGAGGCCTGGGAACCTTTGGTGATTGACCTAGGAAACATAAGAGGCATGATGTCCCTTTTTAGAAAATCATCTTGACATACTGGATAATGAAAAATTTGCTGGCAAAAGAAAATTCTAAAAACAATCAGCAACGAGAGGAACCAACCCAACAGGCACAACCCCAGAATAGGGAGCATGAACCAAGTTTGTTGGTGATCCAAAAGGAAATTCAGTCTGTGTAGGTACAGTTGTTTCACAAAAATTTCAAGCTCATTCGCATGGAGAAGATGCTACAGAGTATGCAGCAACAATAAATTCCAGGTTCAAGTGCGAGGGATCTGACACCAGTGGATTCCTTCGATGACTAGATGAACACATTTTCCATGATTTTTGTAATTTTTTCATTATGATTTCAGTTAGCTTTTAGTTTATTGGATGTATATGTTATAGTAGTTGTAATATGATATTATATAGTATGGAATGTAAAACTCAGCTGAACATGCTCAAAACATTGAAATTTTGGATGGTGTTTAATGCAGACCGGTGGCCAACAGGCCTAGTTTCCTTCGAGCAGGTTGAGGTCATCGAGAACACATATTTTTGTAACCAGTATTATAGATAATGAATATAGAAGTACTACCATGTTTACAATCAATATATATATATATATATATATATATATACTTTCTGCTTGGAAGATATATCTTTTAGAGATATCCTCCAATGAATGAAGCCTAACTATATATTAATAAATACTATAATATATTATTAAATGTTATAATATTATATATAATGTTGTACATCAAAATACATAGAAATATTAATAGATTATATTTTTGGATACGTGAAATAATAATTAAAAGCAATAATATTTTAAAAATAACTAAGTGAAAATTTAGTTCAAATGTTTTATTTATAACTTCAAATATTTTTTATTTATAACATATAATATTTAATTATTTAAACTCACATAGAAAAATATATAAATCAATTATTATTATTTCAATTAATAACTTTTTTAAATCTCAATAAATTTATAATAATAAGGGAATAATTTATTTTATAGACGAAATAATCTTTCTCATTCGAATTTAGTGATACAATTTTAAGGAGAGTGTTTTTTTTGTTATTTAAAATACATTTTTGAATACATAAATGGATTCAACAACGTGAAAAAACCATGTAGCATTGAAATTCTATACATTCAACAATTTAAACTCAAGTTTTTAAAAAACTTTGCCGAATTTTAATTAAAATTAAACAGAAAAAATGTTATGAAAAAATTGTTTCATCGATAAATTAGACTACGCCAATAAAAAATAAAAAATAATAATTCAATCCACATTTTTTTTTGTAAATCAGCAGTTGCATTAATGGGCTCATAATGTACATAGAGTTACAGAAGGTTATGCTGGTACAAGAATATTCGGAAACCTGTGTTCCCCAGCCATATTCCCTAGCGATAACGAGAGGAAACAACTAAAACATAAACTAGAACACATCAACGAGCCAAACAGGGCTTTGAAAGGCCGCTGATGTATGCTACAGAACACATACCTCCATCCAGGGAGGAAGCCAGGGCAACTATCCAACCGTAGACAAAGGCCTCAAATGAGCGTACCAGAGACTCACATCCAAAGCTTAACACGAAACAAAGAGACAAGGGCAGCTTGTAACCGAGGGAACCGGAAGGATGCAATGAACCGCCACGATAACAAGAAACTGCCAAGAGGAACAAAAAAGAGCAGGAGGAAACCAGAAGACAGACAAAGAAATCTAACCTAAGAGGTTAGAGTCTGCTATATGAAGTTTCTTCCCTTTCTTCTTAGAGACTTTAACCCAGCCATCAGGCGACGATTGGATTGGAACTACATAAAGAATGTTGATGTTCAATGCAGGAGGTTCTTTATCTGAGTCGGATGAATTGGTCTCAAGCGAGCATTTCTGAAGAGTCGAGGGTACAGGGGCCCTATTGGGGCTGGACGGGGAAAGAAGTTGCGGCTGAGTATCGATCTCAACCTCAGAATCTGATTCATCCACTTTTGAGCTAGAGGACTCAATATCCTCCATCGGAGGCAGATCGAACGGTA
This sequence comes from Pinus albicaulis, assembly GCA_034641835.2. NCBI lineage: Eukaryota > Viridiplantae > Streptophyta > Pinopsida > Pinales > Pinaceae > Pinus > Pinus albicaulis. The sequence goes on from CM076575.1 coordinate 319,620,175, forward strand.
TCCAACTCTTATCTTTTGATTTACGAGTGTTTTTTTTCTGATGGGCTAGAAAAAGAGCACAAGAGTTCTGAAGATGCCCTGTTTGGTGACAATGCCGACACCTGAAAGCTGTATTCTCATAGTCCAAAGTTTGTGCCCATGAGAAATCCCCAGCTTTGATAATGATTTGATCTGGTAACCCTTTGTTGATATCTATTTCGACACAAATTCTTCCATAGGTGTAGAGTCCCTTCAGGCCTCTTGAAGTATTTGTGGCAAGAAAGCGGCCTAGAGAATTACCAATGGCTTGGAAGACCGCACAGTGCCACAGGTGAGCAGGAAAGTTAGGAAGCCGAACCCAAATCGGAAGTTTAGTGATGAATGTCGTGGAAGGATCAAAATCTGGGAACCAGGGAGTTAGGAAAATCCCAGCCGTTCTCCAAAACCAAGGCCCACCTATTAGGGTAGTATCGTAATCTCTACTGTCAACAAAGATTACAGTAAAGAAACCCTTGGAGCAAACGATGACCTTGCAATGCTTAGTCCAGGTGGAATGAATCCAAGCGTACAAATCTTTAATATGGAGCCAGAGCCCATTGAACCTGCAAATGAAGGTAGGTTCAGAAAACAACTGGAGCTGTCCTTCCAGATCCGGGTGGGATATGTCAATAGACAAGACATCCTCTAATTTGTCTACCAAGAAAGGTTTAGGAGCCTCGGGAGGGGAGGAAGAGTGCTTAGAGGGTGGAGCTTTTACTACTTCTTTCTAGGAGAAACCTTTGGAAGCAGAGGATTGACCAGTGGCGCCTCCCCTCAGACGGAGGGACAAAAAAACTGTTGCATTCTTTCCTATATTGTAAAAATAAAGACAGAAAAAATCATCTAGTTTTTTACCTGCATGAAGGAGACGCAGATAAGAATAAGGGATCCCCAGCTTGAGTCCAAGGACAATTGAGAGGTGAAGAACCGAGTCCGAGGAAAGGACCCATAGAAGAAGGGTTTTTCCAGAGAGGAGAACAATCTAGATCTAGAAACCTAGAGGCGTAGGAGTTGGAGAAGCCTTGACGTCAACACAAGGAAGCTGAATATGAGAAGGGGATGCACATCGCTGTAATGCAGACCCCCAACATGAAATGGCCAACTGCACCCTGCTATCGCCCGGGGAGGAGGTAGCCAGGGACGCAAACTAGCCAAAATAGCTAAAGCCAGAGTCAAAGCCAACCAGAGCTTGTGCCAGCGGCCAAATAAGAAGAGTAAGGCACCATTAGTTAGGGCCTAAGCATTCAGCAGGGGCTGAACCATTCTGTTTAATGCGGAAAAGAATGTTGGTGGCAGTGGCCTAGGGGACCAAGGGAAAACGCAGATGAACTTCCACGAGAATTCCTGTGCCACCCTCGCCGCTCATAGAACCAAAACTCAGTGGGAAGCCGCACTAGAGCAGCAGATCTGCAGGAGAGCGGGGACCTCCTGGTGCAGCCAAGCTCGAAAGGCACATAGCGATGGCCGGAGATTAGGAAACCAATGAGTCACAAACCCTACGAGCCATTTTTGAGTTCAGTTGCATGTTATATTTTTCACGTCATTGCATAATTCAATCCACATTTTACTAACATAATCATAATTATATATTTTGAAAATATCTCATGACCCTACAACATTCACACCAATTAAGGCATTCCTAATATAATTCTAATTAACCTCATTAGTACCAAAACATTCACATTTAATGGTATGTTAGTAATGACAATATATGTATTGTTATCCACCTTGATATTTAAGAATATGTGTACTCACCTTATTGGGGGCTTGCAATAAATGCTTAATAACACGACAAGGTAAATAATGTTTATTCTTAATTGTGAAATGTAAATCAATTATGTATTTATGGATTTTTATAAATTTTAGTATTTATTAAGTTTAAATTTTATAATGATTAGTTGACGTGGAAATTCCGTGTGGGGTAAACACTTTTCTTTATCATTTGTGTTCACTCTTTTTTTTTCTTATTTTCCACCAAAAGTATGTCAACATAAAATCCTCCTTTTCCCTAAGGAGGAATCATATATTCAATCACCAAATCCATCATCCTCCTCCCCTAAGATCAGAATCACGCATTCAACCACCAAAATATTTTAATTACATTTAAGACACCACCATGTTTTTGGACATAGTTGAACAATATAAAAGACCAAGATTCTCTTACAAATCTCAACAAATACAATTCCCTTCCCATTTACAAGCTCAAGATGATAGTGAAATCACAATTTCCTCTCTAAGAATTTAGACAATCTCTACCAATTCAAGTTGAGGCTAATTTTTTTTTCTCTTTCATCAATATTAATCATCCTACCACCAACAAATCTACAAATCTCCTTGCACTCTCTAGAATATTATCTCATTACATTGGTTCACTACCCTTAAAATCAATTTTACATATGATGGTGATCGTTGTCATTTCCACCCTCTGCATTATTGAAAGAATCACTTACATGAAAATCCTTTAGAGTGTAAAATCTCCCAACTATCCTCATTGTAAACTAGATACATGTTGACTTGCATGATAAGTGAGCTAAGCTTGCGATGTACCAGCCTTTTATCCACTATCCCATTTTACATTTTATCTCGAATTCCTTATATTAGTTATTACTCCTTTCTCATTATTCTACCAAAATAATGTACTCATAAAACATATGCTTCATAATTAAGATAATGCAATTCATCTCTATTTTATTAAATAATTCTAAGAAAATCCCTTATCAAGATCTACCTTATTACATAGTTTTGGAACAGTGTAGATATCGAAAAATATCATCCGCTTCATTATTCGTTCTCTTTCGGAATATCTTCCTCTCTTTTATCGAGTATCTTTTAAAATATTTGAATTATTGTCATGATTTAATTATCAAGATATATTTATAGTTTGAGTGGGTATAATGGTTAAGAATAAGTTTTTTCTCCTAAGAAGTCATAGGTTCAAAACTGCCAAGAGGTGGATTCCTTGTCTTACAAACAAGGAGATCTCATACACCAATTTAGTGTCTAGCTAAGAATTTTAAAAAATCTAATTTTAAGAGTATTTGAATGATTTTTTTTATATGATAAAAATGAAATCAACACTATCAAGAATCTTTAGGACACCCGAAATCCCGACTACCATTATTTTTCAAAAAAAATATGACTAAACTACCATATTACATTAATTATTATTATTTATTTATATTGAAAATATTTTATTTAAATATAAAAAATAATTATCTATAGAGATGAATGAATGTAAATTTGAATCAGGTCAATTAGAAATTTGGAAGTGTGATTTTGTTCAACATGGATAAATAAATGTGCGTTTAATGAATGTAAATTTGAATCTGGTCAATTAGAAATTTGGAAGTGTGATTTTATTCAACATGGATGCGGTACACGGAAAGCATGGATAGGTTTTCGGTGGCAATTTTTTTGGAGGCTCTCATTGTTTCAATTTTTCGGTACGCCGAAAGTGTGGATGGGTTTTCAGCGTAAATTTTAAAATAATACACGCCAAATAAAAATTTGGCCCAATTTTTTTACTTTGGGCCGAATTACTTTTATGATAATTAATATTTTTTTAAGTGAGTTGAGTTTACTTAGAGGTTATTAAATTGAGTTAGAATTAAATTGTGTAGTCTTAATTAATAGATGAAATGATTTTGTTTAGGGGATACAATTTTAAGGGAGATTGTGATTTGTTTGTTGTTTCGAAAAAATTTTGGGACACTATAATTATATAGATTAAACAACTTAAATTTGAAGTTTTTGAAATTTTCTCTAGAATTTTTGTTAGAATTGATGGGAGAAATGATAAAAAAAATACTACTTTGTCTAGTATTTAGGCTAGGCTAAACCTTACTTAAACCAACTAATCTACACCTCATAGCTGACAACAAATAGTTATTACCAAAACATTCACACTTACATAATCCCAAATAATTATTACTAAATAGATATTAACTCCAACTTAAGCTGAAATTAATTTAAAACTATCTTAGATCCATCTTAATCACAGATTTTCCAAAGGTGGATAGGGGTCAATTTTCTTTTCACTCTAAAGAGGTTTGCACCTCTAGAGATTTGATCTCTCTAGGCTTTAGGCTGATCTAGCTTCTTTTTTGAATGCTTGACCCATGAGGGATTTGAACCTGGAATCTCATTATCAAGATGGTTGCACATGAAACTACCCTATGGGCTAATCCAAGTCAGTTCAATTATTAATTATATCTATAATTAATAATTTTTGTATATTTAATTTACTTTTTATTTTTTTAATCTAATTTAATGGAATCAAAATATTTATTAATAATTATAATTATAATTTAATTTAATTTAAATTTAATTTTTTATGTAATTTAACCAAGTCAAAACATTTAACAAATTTACAACATCACTAATTTACTACACCCCCTACACTACTCTACAAATAATTCCCTTCCTTTAAAGGATCACTCTAGAGTGGAGTACGTCTCCACACAAAATAATAATAAATTTAAGTTGATTTGAAAAAAAAAATTACCTGGAAGGGTGGTGTATATTGGAATTGGGCTTGAGGAATTTCAAAATTTTAAGTTATGAATGGCCATATTCTTCGTCTAATACATGATTAGACAATATAGAGGGTATGTGAATCATTTTTCAGTTTCTTTGTTCTACTATGTTGTATCTTAAGAGACAACTCCTTGGTTGTGGAAAGGAATCAGTGCTTAAGACATTTTCAAAAATGTGTTACATAAATAAGTATATCAGGTGGTCTTCGTTCAATCCCTTTGGAAACCAATCCTTTAAAACCCTTAATAATCTGGTATAATGAAAGACCCTACAATGCCATTAATTGTTGATATCTGAATGGAAAAGAAGAACTGTAGAAGAAACTCAAAATGATATGCTGTAACACAAAATCTATCACTTTAAATTTCAGAATGAATTTATGTAGAAAGAAAAGCTGGAGTGAAGGAGCGCAAATTAAGGTTATTTAACTCTTACTCATAGATGTAATTAGAAGACCGACAACTACTTTACTTCACTTCGTTCAAGGAAGAATGAATACAAAATGACATAGGAAAAATGAATCACCATCAACATTTGTAGGAAACTTGATGCTTCTTTCATTAATTCCTCAGAAACTACTTCGACTACCAAAACTCAGAATCCCTCTTCTTTCTCTCTATCTTGCTTAATTACATCAAAAATAGTTTGTAACTAATAGAACTTCTTGAAACTACTTCGATTACCTAAATTGTTAAAACTACTTATTACGTTGCAATTGAGGACATCACTATAGCTTCGATCTTAAAAAAAAAAGAAAACAAATTAAAACTTGAAATATTATTCTTTTTGCTGAATCTAATTTGTTGTTGATGTGTCTCCCTGAAGTGTTGATGTGTCTCCCTGATAGATTAGAAATCCTTGACCTACATTTCTTCCAGAGTTCAATATTTGTCTTTTCTACTTGTTGTCATGTCTTTTATGTTTCTGATGTGGAATTCGAATAGTTCTGCAATAACGCATATTTTCCCAACTTGACCCAGCTTTTGTGTTTCCAACAGTGCTACCATGTGCTCCCTTTGCCCGACTCTGACTTTGCCTCTACCTTTCAAACAATGTTATCATGTCTCCTTCTACCCGACTCTGCCTCTTATTCTCATGCCCACAGCATTCCATCTTCTCTTCTCCTTTGCTCTAGTTGGGTCACTTACCGAGTTCACTTCCCGTGTTCACGTTTCTTCATAAAACAACGCAACTACACATAATCCTAGACTTTAAATAAATTCAAATTTTCTTTTGAAAACTATTGCGTTTGTCCCTTTATCACATTTCAAATTTCTGCATTCATAACATATTTATGAGTTCCATTCCTCCTGAGTTTGCGATGTGCAATGTGCGATAAAGGTAGAGATGACGTGGCAAGTGGAGGTGGGGCCGATCGTAAATTTCAATCAGCGATATAAAACCTTGTCGCATTTCGCATTTCGGCATTCATAACATATTCATGAGCATCATTCCTCTTGAGCTTTTTATGTGCGATAAAGGTAGGAATGGCGTGGCAAGTGGAGGTGGGGACACCTGACTCCACGCTAGCATGTAAGCTTCTGAACGCATCAATCAACCCGACCCTTGAACTGTTTTGCACGCGAATAAGCACGACTCGATGTTGGGAAACTAGCTCCAAAAATAGAAAAAATGAGATATCAACGCCTTAGAAATAAGCCACTTCGAGGGGGCAACCTCCAATACATTACATGAATGAACAATTATTGGATGATACGAATTACAAAACCTCCTTTCTATATATAGGTGTCCATGGGGCCACAATGTAATCCTAGTGGGGCCACAATGTAATCCTAGCCAACCCAACAATAATAATTTAAGGGCACAATAATAAAAATATGGGGGTTGCAGGGGTACAATAATAACAATAAAGTGGTTACACTAACAACAATAAGGGACTATACTAGTAATATAGGGACCTAACATGCCTCTCTCCTTCAAAAAAGTGTTGTCCTCAACGCTTGAGTAGCTCTGGGTGCTTCTGTATAAAATTCTCATCCTCCCATGTAGAATCTTCATGTTAGCCTCTCTCAAATAACAATAATAAATCCAAAATAATAAATTAATTAATTAAATATTCCAAGTTAGGAATATGTGCCTAACTCTTGGGTTGTTCCTCAAATATTGGAGTTTGTTTAGTAACTCCTATCTTGGTGGGTTTTTGGTGAGAAATTATCTTAACCAAAGGAGTCTAAGATAGCACGGACTATCTTAGACATTTTCTCTCATCTATTTAAATTGTAAACTAAATTATTTTAATAAGGGAGAATGATGAGAATGCCATGAGGTTGAAGCCTCTTTTCCACCAATGTTTTTTCTAATTTTGTATCTGTGTTTTCTGCAATCTGTTTCTGAGTTAATTATTTTATCTACATGTGGTATCAGAGCCATGGTGTTTCTGTGAAGCCGTGAAGTTGTTTGCGTAAAGCCGTGAAGGCGAATCTGCAACCTCCTTTCCTCGACGTGGAGCCCGTATATGGTGAAGGTTGTTTTGCTGAACACTGATCTTTCAGTCACAATCATTGATGCGAAAGGGCCCTGTGCAAGCGCTACTGGTGCTGGTGTGTATGTTTGTGTTCTCTTTTCATGAATCCCGGCTGCGTTTTATATATATTGCAGTGAAATGTTTTCTCCGTTCACTCGTGGCTCTTTGCCCAAAATATACCTCGTCCATTGAATGCCCAACATAACATTATGGCTGAACCAACTATGATGTATTTCATGGCTGCTGATGAATTTTCCATTCTTCACAGCTAATTATTTCGTGAAAAACTCCAGTGTTTTGGTTGGTTACCACCACTCATGCATAAATACCTTGCCATCACAATGTTCAATTATTATCTCCTTTCAAACCAGGTTCATTGTATTTATTCTCGGGTGACCAAGTATTGCAATATCGCCACTTCGGTGTGTACATAGATTGTTGAGATCATCGGCGGAACTAGGAACAGTGGGAAGTACCCAAAAACGATTTGACTCTAAAACGGAGGGTTCTGTCAATATTCGTAAAGCTGGTTATAGGTACGGTTGAATAAGAGAAGAAGAAGGTGGCCGCCATTACATCCCGCTGTATTTACCACTTTGAATGTCCTTGAATTGGTGCTGGTATGGAGATCTATCAGTTGGTATTTTGTTGTAAATCCTTAGCTTCCTGAATTTCGAAAACGAGTTTGTGCTGGCATGTGCCAAAACCGTAGTAAAAGCGTTGAGCGAGAGTTCTCTATAGATTTTATTTTTTTTCATCTTATGAGTTTAATTTTAAATTGAAAAGATTGAGAGATGTTGTACATTGGGGCATTGAAAACTATTCACTTGTCATTAAAAATTCATTAAGTTTCCTATAGCGCAATGATCATACAAATGTTCCTTGTATGCACTGAATTATGTTTCCATTGAATCGTACTGAATTTCGTTGAATTGTATTTTCTATCACTTGAAAAATGATTGATTCTCTCTTTGAAGTCGAGCCAGTGGTGAGTATGTGTTGTGCAATTCTAATCTTGACTGTGATGGGGCTTTCGTGGATCTAGAGAAAACAATTTTTGAGAGACGGAAAGATTCTTCTATTGGCTTTGGAGCGCCTGTACGTGCTAATATGAGGGCTGGTGGCTTGAAAAATGCTGCGGTGACATCATCCTTGCTAAAGTTGATTGAGAGTACTGATCTTATTTCATATGGATTAATACCAGAGTACTGGAGCCTGTGGTTTGCGCTCTATCGTCGAGAGCCTTTTGACAGATGCCATGTTTGAGATTACGGATGCAAAAACGGGGTAGGATAAATAGATTTTGCATACTGATATCTTATCACATAACACCTCTGCTAATTTCAAAGTCACTGGAAGAATGTTAAAGGATGTCTTGGGGATTCCATGCTCTTCATTGAGTGATGAGCGAGTCTTCTTTTTTTGTGCTAGTTACTCTCATCCACATCATCTAAAATGCCTTTTCGATACTGTAGAATGATTCCCATCTGAAGAAATTCAAAAGGTTTTCATCCCCTTAATTTGATCACAGTAAAATAGAAGAAGTGAGAAACAGGAAGAAAAGAAAATAACAGCAATGGGTTTTTCGCTCCTTTTAATCAAATCTACATCTCTATGAATTCTGGATGAAAGAGGCCCCTGACAGTCCTTGTTGTTGTAATCGCTGCTTTTTGTCTTAATTCATGAAATCTGCACAAGTTTAAACACATCCATGGAGATCCATGTGGAGATTATCTAGCGTGGGTGTGTATTCACCGACGAGATTACCCAGCGTGGGCGTGTATTCATCGAGGAGATTACCCAGTGTGGAGAAGCAAGCTCATGAGCTCAATTTTTAAACAAAGTAAAATCTCTCACTTTTTTAAGAGGACGTGAAATTCATTTTTTTTTTAAAGGGGACTTCATGAAATTCATAATATTTTTTAAATGGGAATTTAAAATATTTTGTTTAAGTTTTAAAATAGAGTGAGCATGCACTTTTTAGTGAAAAAGTGATGGTTGTTTGGAAACTAGAGCGATAAGTGTGATTCTTTTTAGGTGGAGTGGAAAGCTTAAGTGGAGTACTTTTTAATATTTTTTGATGCCTTGAAGAGACTTCATATAACTTTTAAAGTTTTGTAATGAGGAGCATTCTTTATGTAATTTGGAGAGATAAGGTGTGGTTTTTTTATTTCATAAAATTGTTTTTTTTTTGGAAATTTAAAAGGGTTAGTAAAGTGAAATATTTGTAATGGAGAAATAAGGAATATGTAATTTTTGGGGAGACATAAGTGCTCATAGATTTTTTTTTTTTATGGAGTGAGGGTTTTTGAAGTGATGGAGTGAAATTATTTTTGTAATTTTTGGAGTAATAAGGTGCATATTTTGTAAATTTGGAGTGATAAGTGGATATTTTTTAAAACGAGAAACTCATTGTTATATTTATTTTGAGAGATTGAGTCGGTGAATATCCAGATTTTGAAGATAAATTGCTTCCAAGGGTTGTGAGCTTGGCATATTCATTACTTGAAGGTGGAGATTTATTATGTACTCAATACTTAATAAAGATATCATTTTTTGGTGATTGTGTCCTAGATCCCCCCGAAATTGAATAAGGGGATCTTAGGTACACCATGTGTGTTTGTGATGGCACATGTTTTTATGGCTTCATGTTGTTGTTTTTTATTTGTGTCTAGTTGTGACACATCAATAATTTCATTTAATATCGTATACATAAAGTTCAATATCAGCAAGCACAACACATGTAATGAAATCGCTACAAGATAAACACATGCATTTTCGCCACTACAACATATAATCAAAGATTATCTACATCAGCATTCTACATCAAAAATCAAATTCACTTAGTCAAGTTAATACATTTCAAAGCAAAGTCTACATCAGCGTTCTTGCAAATCCATTTCATAACTTGTAATCAACTTCATTGTTTTAAGTGAATCATTAAAAATTCATAGTTAATGATTTTTAAGAGAACAAGTGAATCATTAAAATCATTGTAAGCTTTCTTGGGTGCATTGTCGATAGTGTTCGACACCATTCCTTTAAGAAAAATCAAGTGAATGCACGAGTTTTTTAACTCTAAATCAAACAAGCAACAAATTCACATCTCTTGCAAGCAAGCATGAATATTCATTTAAGCAATTTTTGACCTTCAAGCAAGCCAGCATGAAGTTCATTGCAGCAACCATCAAAGCAAACAAACAAGTTTAGCTCTAACACCAATCAAGCAAGTTGAGATCGACATCAAGTGAGCGTGGCTGTTCATTAAAGTGAGCGTGAAGTCATCAACTAAGTCAAGTGAGCACTTAAACAAACGCGATCATCAAGTGAGCGTGAATTCCATAGTTTAAGCGAGAAAATTCTACAATTGTAGCAAGTGTTCCAAGCAAGCACAATAAGCTACAAATCAAGCGAGCGCTCCATTCAAGCCACATTCAAGCGAGCCTGTCATTCAAGTGAAACAGTTCAAAGTATGACATCTACAAAAAGAGAGCCTGATTTCAAGAGCACAAGTTAAAATGGCGCAACATATTCAGTTGTTAAACATTCTTCACATTTTGATCATCTCCAGTGATGAAGACATGGTGCACATCAACAAAGACACACTTGCTGATCTTTCATGGCATCTACGACAAACACATGAAACCATTGAGTTTCTTCAACTAGAGTCGCAACTTAAAAGGATTGAATTGCAAGAAAAGCGTGATACTTTAAAGTTTTTGAACCATCTAGATGATAAGTCATTCATTCAATCAACTTCAAGTGTTGAAGTTGTTCCAGTTCAAATTTCTTCCAAGCCCATCATCAAGCCCTGCGAAGAAATTCAGAATAACAAGAATCGATGAGGCTTAGGATATGTCAACAATGACACCAACCTGCATATCCCAGATTATTCCAAGCAAATTAAGTTCGTCAGTGGAGGATTTCTTGCACAACTCACCTCAGCAAGTTCTGAGAAAGTTGCATACAACCATCAATGCACACAACCCAAAGTTGCAGACAAACAGAATTGCACGCAACCTAAAGTTGAAGTCCAACTGCAGTGTTCTCATTGTCAAAGAACTGGTCATACGGAAGATCAGTGTTTTGATCTCCATCCTTGTCGCCATTGTGGCAAGCCCAATCATTCCTCAGAAAAATGTCGCAACCAACAACAAACAGCCAGATTGAAGATACACTATGAATGGATCGACCCTTGGAAATGGTCATCCACAGTCAGAAGATTGTCTCAGTTCTACAATCGAATACAATCACAAATAGTGCAGCCAACAGTGAGAAGAAGATGGTACTCTCATGCAGTTGAATGGGGGAGTACACTAGTGTAAAACTCCTACACCTGAAGGGGGGAGTACAGGAAAACTTTCCAGAGATTTATCTCTCCTTTCAGCTGACAAAGGGGCAAAAATTTCAATGAAATTGATAGTGGTTGTTAGACTGAAAGTATCGACAAAACCAGCAAAAATAGCCAGTGGGCATCAAAAAATTTACCAGTGGGCATCAACAAATTTTCCAGTGGAAAGTCGACAGCAAAGAAGCAGTGAACAGTTTTCGGCACAACAAAAGCAACAGTGAGTTGTTTTTGACATCATCAACTATTGGGCTTTGAAAAAAATTTGTCAGTGGACAAAGGATGTTGATTTCATGCAAAGGACAGATGGATCCTTTTGCAACTTGGCACTTTATGGAGTTGTCAAGAAAAATTCAGAGATGAATCAGACATACAAGTGACTCATGGTCTCTTCAGATTGCAGATTTTTAGCATCCAGCTTTGGCGGTTTTTCAGGTAATGTTTTTTTGAGGATCAACATGAGAACTTGGAAGATGGTTCCTCGTTCTTATTTTGGATTTTTCATTGAAGGGGGGAATGTTAACCTCTCTCAAATAACAATAATAAATCCAAAATAATAAATAAATAAATTAAATATTCCAAGTTAGGAATATGTGCCTAACTCTTGGGTTGTTTCTCAAATATTTGAGTTTGTTTAGTAACTCCTATCTTGGTGGGTTTTTGGTGAGAAATTATCTCAACCAAAGGAGTCTAAGATAGGACAGACTATCTTAAGACATTTTCTCTCATCCATTTAAATTGTAAAACTAAATTCTTTTAATAAGAGAGAATAGGTGAGGAAGCCATGAGGCTTCAGTCCTTTTCGCCAATATTTTGTGTATGATTTTTATGTGTGTTTTTCTATAATGTTTCTGAGTTAATTAATTTTATACAATATTGAATAAGTTTCCCCTAGGCACATAACCACACAATTTAATTACCATTGATTATTACACAACTTCCTTGCCCACCAACATTTCCCATTTCGTGAAAATAGTTGCAAAGGTGACATTGGCATTAAATTTTGTAGAAGCGATCGTCATAGAGAAGGCCTTGCGTGAAATTTGGGTTATTATGGACAATGAAGAATCTAAGGACTCCAAATAATCTAGTAGGAAGTCACAACCTTCTTCAAGTAAGGCTAAAGAAAAGGAATCATCAGACATCGAAAGCTTGACCAGGATGGTGAAGACACTCACCAATGAGATTTATGAACTAAAGAAAAGGTCAAGTGAGACTTATACTAGCAGCAAGCCTCCCAAGTTATTCCCTTTTTGAAGGAATAATAGTAATAACAATATTCAGCTCGCCAATTTTGCACAAAGATTAAATGTTGTGATGAATATAGAAAGTATCAACATGGATAATTATTGTTCGTTCCATCAGGAATATCACTTAGAAAATACATGCCCTCAGTGGAACCACAACATGAAGGCTCTATCTGCACACATTGAAGGCTCATGAGTAGACAAAACAAAAAGAAGAACCTGCAGCAATTGCAGAAAGAAAAAAATTTGGAAATGCAGTGAATGCATATCACTGTATCTACAAAGTTGAAAAGAATAATGTTGAAGAACCACCACAGAATGAACCCCCCCCCCCCCAACCCCTCAAAATTAAAATGGTCGATATAGTTTAAGGAGAAATGGGCCCATCTTTGAACATGAATTGACAATATAAAAATTAAAAGAGCAATTGCTAAGAAGAGTATCACCACTTTTCAACCTTGCTCAGAATGCACATATTAAGTCTGGAGACACAAATAATTCTAAGAACACTTACCCCAATAATAAGATTAATTCTAGATCTCTGGATGTGTCTAATAAAGGCACTCCTCTAGACACTTCATCATTTCCTGTTATAGGTGAAATAATTTATTTTAACATAGTGGAATATATGAGAAGATGTGAGCCAACATTTCCATCTATAAGTTCACAAATATTGCATGCCAGCGTGAACTTAGTGTCCTTACATTTTCACAACCTTCGAGGGGTGATAAAGTTTCCTCTTCTCATAATGTGTCAGGTAACTCTTCTAGTCCCCTTGAATATGTAGTGAATGCTTTAACATTGGAAGCTAACACTCTCTTCCCTCTATTCTTATTAGAGTTTGAAAATTTTAATTATAATTTCCATAATTGTCTATTCGACTCTGGTGCATCTGTAAATGTAATGCCATTATCTGTAGCAAAGAAAATAAATTAAAAATGGGAGAAATCAATGCAAAAATTATTTATTTGGATAATGCTCTCATCCAAGCTATTAGTGAGCTTAAGAATGTGATTATTAGATTATCAAAAGACAATTGGTTTCACCAATGTATAAATATTGTAATTGTGGACATACTATAAGCCTAAGGTATGCTTCTTAGTAGAGGCTTTTTAATCAAACCATAGGGGTATTTTGCAACAAACTAGTCAGATTTGTGGCTTCCATATAAGGGCAGGAATAATCATATTCAAGAGAACAGTGGGTTGTACATGAAACATGCCATTACACCACTTAAGGACTACGACAAGCCTCCTACTTTTGTTGATCTGATTTTTCGGAATTGTTTCCTAGAGATCGACCTCGGGTGTTATCAGTAACAACCATCACTCGTTCCACCAGATATAGAGTTGGAGCTCCTTGCTTGTTCTCCATTTGGTGCAAATGAAACATGTAATATATATGTACATAATAGTAGTAATAGTAATAATTAAAGTATAGGAATTAGCATAGTAGATCATGATATTTAGACTATATTTTGATGGTTCAAATATGTCATATGGTTTTGGATTTGGATGTGTTCTTACAGACCCACATAAAAAGAAGCATATCCTTTCATGTTGTCCAGAGTTCGAGTGCACCAAAAATATTTTCGAATATGAAGCGCTCATGCTTGGATTAAAGAAGGCCATGGATCTGAAGGTAGATATTCTCAAGGTATTCAGTGACTTGTAAGCATTTTTTCATCAAGTACAAGATACTATCCATTGTGTCTCATCACATCTTAAAAAATACCAGCAAGAGGTATGGCACTTAATTATTCATTTTAAAGCTTTCAATATTATTTTTGTTCCTAGACTTATAAATTACATAGCATATGCATTAGAAAATGTAGTTGCTAGGTTGTCCATTGAAAAATGGTTTTTCTATTGAAATTGTATATAAACCATCTGCGTCGAACAATGTCACTAACTTATGTATTTTTAATGACGACCAATAGATACTGCACTTTATGGCTAATGCGAATGTATTTAAGGATGTTTTCATAGATGAGGATGAGCACGATTAGGCCTTGCAGGACATATACAATGCAACAAAAGGAAACATTATGCCTAAAGGTATGGTGTCCCCGGAGACGTTTTATGACCTGTAGAATCGATTTAAAGGACCAACCAATACGAAGGCTTAGAGCTCAAAGTTATCATTTGAGAAATTCAATATTGCGACGCAATAATATCTAAAGTATGTGAACCTTGGTATGTGTTGTTCTCCATAGGAATGATATGCATTTATCCTCTTATTGAAATAGTACCGTGATGCATTCACATGGATATATGACGATTTAAAGAAATGTGACACTAGTATTATCTACCATGTTATTCCTATAAAATAAGGGGTAAAGCCTTACTAACATAAGGTATGAAAGGTCCAAATGACACTGGAGCCCCTTATCCAGAAGGAATTGAGAAATATGTTGGATGCTCGGATCATCTTCAAAGTCACACATCCCACTTGGGTCCCCAACCTGGTCCCAGTTAGAAATAAGTTTAGTGAAATACGTTTATGCATTGATTTCAAAATTCTCAACCGGGCTTCTGACAGAGACAATTACCTAATTCCATCCATGTAATAGATCCTCTAAATATTATTTGGGTTTGAAACATTTACGCTACTATATGGTTTCTCAAGTTATAATCAAGTGCTAGTAGTGAAACCAGACAGATTGAAAACTACCTTCCATACCAAATGGGAAACATTCACTTTCAAGAGGATGGAATTTGGACTTATAAACACAAGTGTAACTTTCCAAAGAGAAATGGACATATCCTTCTATGGCCCTATAGGTCAAAGCGTCGTTGTATATTTGGATTGTGTTATTGTGTTCTCAAAGGAAATATTAGACCACATACGTCATCTGAAGCAAATATTTTAACAGTGTTGAAAGTATGGGATTTCTCTTAATCCAAAGAAGAGTGCCTTCAGTGCATTTGAAGGGATTCTATTGCAGCACATCATCGCAAAGAACATAATTAAGGTTGATCTCGATAGGTTCAAAGTGATCACGCAGATCCCTTTCTTTCTTAGGGAAAATTAATTTCCTGAGAAAATTCATCTCTAACTAGGCTCATATAGTCAAGCCCATATAGGAGATGATCAAGAAGGATGCAGTATACAAATGGGATAAATGGGAAAATGACGCTTTCACTCAAATTAAGTAGGATAATATCGACGCACCCACATTATTTAGTCAAGATTATGGAAAATATTTCTTACTCTACAAGTTTGTTTAGATTCGTCAATTGTGGCCATGTTAACTTAAAAACATATTGAAGGAAATGAGTGGCCTTTATCTTTTATGAGTGCTAGTCTACAAGGGCCAGAATTAAATTATACTTCCATTGACAAAAAAGCATACGTATTTTACAAAGTGATCAAATGATGACTTTAAGATGAGAAAAGGGATAACTGGATGACATGTCTTCAATAATATAATCTTGAATTCAAACAAGTTCATACACATGTCTTCAATAATATAATCTTGAATTAAAACCAGTTCATATCATAAAGGGCCATGGCCTATGTAACCTACCCGTTGAAGCAAGAAATTCTCCCGAGAAAGATCCTTCAATATGGGAGCAAGATATAGAAATGTAAAACATTGAACACATCCCTCAGTCCACGTCTACAATGCCATGGTATGTAGATTTACAAAAATTTCTGGACCATGGCATCTTTCCCTCACACTTATTGAATAAATAGAAGAGGGAAGTTCATTTAAAATCTGTATCTTACCAATTGGTTCATGGAGTGACTTTCCGAAAGCACCAAAATGGTGTCCTGCTGAGATGCCTTAAGCCACGAGAAACAGAGAAGTTCCTTAATGATTTACACGATGGACCAACATGTGGGCACTATGCGGGAAATACTACAACACATAAGGTTATGCGGGTTGGGTATTATTGGCCGACTCTATTTAAGGATGTTCATGCTTATGCCCGCAATTGTCAAGATTATCAAAGATGCACTAATTGCGATCAGAGGTTAGTCACCCCACTTCTACCAATAAAAGTTGAGGAACCATTCCAATAGTGGGGCTTAGATGTTATTGGAGAATTTTTTCCTCATTCATTGAAGCAACATTGATATATCTTAATAGTGACATATTACTTCACTCGGTGGTCAGAAGCAGTTCCTCTCATACAAGTAGATGATCAGGAAGTCATTCAATTTTTGCAACATACTATTATAAATAGGTTTGGTGTTCCTAATTCACTTGTATTTGATAATGCGACATATTTTTCATCATTAAAAAAATTATGAATTCATATTAGAAAATGGAATTGTATTGAAACATGCATCTAATTATTATCATCGGGGAAATGGTTTGGCCAAATCAATGAATATGAATCTCATCCACATAATTAAGAAAACCATCTTCTCTGAACAAAGGAACTAGCATAAATCTTTGACCAATGCACTTCGGGTCGACCATGTAAATCTAAATCCTTCCATGAGAACCTTGCCGTAATTCCTAGTTTACGATAAAGAAGTTATATTTCCTCTAAACTTGTACCTTCTCACCTTGTAACTCTCTCAAGAGTCATAAGGTAGACCTTGAATTTTGGTACAGAGAAGGATATATACATTACTCAAATTCAAGGAATAAAGGCACAAGGCCAAATGCTGATTTTGTGTACATTAGAATCATGTGAAGCATTGGTTTGATAAGAAGTTCATGGGGGGGAATAGCTTTGATGTGGGTGACATAAAACTGAAGTGGGATAAACCCAATGAAGAAAAGGGAAAACACACAAAGTTCCAACCTTTGTGAATTGGACCATTTATTGTTGATGAAAATCTCAGCCATAATACTTTCAAGCCGAAACCTTTAGACGGGAGGATTGGCCCCCTACCTGTAAATGATCGAGATTTAAAACATTAATTCCAATAGAAGCTACAAGCTGCACTTTATGTACAATTGATTTGTTTCTCTTTATTTTTTTTGTTTCCATTATTCATACATTATATAAGTCGTGTCCTGTTTATCGGTCATTATATATAAATAAGACCGTTGTGTAAATTGCATGGTTCAAAGCATTTGTAGTGCAAATAAATAGAAGTGTGACAACCACAATGCTTGGATTTTTGTTGTTCTCCTTCTTTGTTTTGGAAAATTCCATAGGTTGAGCTAAGTCCAGATGGAAAATATGATTCATCCAATAGGGAAAAATTGAGGGAACCTATTATATCTGTACCTATGCTGGTATCTTCACCATTCAACTTGGTATAAATCTACTTGTGTGTTAACGCTTGTCCAATTTAGTAGAGAAGGGATGAGGGGAAAATCTGAATGGAGTAAAAGCAATATCATAGGCATTAAAATACTTCTTTGAAGGGGAAATATCCTTTTCTCTCAATAAGTCGGGATCCCTCTTCCGCCCATTGAAAATAATAAGTGTCAATGCATATTTATATTAAAATAAATGAATAAATGGTGAAAGAAGAGAAAGACATCCTATGCAGGGAGGTGAAGCAAGCGACTTCACTGGGGTACTGTCTAGGCTTGCTATCAATAAAACAATGTTTGTGCTCCTGAATTTACTCTGTTGGGGTGTTTTCTAGGCCTATTGGCAGCGAAGAAACACCAGAGATCAAAACTCATACTCTGAATATCATAAACTCCTTGCACACACTACCCTCTCCTGTATTGAAACAATTGTGATATGGTGTATCATCTATGTATGTTTCAACCAAGTAGAGAAAAGTGATATGCTATGTATAAAACTGGGTAGAAAAGTAGAAATTGAGGAAATCAATACTTCCTAAAGGTATGACCCTTAACTGAAGGCTATTCCCAAATAGATAAGTTGAAGTCCATTCAGTGTGTCACCAAGTGTTGTCGCTGCTACAACACCCTCCAAAATTTCATTACATTTGAGTTTTGGAGCATGCTTTCACCATCGTATATAAAGTTTCTTTGATCATCAAATGTTGTTTCATTTCATTCTATGAGTCTCAAGCTTCTTTGAATGGTTTCAAATGTCGATGCATTAATCATAACATCTTTTGGTTCATTTAATGGTCATAACATCCTTGTTGTTGTAAAACAACACTTTTAGATCATAGTCACACACTCTACACCCGTTGCACTTTCAGAATGTGTATAAAGTGTTGTTTTAATGTATATTAATCATTGTTCAAGTTTGCATAAGTTTTCTTGATGATTTGGTATGTGTCTCACATGGTTCTATGTCTAAACTCTTGTTTTCCCCTCTCCTCATATTCCAGACTTGGACAAATATTTGGTTTCAAAGTAAAATCATTAATGCTAAGAGCACACGAGTGCAATATGAAGGCTTAATGGGGAATAATTCATTTTTTGGAAGTACACCATGCACCCTCCAAGGGTTCAAATCGCACTCCTCAAGCATCTTTCCCTTTCCTTACTTCAAACTACACCCTCTTAGACACCAAGTCTTCCTTGAGTGCCTTCCTTCGATTCAAAGAAGTGCACCCTCCCTTAGGGCATAGGTGCACCCTGAAGGCGTTAAGCTTCACCATTCAACCTTCCACAATGCACAATGTGCCCTCCAGACCCTTTGAGCGCATGAGCGCACTCCAAAGGCACGAAGCTCTTCCCTTCAACCTTTAGACTTGTGCCTTGCAACCTCATGGGCCTCATGAGTACATGAGCACACCCCAAAGCTTTGAATACTTCACCCTTTAGCCTTCGGGAATGCACCCTGCACCCTCCATCTTTCCCTTGGGTGAATAACGCACTTGGGAAGCTTGAAGCCTTCCCCTTCGTCCTTCGGAATTGCGCCATGTGCCCTGCCTTGATTGTCTCCCTCTGTTGAGTGCATGAGCGCAAGACAAAGCCCCAAATCCTTTCCTCTTCAACCCTTCAACCTTTCAAATAGTGCCCATGTGCCTAGAATCTGCTTTCCTCCCTATTGAGTGCACTGAAAAGGAACAAAAAAAATATCTTCATAAAACATGGTAGAATAAGATATTTTTGGGCTAATGGTTACTTGTCATGAGTGATTGTAGATGTAGGTTCTCCAAGAACATCATAGCAAGCACACATGAGGAAGATCAGGAAAAGAGAACAAATGATTGAATTTACTTGAAGAACAAAGATACAGGTGGAAGCCATGTCACCACTGGAGAGAGTCTATGTCATCAGTCACTATTAGTCCTAGTCATCATAGATAGTGACATGTCAAGTCTCATCACACGATGATGTGGAATTCATGATGTATTATTGTAATAATTTTAAAGACAAATAAGTGGAATTCCAAGAGTCATGTATGAACTAAAGATTCATGGAAGTCTAAAAGGCATGTAATATCAAAATTCATATATAATTCCAAAATTCATTTGGACTCCCAAAGGTTATAGAAGTCCAAAGATCACTAGAAGTTGGAAAGTCAAGAGTCATGAGGATGTGAAAGGTCATTCCTAAAAATATAAATAGACCCTCATTCCTCGTGTAAAATAATTTTAACCTTAGCTTCTCCCAAAAGGAATTAGATAGATAGAGTTAGTACTTTTGGGGTGCAAGTAGTAACTCTAACACTCCACTATTTGAGCTAGTGGTGTTCATTGTATTTATGTATCTTGATACTTTTGCTTAATATTGAAGCCTTCCAAGCCAACACGTTTTCACTCATGGATTGTGAATGTTTCTAATACTATTCTTTGAATGTTTATGGTTCATGTTTGTTTTCATTAGTGCTAGAGTAATTGAACTATTTCGATGCTTCTTGTTGGAAATGTTTTGTTATGTTTATAACAATCATCGCATCCTTGTGAACTACTTCGCTTGATGTTAGATGAACCTTTCTCTTTCACATGTGTCTCCATTAGGATAGTATTATTAATTCTCTCTTAAAGACTCACTTTATTTTTCCCTTTGCAGTAAGAGAACCTTGATACATCTACAATCAAACATCCACAAGGCACACTAGCTTGCTCATTCAAAAGGACTTTTTCACTTCTCCCTCATGCTGACAACTAAAGCCAACACATATCTTTAAGTAACGATAGTCGTGTCGTATTTTGGATGGGCCTCTTACACCAAACAGTGTGAGGTCTAGTTGGTACCTTATATCGAGGAGATCCCATGTATGTTGGTTGTATTCAGCAATGTCAACACTTATGTATTTGTGCATATTTTCCGTATATGTGCATCTTTTATTTTTGTGCATCTATCGTATATGCACAACTTCCATATATGCACATATATGCAAGTTGTGCATACTTTTTGTACGTGCAACTTCTGTATAGTATTATCTTTCATATATGCATTGTTGAAGTTTGCAGCAAGAAACAGTGAAATTGGCATCCATAAACAACATTCAGCACCCAGGCCTAGTGCATCAAGAACCTGGTTACATTAAGCACCTACACTAGGGTGGGGCCCACAGGGTTATTTTGGTGCATATATATTTCTATTATCCCTTAATTTAGATGGACATCAAACTGTAATTTATTCTCAATGTGGACTTGAAATAGTTAACTGAAGTGGAAAATTAGTTAGCTAAGCGTATTTCGAGTTAGAGGTTGGTTGATGGGACATGCATAGTAATTATAGTTGTAACATAGTGATTCTATTTGTAACAGACTTCGAAGTGCAGTGGTGCATTAGTTAATGCAATTTGTAAATCAATTTAACTCAGTTAAGTGAGAGATCAAGTGAATTAAATATTAGTTAATTCACAATCAGTGATCTCACATGCAACTAAGGATTTACTATTATTAGTTGCATGCATGTCAGCTTCAGTGGAGACCCAGTTGAGACAAGGTGAAAGGGAAGTGTAACTATCAGTTGTGATATTAGCAGGCTACCCAGGTGTAGTTAAAACACCACAGGATTCCCATGATACTCAGCATAGTTGAGCAAGGCTGAAATTATTTGTGATTAAGTATTGCATTCATCAAAAACTACGTGAGCAAGGCAGGTTGTCTGGAGGCAGTAAATTGGTTGTGTATTGGCCTAGTTTTTTTTATGACAGTGTGAGACAATTAGCTGAATAGAGGAGGATTCTTCTGAGAAGAATTGTATGTAATTGTTTCATGACTCCTTGTGTAAATACAATATATGATAGTGGGGTTTTTAGTTGTAAGCTTTCCTCGGGAATATCTAGTGTTGTGGTTTTGATCTATTCTTCTTTGCTTCATGTGATTGGAAATTGTGTTTTCTTTAACTCTGCAAAATATGTGTAGAAGTGATTCAGTATTTAACTTTACTATATTGTTAGATTGGGTGAAACCAAGATATACATGGTTGTTGTATAATTTCTACATGGTATCAGAGTTTTGTTATAAATTTTCTACATGGTATGAGAGCAGGAATTATTTGGTTCCGTGAGTTTGCAGAGAATATCTAAAAATTTTGATGAAAAACTTTTAGAAACAAATAGCATAATTGGATTCCTTGCGAAAAAATACCAAAAATAAAATAAAATAAAAATCGATCGAATCGGAGCTCGAATGAGGGAGATATCATCAATTTAAAATCAAGTCTTTTGTTAGAAAATTTTGCGATGACGGGACAATTAAAATGTGCGCGAGTTGGAAAAGGAAAGGTGTTCCTTAAACACAAAGCAACATGACAAGCCAAGAAGATTGGGATTCATGTGAAGAATATCTATAGACTTGATGTAGATGTGATTTCTACATAGATTCCAACCATTGGGAAGTGTGATAAAGCCATGCAATTGACCCTTGAGAGGGAGCTGGATTTGCATGCAGGTGAGAATGAACCTTAATATGTGGAGCAACCACATGCAGAGGATCATGGAGTGGGAGAAACCACTCATGCAGAGAAATTTCGAGCCATATGGGCAGAGGGAGTGCATGCATCTATACCACCAGGTGTGAGGTGGGGCGACATGCATGATTAATCCCAAGAAGAAACTAGAGATGGTGGATCTCATGGATTGAACCTAGCTACGAGGAGCCCACCAAGAAGCAGTAGTAGGATCAGTTAGATTGATGCAGTCAGATGTCGAGAGGACATGAAATCAAAGTGAAAGTGTCGGATATTGGAGCACAGATCAAAGTTGGTAGCAAGTGAAGAGTGCATGGATGTAGATGTCATCATCGCAGAGGATCCAGTAGACATGTGCAGTAGCTAGCAGCAAGTTAGAATATTTTGATGACAAATTCATTATATTGATTCAATTGTTTGGAGGCTATTCAGTTTCGGAAATGTTGCATGCAAAGGTTGCATGTGCGATAAACACTAGAGAAGTGTTGCATGTGCGAGAAACACTAGAGAAGTGTTGCATGCATGGGTTGCATGTTTCATGCATGGAGTTGCATGTCACAGGCAAGGGTTGCATGTCGCGTGCATGGAGTTGCATGTCACATGCAAGGACATTCCTTTCTTGTTGAGAGGGAGTGTTGAAGTTTGCAACAAGAAATAGTGAAATTGGCATCCAAAAACAACATTCAGCACCCACGCCTGGTGCATTAAGCACCTGGTTGCATTAAGAACCTACACTAGGGTGGGGCCCATAACGTTATTTTGGTGCATGTCTATTTTTATTATCCCTTAATTTAGATGGACATTAAACTGTAATGTATTCTCAATGTGGACTTGAAATAGTTAACTGAAGTGGAAAAATAGTTAGCTAAGTGAATTTCGAGTTAGAGGTTGGTTGGTGGGACATGCAGTAATTCTAGCTGTAACAGAGTGATTCTAGTTGTAACAGAGTTTGAAGTGAAGTGGTGCATTAATTAATGCAAGTTGTAAATCAGTTTAACTCAACTAAGTGAGTTAAAGTCATTTGTGCTAGTTGTAACTGCAGATACACTAGTGAGAGATCAAGTGAATTAAATATTAATTAATTCACAATCAGTGATCTCACATGCAACTAAGGATTTACTATTATTAGTTCCATGCATGTCAGTTCCAGTGGAGACCCAGTTTAGACAAGGTGAAAGGGAAGTGTAACTATCAGTTGTGATATTAGCAGGCTACCCAGGTGTAGTTAAAACACCACAAGATGCCCATGATACTCAGTGCAGTTGAGGAAGGTTGAAATTATTTGTGATTAAGGATTGCATCCATCAGGAGCTGCATGAGCAAGGCAGGTTGTCTGGAAGCAGTAAATTGGTTGTGTATTGGCCCAATTTTTTTTATGACAATGTGAGACAATTAGTTGAATACAGGAGGATTCTTGTGAGAAGAATTGTATGTAATTGTTTCATGATTCCTTGTGGAATATACAATATATGATAGTGGGGTTTTTAGTTGTAAGATTTCCCCGGGAATACATGGTGTTGTGGTTTTGATTTATTCTTCTTTTCTTCATGTGATTGGCAATTGTGTTGTTTTTAATTCCGCAAAATATTTGTAGAAGCGATTCAATATTTAAATTTAGTACATTGTTAGATCGGGTGAATCCAATATATACATGCTTGTTGTATAATTTATACATGCATAACACTCGTATATGAAAATATACAAAAGTTGCGCACATGTGGAAGATCTCACATTTGCATGAAGTGTGTTAGGTGTAAAAGTGTTTCGGTGAGATTGTGTCATTCTAACTAAATTATTTGAAACAAAATTAATTGATAGAATATATGCAAGTGATTAAAAACCCCATTTTAAAATGTTAAAATACACTAGATAATATAATATTAATAAATTAATATGAAAGAAAAATCAACATGCATTACATTATTTATATTGATAGTATTTAGCTTTATGATATTCATAACATTGTCATTGGGTTGGGCACTAAGGAGCAATGAGCTACGCTAGATGATGTTTCAGGGTAGGTGGATCATTGACTTTGGTTTTTATGGCACAATGTGATACTTCTCCTCAGTCTCTTTTTGGTGTTCTGGTTGCATTGGTTTTGTGGAAAGACTCTCTATGGGTTGACGTTGGTTGTTTCTCAATTGGTTTATGACATGAAGGTGAGATTGTTAGGGAAGGAAAAATCGGCGTAGGATTTCTTCGTTTTTGTGTGCTTAATGGTGTGCATGCATGTATGGTTTAGTACTTGGCCCTTTTCATTTTGTTGGCAGTTATCTAGTTATTCCTTCTTCAAGCCTTTTGAATTTTGGACACTTTTATTTTTTGGGTTTTAAAAATTCAAAAAGTAGTGATAATTTTTTTCATTTTTTCAACCTTATATCTCCCTATATTGTCACCATATCAATTTGTGATTTTTAAATTTGTAAGTGGGAATCTTTCAGACATGATGAGAACCCATGGCTTTAAACCTCATAAAAATATTAGTTTGAGAAATCCTATGAAGCTATTTTAGAAGACAATGAATGGGTCTTCCATTCTCCAAAGGTTATGGAAGGAGACTAAAGTATGACAAGGATGATTTTCCCTCCAGTGTTACAATAGGATTCAATGTAACAAAGGATAAATCTCCCCTCAATGTTGCAGTGAAATTCAATGTTGGAGTGGGATTATAGTAGAAAGATTACTCGAGTGAATAATGGAAATATATTTGATTATATAGTTGTTGAAGAAGATCATTAAAATATTCTAATAATGATTCTTTCATTACTCCATTCAATGTTATAGTAGGATCATAATAGAAACACCACTCTAGCCAATAGTCTTTAGTTATTAAATAACAGAGAAAATGGGTATAGGATGATGAAAATGAATGGTGGTAGTATGAATTACACCACGATAACTACCAAATCTATAGAAGTTAAAAAAAATTACATGATGTTTTGAAGAAAAGTTTTTATGAACTTTAGAAGGCATTCAATATCCATTTATGATTGTTGGAAATCTTAACAATTTTGCATTCAGACCTCATGGATAAATGGATGTAATTGTGAAAACTCTTACAAGGATGACATGGAATTATTGTAAATTATTAAAGTAAAATAGTAAAAAAAATAATTACAAATTTAAACAAATGCACTACTACAATGAAATTATGTAGTAGTTGGATCTTCTTCCTTTTGGTACATCTACTGTAGAATAATTATACAAAAACTAATAATTCAATAATAAATTGATGTTGTTGAAAGACCATGCAACAATTGTTGTTGACGAAGACATGTATCACCCATTCAATAGTATGAACACATTGGCATCCCATTGAATCTTGAAATTGATAAATAAACCATTCCAAGGGAAATCATGTAATCATGTTACTTTACTAGGAAAAATCATTCATTTTTTATTAAAGTTCAACCATAACAATGTAGTTTGTTGGAATAACAAAATGAGGTAAAATTGGAAAAGAAAAATAATGGAAGGATTAAAGGGAAGAAGATGGCATAATGCATGATTGGAAAAGGAAATTATATACCTTATGAACACCTATTGAAGTATATTCAAAATTGGTGGATGGAGGATTCTTTGATGTTGAGGTCAAAGTGAAATGAGGCATGTAAGAGATATTATGATATATGATATTAGAAAAAGGGGGATTTCCTAATGATATCGATCCCATGGAAGTTGAGAGATGAAGGATCTACATGGAATCATCATCCTCTAATACATCAAGAGGGATAATCTCTATTCTTGGCTTCACAGTTTCCTAATGGTAATTCTTGCGACAAAGAAAAAGGTCCTCAACGATATGAGTAAGTGCCTCTTTAAGGGATGATTTCAACTGATGCATGATACCTAGGGCATTGTACAATATGAGGGAAACACTTCTAGCCATATCTATATATTATTGCTCGATAGGTATGTATACCTATGGAGAGCACACATACTATTATATGGTTGGGTAAAAATAATGGACGTGAACATTGTTTGGAGTTAGTGTTAGCCACCTATAAAATTTGTCATATCAAATGGTGGCTAGATATTTTTTAGCCTTCAAAGAAACAATTCATTTCCAAATTGTGAGTTCTTGAAGTCTTAATGATGTCTCTTCTCCTTCAGAAAACCTTCACTGTTGTTTCCCTCATTAATCCTGAGAAAAATCTTTTGTTTTCCTGAAGAAAAGACTGGTGAAAAACACCATTTTACCATCATTTTTACCCCTCCTTCACTCATAAATAACCCCATTTTCATCCCCTTCCTTCTTCATAAAAATCCTCCATTTCCCTCATTTTAACCTTCAAAATCATTTCAAGACCCTTTCAAAACCATTTGATCTCCTACCATTTGGTTTTAAAAATCCTTCATTCCCCTATCAGAACCCTCCAATTTGCTTAAAAACCATGTTTTTAGCCTAAAAAACACTTATATTTCATTACATAGAATTTTAGCCCCCGAGGGCTTAACTTTTATTTCCCCCGCCTCTCATAGGACCATAATCTCTACAACCGAGCGCTAAAAGTCCTTAAACCCCTGTCCAAACCCTTTTTCTCCTTTGTATTTTATAAAAACCCAACCTTCCTTGAGTTATAAATAAAACCTGACAGTTCATTGTTTCGGCGAATGTCAGTCGTTGATCTAGAACCTGTTGGGGTTCCCATGTTTTGGCAGATTTGGCAATACCAAAAGATGAGACAACATCATAACCACTTTGGGGCCCTAAGATCTAGCCCTCCTGGGCCCGGAGAGGGATCTCTCCAAATAGAGAAAAGAATGGTATATCTTTGAAGCTCAAGATGAGATGTTAGGCTAGTTATGAAGCACAAAGGAGGTTTTAAATGATTTGGTTGGTTGGTTGCTGGGTTGGTTATGGGATCATAGACTGAGAAAGCAATGGAAGGAAAGGAATAAAGCAGCAAGATGTTTTCAGCAAAGAGGATAGGCCAAGAAAGTGCCATGCATTGGGCTATGGAGTCATGAAAGGAGAATTACTTGCAACAACTAGCCAAGGCTTTCAAAGGGCAAGTCATCTATACCAAAGGATCTTTAGATTAGATGGTGGGATGGAACATTAAGAATTGAAAGTGAAAGAAGGAAATCAACCTAATTTCTGTCTATAGATTAGATCAGAGGTCATTTAACTGCAGACCTGCTTGGACATACTCAAAGGCAGCTCTCCAAGAGGGACAAAAGGGTTGCTTATAGATCGGACCAGAGGTCATTTAACTCCAGGTCTGCTTTAGCAACTCCAAGGGAAAACAGAGATAAGATTAACAAAGGGATCTTAGGGAGGTTAGTTGGTTGCACAAGGATCCTGGTGGACAGGGCTAACTCTAATCCCCAGTGGTCCCAAATCTTCCAGCTTAAACCCAACAAGAACATCTGAGAATTGATTCATTTAATTCATACATCAGAGAGTAGGCAATATCATCCACTACACTGGTTAAATCAACTGAAAAAAATTCTCAGACAGCACATAAAGCAGAAAACATTAAAGGTAGGGAGAGCAGGAAACATAGGGCACCTAACAAGGGTGAATCCTATGTTATACTTATGTTGCCTACCAGAAGAACATGAAACAATATGAAAATATAATAAACAAAGTTAGGAAAAACATCACCAATTAACAGCAGACCAGGATCTGTGAAATGTACTTTGGGTCATTGATGCAAAACCGGTCATGTACGATAAGGCCAACGCTAATACAATCAACTTTCTCCTCCCGACCCTGTACATACAAACTACTACGTAACTCCCTCCCAAGGCATTCTTCGATCGGAGGAAATTTTGAATCCCTCTAACAGCAACGGTCGAACAAGGCTGACAACAACTTATTATGACAACCTTTACAATATGTTCTTCTGGGTTAACATAGGAGAAACGGACGGAAAAAGGAGTAGGTGAAGAATTAACGCTCGAGAAGAGGAGGAAGGCGCAACCCCGTACGCATCATGCATTCACTTAAGCACTACGGGCTGCCGGTATTAATGCCATTCTCATTGTTATTTGGACAAAATGGTGAAATAATGATGCTAGGGTCACCCATACCATGTAACAAATGCTTCTTAATGGTGTGGGACTTGAAAGGCGTAAATCTTGTTCTGGGCACAATGTAGGCGAAACAATGATGTACCATGTCCTTTCATGGAAAGAGATACTCTGTTTGATATGAAAACCACGATAATGTATATCTCTGTGCATTGGACCGTCCAAGGCGATCCACGGGGTCTTCAACTTTGTACTTTTGCCTTCTAAAAATCAACACGAGAAGCTCGAAGTCTTCCACTTCTTGCTGAGCTCTGCACCAACGTAGTTAGGGCTTTAATGGTCTTGGGAGAGGTTCACGGAGTTTAGCTCGTCATGAGATGAACATGGGGAAAACACCCCCCGGACACTTCTGTAACATCGACACGAGATGTAGCCTCTGCGCATGATTTTCACCGATCCCTCGTCGGCTGTGACGAGAGATCGCGCATCATGGCGGTCATTCCTAATGAAAACCACAAAGTGGGTAAGGCGGTTGAGAAAACATACATGAGGGGGTGGCGGACATGATGGAACGATGGAGAGCTTGACCATGTAGAATGAACGACGATGGAATTGTGTAGGAACAGATGGAAACATTCATGGCATGGAGAAGGTGGCGGAATGCATTCGAGTGGCGAAAAATGAAATTTCAATGAAAAACATTTAAGATGGCCCTTTTGGATGAATAAATATGTATGGACGGGAAGATTGTATGGAGGGTACACGTCGGAGATGACGTGGCGGGACCGGGGAGCAGGTGGAATAGTCAACGGCGGTGGTACGTCTGGCATTTGTCGATCATGGCGGAGATCAACGGCGAAAGGACGATGGACGGCGAACCCTGCTGCATGGGTTCTCGTGCGTACGCTACATGAAACGTGTGCACCTTCGACGAGCGATAGCCGTTGGATGGCCCGCTCCCGAGATCGGACGGTCCACAAAAATTTCGTTGGGCATCCGTCTCCAGGACGATAACGCGCGTGGATGGGTTAATAGGCGGGGAGCAGCCGGTTTTGAGAGAATCGTACGGGAGGACGAGGAGTCGAACGGTGTATGGAATCGGCGGCGAGTCGGGGAAAAGCAGCCTCTTTGCTTCTAAAGGCGGTGCGATGAAAACCGCGTGGACCGCAGGCAGTGAAAGCCGAGGGGGTGTGCCACGCGTGGTAGGCAGCTTCGCACGCGTCGAATCTGTCTGAGATCGACGGTCGAGGGATCACGCCCAACGCGGTTGATTGCGAACATTAGATACGGCTCTTTAAACGGATGGTGGGAGATGGCTTGCGGGGGGACGGGGTGTACGGACACGGGGGCACATTGGGGCGGCCGCGGTGAGGATGACGGAGTCGTTAGATTAAACCTTCGCACATCCGAAGAGTCAAGCTGTGGGGGTTACGGTGGTTTGACCCTACGGATAGAGAAAACCTCTAGCAGTGGCGCTTCGATCACGGCACTAGGTTATATGGAGAAAAGGCGCGGGCTTATGCGGGAGAGGTGAGGCTTGATATGGTTGGAATTGGGTTTTTAACCATTTTTAATGTATTTTGAGGCCCAAAGGGGTAACGATAGGGAGATGGAGGGGGAATTTGGGAAAGCAAGGGTGTAGGGTTTTAGAGGGGGTTTTGGAGGGGTTTAGAGGGTTAATAGGGGAAATAGAAGGGAGCAGGCACTTTGACGAAGGAGAAAAAAAAAGAGAGGAAAGGACATTTTGCGGGGGGTGCAGGATAAATGAGGCCTTTGGGAAAGGAACCGATAGAGAGAGTTATTGTTTTAGGCACAACACAAAAGAGACTTCAGAGGATGGGTTTTGGAAAACTTCCTTGAAGGCACCAAAACAATCTAACTTGACTTGCTTGCCAAGAATTTCATGGGGGGCTAACGGTGGCTCACATGGGGGATGGCTTCTTCTTGAAGGAGTCGAGAAACCAAAAATGATCTTTGGAGTAGGCCGGTCTCTTTGTAGCACATCCTTTTCTTTAGATCGGTACACAATATGAATAAATTCATCGGCGAAACACTTCCCAGCAATCTACCTCTTTTAACTATAGTCCTAGCATTTTCTTTCTTTAGAGTGCATTTGAGCTAGCATACCCTTTGTCCATTTTTATTTTACAACGAAAAATAAACCTGTTCTACATCTACCCTTATTACTCCATGAGACCAAATTATTTGTCGGCCTCATATGTTTCTCTACCTACATTACTACTTTGCTAAGTTCGTATGTGATTCCTTCTCTACATTCTAAGACGAAGTGGAAAACAAATAACTATATGCTCACAAAGCTGAGCTTTATTGAGCTTTTCCTACCTACCATACTCTACTTGGAAATCTCGATGTTCTAGGTGATACGATAATTCCAATGCGGCCCGATCAAGCAATAGCAAGGAAGGATATGAGCAATGCTGTTAGAATAATATACGGGGTGCTACGCATGTGGTTCTTCATAGTATGGTCACCATCGATAGTGACCATTACGATGAATCTAGCCGTCTTTGAGATCAGCGGAGAAATGGAACTAGCGGGGCCTCTATGTAATTTGCTACGGGATCGATGAACGTATGATGTACTCTCTTCTTTACGGCACCTGCCATGGCTTGGTAGGTTGTATACGTCTGGGTAGCTTTGATTATTGTGTCTTCCACTTTGCATCTTCATTGTGGCTCTTGAAAGCCAATCATCTTCTTGTTATGTTGTTGAGCGGTGGAATTTCTTCATCTTTAGGGGCGGGAGACTTTCCAAAAATGCCCACGGGTCTGCGAACTCATATGATATCTCTTGTGAGTTCAAGAAGTTTGAGCTCGGCCTCATATCTCTCAACCACCAAGTCTAGAAACATTTTCTTAAGCACGGAGTTGAGTATCGAGTTGTGAGGTGATAGGGACGATCTTTGGAAGGTCCTCCCCATTCCAATTGCTGCTAGTACACTTTCTATTCCATGCGAAACTTCTGCTATGAGGCTTGGGTGTGTTTACGCAAGTGATCTTCCATAAGTGAAGTGTTGGATCTTTAGCGTGGATGATGATGTATGTTGAAAATGGAAACAAGAAACGGTGGAAGGAGGCCTCTGAGGCTTATCTTTCACGATCCCACAGTTGGAAAGTGATCACCTAAACTAGGTGGGGCCCACACATGTGATTTTGTCGAAAAGTCTATTTTTAGACTATGTCAATTTTTAGACATATGGAGCATGATGCAGGAGTTGCGGGATGCTATTCTTGGATGATTGGTCAAGTTGGTAAAAATAGATGGACGGTTATTTTTAGACATACACGTCGAAGTCTATTTTTAGATTACTTGTCTAAAAATAGGTCGATCAAATATTATTAACCCTTAATAATATTTAGACTATAAGCATTATCTTATCCTCTTGGAGCACTTCGGTTTGAGCTACGGATGTGGCACATGTGTAGGCTGGCGAAGGAAATTCGAATTTCCTATGGGTTGGTTGAGCTATTGCATGGTTGACTTCGGTTAGAACTCGCCTTGGCGAGTTTGGCAGGTGGAGTTGATGAGACGGTTGGTGGAGTTGTGTTCGGTTTAACTTAGTTGAACTAGTTGTATTTAGTTTAACTAGCTAATACACTAGAGATGAGTGGTGTGAATTAATTATTAATTAATTCACTAATTATTGGCATTATTCAACTAAAAAACACATCGGTTAACGAGCGGTGCATGGACGAGTTCGGTGGAGACCGGTGTTAGAGGTGGGTGAAAAGAGTGGAGTCTGCTATCGGTTGTGACTATAGTGTGCATGAATTTGCCAATCATTGGAGGAGATTTCGATGAGGTTACGCGATTAAATCCCAGGGAATTCGAATTCATTCCATTCATTCTCTCATCTTGGATTGTGGCAGTGGCGAGGCAAACGGTGGAGGTTTGAACTGTGACTTGTTCCAAAGGCGAGCTAGTTTGTGTGTAACTTCAGGTGATGCGGAGTACTTGTGGGAAGTATTATTACCAATATTGTTGTAACTAGTTCTTCTTCATTTTATAATATACGGACGGTAGGGGGTTTCGGTATAGCTTTCACGGTATACATCTTGTGTTATATGTATTTGAATTTCTATGTGTGTGCATGTGAATGTTTTCAATACGCTTGTTGTTTTTATTTCCGCATGTGATGATTAATGCGTGAAGAGATTATGTGTTATGTATGAAGCTCAAATAGTATGTGACCAAGATAATCTCGGTGAATAAATTAAAGTATTCAAATTTCTGCTATTGCGACATGGTCTCCCGATGTAAGTCTTCGCCATGACACGGATAATCGGTGGCACCAACGATCACCGGTCGTCTTTTGTCATTCGAGGGTATGGAGTAAACGGTGGATGATTCTGACTTTCTTGTCCACCACGGTGGTTTACCAAATCAAGCTTTTGGTCTAGTTCCCAGCTGATTTATGGCGTATGTTGGGGTTCCCATGTTTTAGCGATTTGGCAATACCAAAAGATGAGACAACATCAAAACCACTTTGGGGCCCCTAGGATCTGGCCACTCTGAACTTGGGAGAGGGATCTCTCCAAATAGAGCAAGAATGGTATATCTTTGAGCTCGAGATGAGATGTTGGGCTAGTTATGAAGCACAAGAGGTTTTAATGATTTGGTTGGTTGGTTCTTGGGTTGGTTATGGGATCATAAAGCTAGCTTAATGGAGAGAAGAACAAAGCGACGGGGATGTTTCCGGCCAAAGAGGATAGGCCAAGAAAGTACCATCCATTGGGCTGTGGAGTCATGAAAGGAGAATTGCTTGCAACAACTAACCAATGCTTTCAAAGGGCAAGTCATCTATACCAAAGGATCTTTAGATTAGATGGTGGGATGGAACATTAAGAATTGAAAGTGAAAGAAGGAAAGCAACCTAATTCATAATACATAGATCAGATCGAGAGGTCATTTAACTCCGGACACCTTGGACATACTCAAAGGCGACTCCAAGAGAGGGACAAAGGCTGCTTATAGATCGGACCGAAGGTCATTTAACTCCGAATGCTGCTTTACTTATCCCGAGAGAAAACGGAGATAAGATTAACAAAGGGATCTTGGGGAGGTCGGTGGTTGCTGAGATCTGGTGGACGAAATTTAACTCCTAATCCCGGTGGTCTAAATCTTCCGGCTTAAACCCATAAAGAACATCGAGAACTAATTCATTTAATTCATACATGAGAGAGTAGAAAATATCATCACTACCATTTGGTTAAATCAGCAGAAAACAATTCTCGGACGGCCTCGCGAAAAACATTAAAGGTGTGGAAGTAGAAGCACTGGGGCACCTAACAAGGGTGAATCCTATGTTATACTTTGTTGCCTACCCGGAAAGCATGAAATAGTATGAAAATATAATAAACGGGGATTAGGAAAAACATCACCAATAGTAATAGACCGGGATCTTTTGTGAAATGTGCTTTGAAGTTAATTGAACAAAACCGGTCATGTACAATAATCCCAATAGCTAATACAATCCAAATTTTTCCTCGACCTATGTATACAAACTAATGCCTTAACTCCTCCCGAGCTATTCTAACGATCGGGCTGAATCCCTCTATGACAACGGTAGAACAAGCTGAACAACAACAGCCTTAACAACCTTTACAATATGTTCTTACGGATTCTTATAGGAGAAACGAGCGGAAGAGGTAGGTAAGAAGGAGTGTCTCGAGAAGAGGAGGAAGGCCGCAACCCATTAAGCACAAGCGCACGTACATACACGCTGCGTGCATTATTAATACCATTCTCCCAAACGACTAGAAAAAAATGGTGAAATAACGATACTAGGGTCACCCATACCTTTATAACAAATGCTTCTTGATGGTATAGGACTTAAATGCTTAAATCTTCATTTAGGCACAATGTGGTAGAAACAATAGTGTGTACGTGTCCTTTCATGGAAGAACGCTGCGAGCGATACGGGAAACACGAAGTAATATTATATCTCTGTGCATTGGACCATCAGAAGCGATCCACGGGGGTCTTGACTTTGTACTTTTGCCTTCGAAAATCTGCCAGCTCAGAAGTCTTCCCACTTCTTTCCTCGACCTCTCTATTGTGCGTTCGAGCTTTAATGGTCTTAGGAGAGGTTACAACGAGTTTAAGCTCGTGTTGGATAATTGTAGGTACGAAACACCCCCCGGTTACTTCTTGTAACATCAACACGGAATGTAGCCTCTGCGCATGATCTTTAAAGTCCTCCATCGGCTGGCCAGCGGAAGATCGCGCATCATGGCGGTCATTCCTGATAAACACGCAAAAATGGGTAAGGCGGTTGGCTTATACATGGGGGGTGGCGGACACGATGGAGACGATGGAAACGGCCATGCGGAAACGAACGGACGGTGGGTGTGCGAGAACACGATGGAAACATTCATGGCATGGAGAAAAGGTGGAGGAATGCATTCGCGGTGGCGAAAATGAAATTTCAATGAAAAAAAAAAATTGAAGATGGCCCTTTTGAATGAATAAATATGTATGGACGGGAAGATTGTATGGAGGGTACACGTGGAGATGACATGGCGGGACGGAACGGTGGAATAGTCGGCGGCGGGCGAACGAGTACGGGCGGCGTCGTATAGCCGAGAGATCAACGGCGAAGGGACGACGGACGGCGGGCACGCGCATGGGTTATCGTGCGTGCAACTACATTAATCATCGTACACCTTTGACGAGCGATAGCGTCGGATGGCCGCTCCGGATCGGACGGTCCACGAGGGCCCCATTTTGAGCATGCGGCCATGGGACAATAACGCGCGATGGATGGGGGTTGTGGGCGGGAACGGCGGTTTGAAATCGTACGGAGCGGGTGTCGAATGGTGTATTGAATCGCTGGCCTTCGAGGAAAAACCCTTTCTGGCCAAGGCGGTGCGATGAAAACCGCGTGGTTTATGAACGGTGAAAGGTAGGGGGACCACGGTGGCGGGCGGCACGCACGCGTCGGATGCCTTAAAAATCGACGGTCGAGGTCGACGGTCGAGGTCGCGCCAACATGATTCGATTGCGGTGTTGTTAGATGCGGCTCTTTAAATGGACGGTGGAGATGAGCTGAGGGGGACCAAGGTGTACGGACACGAGGGGTACATTGGGGGGCGGCCCACCGCGGTGAATGGCCGGCCATTAGATTAAACCTTCACACATCTGAGGAGTCAACTATAGGGGTTGCCATGGTTTGACCTGTGGATAGAGAAAACCTCCACGAGGGTAAGCGCTTCGGTCACGACGCGGGTTATATGGAGGAAAAAGGCGCGGGGCTTGTGCGGGAGGGCGGGAGCCTATTATATGGTTGGAATTGGGTTTTTAACCCATTTTAATTTATTTTGAGGCCCGAAAGGTAACGATGAGGAGATGGAGGGGCACAGGAAAAAAAAAAAGGGTGTAGGAGTTTTAGAGGGTTTTGGAGGGGGTTTAGAGGGTTAATAGGGGGAAATAGAGAGAGCAAGGCACTTTGACGGAAGGAGAAAAAAAGGAGAAAAGGGACATTTTGCGGGGGTGCGAGGGATAAATGAAGGCCTTTGGGAAAGAAACCGGCGAGGAGAATTTGTTTTAGGCAAACACAAAGACTTCAAGGAGGATGGGTTTTTCGGGGGGAAAGGCATTCCTTGAAGGCTCCAAAACAATCTGGCCCGACTTGCTTGAGAATTTGTAGGGGGCTAACGAGCCACGTCCAACGATCCTTGACACATCGCATCGCAATTGTTCATTAGACGTGTTTTAATGGTTTGTGCCTCCCTCCAATTTAAACACTGCGATTGTTTCCCAACCATTGATGTGCTCTACCATGCCGATGCGGCCCGGTCCATGTTGCTCCATTTTCCAAACCGTTGTTTCCCCCTTTTCCTTCATGATTAAATCTCCACCGAGTTAATCTGGTATTTAGATCGACGGCTCATGTGTCCGCATCGTGCAAGGTCTAAGTGCCATCCCTTGATTTCCTCACGTCTGCTGATCTCGGGGTTAATCGGGACGCGTCGATCATCCTTTAATTCGATGGTCGTTACCTCATCACATCGCAAAAATCCTTTTGCCTATTTCCCTTCCCCTCCTCAGGTGCAATCCCGTGATTTAATGCGAACCTTCGAATCCACAGAGCAGAAGCGTGTCTTTCGTCGCTGCACTCATTTTCCCCCGTCGTCTCCCCTGCGGTCAAATCTCGGCCAGGCCCGATCTCCCCTACGGTCAACGGTCACTTTTCGTCGCAAAATCAAAACATCGAGGAGTTTTGGCCCCCTACCTTTCTCGATGCGATTGAATCTCAACCGTTCGTCCCCGATAGATCCGAGGGCTCTAATTCTCCCCCCCTCATTCACTTACTCCACCGCATCTACTTTCTCTCTTAAAACTCGGCCCGAATTTCATTCTCGAGATCTAACGGTCAAGATCTAATGCACGCACTGACCACCGCCTACGTTCCCATCGTCGCTTACCCTCCATCGCGTGCAATCAGCAGAGTGGATACGAGCCTCTCCATGCGGTGGCTCACAATGCATTTTGCGTTTTGCATCCATGGTTTAACGCCGAAAAATAACGGGGGTGGTTTCTCACCGAGGACACGTGGCGGGCGGCGGGGGGCATATCACGTTTTTTTTTTTTTTTTTAGATTTTGGAAACGCCTCAAATGCGAAAGCCATTATGGTTTTACTTAAAACCACCCTTCCCTACGGCATTTGGCTTTTCAATATTTCATCCTGGTCGTTGATTACCAGATCGACGGTCCTAATTAAATCTTACCACCAACGCATCGCCTTCTCCTTGCTCCCAAACGCCCTCCAGAAGATCCCGAAGCGAATTTGATCATTCTGAATCGACGACTCTCATCCATCCTGCATCCAAACTTCTTTTCATCTGCCTTTTTGTTTTGTTGATTAAGGTTTTCCCCATTTACGTTACATTTTCTCCCATTTTATCTTAAATTTACCCCTCGCCCCCCCGCATTGTTAAGCAAGAGATTGATCTCAGTGATTTGATCCAATATCATCACAGCCTGGAACTTAATCTTTCATTCACCCCTCCGCCGCCTCTCCTTTTGACCCCGGTAGAGAAATCCTTGCCATTGGATGCTTTCATCCGTCGGCCAGCGATCTAACCTAAACCTTTGAAGCGATCCCTAGCGAGTCCACACGGGTTTTTTATAATTTTTTCTTATTTGTGCGGTTTTTAAGGTTTTCCATTGTTTTAAAAGGAAAGCAAGGGCCGGGGATGACGATCCATAGGCCTTTATTCATAAAAAGGAGATCATTTAGCGAGGTTCACATCATGATTTATACGTGCCTCGCAGGCAACATTAACCTTTATAAAACCCTCTGTGACGCACAAAAAGCAATGGATCACGGTGAACATCAAACAAACGAGAGAGTATCGAGTTTGACAACATAAAATAAAAGAAGAAATGAAGAATTAAAGGTTTGAACACGGTTTTTTGAAGGATTAAGGCACAAATTCGACTATCAAAGACCTAATCCACATATTTAAAAAATAGTATGAAGGCCAAGGGAAAAGACAAATGTTAAGTCTGTCAGTTCATGATTTAAAGTGAATTAAAGGTGTTTTAGGGAAAGACGAAGAAATCTATCAATCCAAGAAGCATATCACTTGCCACATCAAAGGCTAATTGAATCCTCTCCGGCTACCAAAAGCCACCTGTGACCTCAAAGCATTCGAAGGAGGCCTAGTTATTTCTAGAATAGAAGATATTTGCCTCAAGACGGTACCGAACGGTTATTTAAAAATCAAAGGAAATTATTGGCCCAATAAACCAAAGTTATTACAAAGATAAGAATGAGCTTTAAAGTCAACAAATTCTCCCAAGTAGCTAATAACTTAATAAAAATCAGACAATACGGAGCAAATATCAAAAACACTTCTCCATTGGGCCCTCAAGGCGAAAGCATTAATTTGTATTAATTGAGCCTAAAGATTTTATTTTACGTCCCACCTCATCATTTCTTCTATAAATACCTGCGAAGATGAGGCAAAGGTTGAATCCTGAATATCTGTTGCATGTAAATAGTTTTATGAAGCTATTGTAAGCTTTCATTTGTAATTGAAGATACCTAATTTGAGATGAGAAGTTAGAAGTTGTAGAGATCCTTTGGACTTGATGATTGTAAGCTGATTTGAAGCATCAAATACAAAATTTGATTTATGGGATCTTGGTCTATGTCATGATGATGTTTTCCTTATTGTAAATTTTTATTTTCTTTTTGTTTCCACGTCTGTCCACTTTCTGCGATAAAGAACGAGAAATTATAGAGTTAAGTTCTTGTCAAGAGTACCAACTTCTCTCATTGATAAGATTTATACGCATGTTTTCCTCCAATTGTGTATTTAGGAATGATTTAATACGAGTCTAAGCGGTTTAAGAATGTTGGTGTTCCCACTTTGTAGAAATTAGGCGGGAATAAATCACTTATTCATACGAATTAACCGATCATACATCAATTTCGAATTGCATGCATAACACATAACCTTCTTCCACAATTAATTGTCACGGAAATAATATAGAAGCTTAATCGCACATCGAATCAATCACACATTAACTCGGTATGTATGGGGAAAGCCTATGGTGAAAACCCCGCAGCTATTGTGTATATTATAATGGAGAAATCATGTAACAATCATAGTACAAAAACTCTTTACAAGCTCTCATGCACTACCTCCCATGCTACACTATCAAGCTAGATCTAGCAAAATCACTTGCTCCAATCCTTAACCACTTGATAGCCAACCTTGATTGCGTATTTCAAAGCTATGGGATGGCCTCTTTATATAGATAAACCACCAGCCTAAACTTTGCAATACTCATAGCTTACTCCACACCTATCTATGTATTGCAAATAGCAACGATGTAGTCTGGACGATGGTAACTCTACCCTTTCATCTATCTCTTTCATGGTCTCCTTCAGGCCCGATCATGCAACGTAGTGGGCGAAGTGTTCTTGAGTTGACTAATGAGTTAATATTTAATGAATTAAATAATATTTAATTCCTCCTCATATCTAGTTGATTAGTTAGTTAACTAATCTCAACTAGTTCAACTAAAACAAGCAGTACAACTCCACTGTCATCCCGTTAACTCCTCAAAACACGCAACGAATCTAGCGGCTTGATGACATAAGATGCCGCTAAACCCTAGGAACCACGTGATTCCTTGTGTCGATTGCATGAGTCACCTCCATGACTCAAGCGAAGTGCGCCAGAGAGTAAGCTGCTGTTTATAGTCAAAATATTATTAAGGGTAAATAATATTTGACTTCCATATTTTTAGGAGATCGATTAAAAATGACCGGGTCCCTAAAATTAGGGTCTCATCATGCCGACATGTCGCATCCATCAAGAATCTCCAAGTAGAATTTCCCCGATATACTCCGTATGTCTAAAAATAGACATGGTACAAAAAATAGACTTTGCGCCGGAATTTGCCTAACGAACTCATAAGTGAAGGCGACTTCATTTCACTAAGCTCTAATCATCTTCTTTGCATTCTTGCTCCCTCTCGGCAAGATATGGATTATCGCAATCCCTGTCACCTTATAAACGGAATTCGAACTTGCTCTGAACGAGCGCCTTCGTCGGGATGTCGGCATCACGATCCTCGTGGGAACATATGAAAGCATCATGATCCTCCGTGAACACAATCTACGATATGATGGTACACAGTGTCGATATGTTTGGACCTATCATGAAAAATTTGGATTGAGAGCTTGATGCAGCTTGAACATCCTGATGAATCTGCTGTAGGCTCCAAATGCAACACGAACAAACCTGCGAGGATCTTCCTCATCCGACTAGCCTCGCATGCAGCCAAGCTTGCGCCATGTACTCGACCTCTTTCTTCAGGCCGGGTGCCACGGATCTGCGCTACTGTTGTACCGGAAGCTGTTTGTCGACCCAATGCGAAAACTCCTCCGAAGTGCTCTTGGGGTGCAGTGTTGGACTCCTGCCAAATACTGCATCGGTGAAACGAGGGTTTCTCCTCCATCTCCTCTGTCTGTGCCATAGACCATATCCGCAGATGTGCCTGCGATGTAAGCATGGCCACATGCTTGCCGCCTTCCAAAAGAGCTTGGTAGGCTTAACCATAGCTTGCGGCCAGTTCGCCATAACGTATATCGGGGTCGGTATTGACCGGATACATGTGACCCACCAGGCGGCGATGAACGATGGCATCCACTACCTCCTGGAAAGTAGCATCTCCCACTATCAACCTCCGGGGAAGAGGGGTATCAACGGAGCTTGCGATACACGTGTTGAACCTCTGCGAATCTCCGAACATCACCCTTTTACAGCTCGTGATCCTCCCGCCCCAACATTTCGCAAATCTCCAATCTAGAAATAATGAAGGATGCCCGGGTCCTTCATCTCAAACTCTCGTGCAAGATCCTCCTTGCATGAAAGTATCAAGCTGTCGTCGCTAGTCAAAATCAGATCATCTACATACGGTACGATGATCAGCAGCTTCCCCTCCACCACAATGCGAGTACGGGTTTGGATCCGCCTCACTCTTGGAGAATCAGGCAGTGCCAGTAGGCATCTGTCAAGTGTACCAAGCACGAGGTGCTTGCTCCAGCCACGTCACGGTGCTCTCTTGAGTCGACACACATGAAGGACTCTTCTTGAAGATCTCAAAACCTTCGGTACACTCTTATGTACACCTCTTCCTCAATAACTCCATTGAGCACGGTCTTCACATCCATACGATGAATGTGCCACCCCATACGCGGCCCGAGAGAGAAAGGATCGTCGTATGGAAGAGTACCTTGCGACGAGGTGCAAAAAGTCTCCTCATAGTCAATCCTCGATGCGAGAAGCCACGGGCGACAAATCTTGCCTTGTGCTTCTCCACACTCCCGTCGGCACTTTGCTTCTGTGTAGATCCGCCGAACCTACAATTGATTTCCCAACCGGTCTTGGGACAATCTCCCATACCTTATTCTGATGATCGAATCATATTCTTCGATCATCAACCCATGCGGGTTCCTCGACTTCCTCAAAAAGAGGATGGCTCTTGTCTGCCACATTGACTCATAAGAGCCATGTATCAGTGTCAAATCCGGTGGCTGTCTGTCTGTCTTCATGCGCCAAGTCAGTCCTACAACCTTCTGCATCACGAGCCGGTCGCTCGGCTCTTGTAGTGCGCATCGCCCTGCGATGGTTGGCGGCACTGTTCTTCCTCCTGACCTCCTCTTCGCCCAAGCAAGTCCATGGACTCCTCATGGAACTAACGGCTCCTCATGCATGCGAAGTGTGGCTCCCTCTCAAGCGAACAACGCATGGCTTTCTTTCCTCTTTGAAATTTTATATCCCGTCGCATGATCTTACGTATACGCTTTATACCGATAGTTGTAAGGGTGTATCGGTGTACCTAAATATTCCAACTTCGACGATTGGATCCAAAGCTTCCTTCTTGCATCCTTCGTCACATGCATGTAGACGGAGATACGAAAAATCCGCAAATGGGAAATATAGATATCTTGCCGGAATAAGCCTCTCTACGGTGTACTCATGCAAAGACCTTGTGAGGACAACGGTTACCTTTTTGTCTCTTCTTTATGTGCATGCCTCAGCCCATAGTGAAGGGCGGCCACAGTCATGCAACATCGCCGTGCAGCACACGATCGTTCTGTTCTTCGCTCGGCCACACGAATTCTCTTTTGTGGGTTGTGGGGTGCGGTGAGCTCTCCTCGAATCATACTGCGGCTGCCGAAACTCCTTGGATCGGTGAGATACACGAATTATCCTCCTTAGAGCAATCACCTTCTTCACGAAACTCCTTCTCGACCCGGTGCTTTAAACTCACGGAACCGCGAATGTATCGCTCTTCTTGCACGCAGAAGAAGATCCCGGCCACCCCAAGAGAAATCATCAACAAAGATCACATAATGCACCGACGCGCTGCTGTCGGGCTTGGCCCGAAGGACCACACACGTACGCGCGGACTCTCTCAGGATGGAAGTGGTAGGCGCGACTGTCGCTATGGTGAGGTGAGCTTTCACACGCCTAAGTACACCCGCCACGCGGTACGTTGTAAGGTGCCCTTGGGAAGTCCGGTGAGAAATCGTAGAATGCCAAGCTCCATGGTGAAAGATGGCCCAATGTACGTGCCATAGTTCGCCCTCGTCATCCCAAGCTCACCACATCTCCCGACCTTGCATGTGTTGCGCGGTCATCTACACCACCAAGCGATAAGGTTACGAGTTTGAACTTTATCTTGGGTCTCTCCGGTAGTCTTCTTTGCGCGAGAAGCTTTTCCTTGGCCGAAGGCAACATCATAACCTTGTCCTCCAACATCGCTACGAAATCGAGTTTTCTTCTTCAATCCGGTGCCTTGCGGCATCTGTTTAAGACAAAAGGGTTTACCGGACTCCCTACGAAAAGGATCTGGTCTGAAATACCGATGCGCTGTCTCTGGTCATCGCCCATCTCGATGTGCATACCCAAATCTTTGTCCTCCGGATACGAAACAACTTTCTCGATCTCCCGTCCTGTGA
Organism: Pinus albicaulis; assembly: GCA_034641835.2. Classification (NCBI taxonomy): domain Eukaryota; kingdom Viridiplantae; phylum Streptophyta; class Pinopsida; order Pinales; family Pinaceae; genus Pinus; species Pinus albicaulis. The sequence goes on from CM076575.1 coordinate 319,663,016, forward strand.
AATGGCCTTGTGCAGCGTCCAAGAACACACCGGTCATCACACTTGAAACCAAGCATACGATACGGTGAAAAGTCAAGCTCGAGCGTAGGCAAAAGCTTCTCCATGCGAATCTTCCCGCTTGCTTGTTCTTCTTCTTCTTTGGACGGTGGTAGCATAATGTCGTGATCATGGCGGTGAAAAACATTTAGCACCGCCATATCTGCTTCTTGCCCTTAGCTCCGAATGAAGGTTTTCTTACCCTTCCCTTTCTTAGCTTTGGACACCAAAGCGCGATTTTCTTCATCGGCTCCCTTTGGTGAAGATCCATCTCGAGTAGTCCTCCTTATCTCCTCACACGCAGAATCGGCAAGCGCCATCCGGCAACTGCAGGCCATTGACCTTTGTCTTGATATGATGGCCATCGGGAAGACCAAGGAGAGCCGGGTCGACCATGTCCTCTTCATCGCGGTAACCCCCCCCGCCGGTTCATCTCTTGCATTTCGGGTGAACTTCCGTGCCCAGCTCGACCCAGCGTCTGCGCGCCCTTCTCTGTCTTGATGTTCCACCAGGCTTATCTTTGAGCGCCGGCTTCCTTTGGTCACTCTTGCTACCGGAATACTGAGTCCGTGAAAGCTTTCACATTAAATATGGAGTAGCCTTACCATGAAGGGCACGGATACAATATGATCATGACGCCCTCCAACGAGATCCTTCGACATTTCGATCTTCTTTTGCCATGCATCGACCAAAGGCATCGGTGGGCTTTGGGACATCGCATCCACGAATCGCGGACCATTATCTTCTAACAATGTTGCTTCCATTCGATCCTTCCATGCAACATAGTTGTTGCCTTCAAGAAGAGCATATTCGAAGGCATGAAACCATTGAAAGAAGACGTCTTTCAACACGGCACCAAGAAGAACAACCTTACGCAAAATTCGAATTCCAAACTCCAAGCTCTCGCTTCGGAGTCTATACTTGAAAACAAATTATTTCCAAATCGAGAGATTGGTACCGAGGGCATTCACGAGATCTTTCACCTTACAAAGAAGGATGAATATTCGGAGGCTACGGCAACGCATGGAACTCTTGTCGGGGAAATAAGTTTGCAATCACGTAAATAGACTTCGACAATTAATCTTGCTACGATACCATGTAGAAATTAGTGAATAAATCACTTATTCAACGAAGATTAACCCGATCATACATCAATTTCAGGTGCATGCATAACACATAACCTTCTTCCACAATTAATTGTCACATGCGGAAATAATATAGAAACGATCGCACATCAAATCAATCACACATTAACTCGGTATGTATGGGGAAAGCCTATAGCTGAAAACCCCGCGGCTATTGTGTATATTATAATGGAGAAATCATGTAACAATCTTAATTACAAAAACTCTTTACAAGCTCTCATGCACTACCTCCCATGCTACACTATCGAAGCTAGATCTAGCAAATCACTTGCTCCAATCCTTAGCCACTTGATAGCCAACCTTGATTGCGTATTTCAAAGCTATGGGATGGCCTCTTTATATAGATAAACCACCAGCCTAAACTTTGCATGCTCATAGCTTACTCCACATCTATGTGTTGCAAATAACGCGGTATAGTCTGTTGATAGCTAACTCTGCCCTTTCATCTATCTCTTTCTTGGTCTCCAGGCCCGATCATGCCTTGTAGTGGGCGAAGTGTTCTTGAGTTGACTAATGAGTTAATATTTAATGAATTAAATAATATTTAATTCACTCCACTCATATCTAGTTGATTAGTTAGTTAACTAATCTCAACTAGTTCAACTAAAACAAAACGAACACAACTCCTTTATACGTACGGGTGCTCCTCCAAAACACGCATACCGAAGTCTACTTCGAAGCCAACCATGCAAGATGCCATCAAACCCTAGGAACCACGTGATTCCTTGTATCGGTTGCATGAGTCACCTCCATGACTCAAGCCGAAGTGCGCCAAGAAGGTAAAGCTGCTGTTTATAGTCAAAATATTATTAAGGGTAAATAATATTTGACTTCCATATTTTAGGAGATCAGTCTAAAAATAGCACAGGTCCTAAAAATTAGGGTCTCATCTATTTTTACCGACATGTCGCATCCATCAAGAATCTCAGTAGAATTCCCAAATTATGCTCACGTATGTCTAAAAATAGACATAGTCTAAAAATAGACTTTGCGCCAGAATTTGCCTGCGGGCCCACTTAGTGAAGGCGACTTCATTTCACTAAGCTCCATCATCTTGCTGCATTCTCAACACCCACCTCTTACTATCTAAACTTTATACATTGTTCTTGAATGTTATTTTCAGTTTCTGCTAAGTAAAGTTGAACTAGGGAAGTCTATGGTTAGCCCTGTCCTGTAGTTTTATCTCCAAAGGTTGTACGAAGATTTCCCTTAAAGTATGTTGAAAGCAAGATAGGTTGAAAGTCCTTTTTGATCTTATACTACTTTTATTGTTTATCTTGAATGTTTTTCCCTTGAATATCTTGAAAGCGAGGATAGGTTCAAAGTCCTTACTTCATCTTAAGCTATTCTATGTGTTTTAAATGTTTTCTATTGAAAGTGCATCGACGAGGGCTAGTTTTCAAAGTACTTACGGTCTTAGATAAATTTTATGTTTTTCTTAAGTGTATGCCAAAGCGAGGATAGTTTCAAAGTACTTACTTGATCTTAGGGTAGCTCTTTGTTCTTCATCTGTTTTGATTCCCTTCCTTATTGTTTCATTCCATTCCATAAAATAAACTTAAAGAGATCCTTTGACATAGATGACTTGCCCATGGACCACTCTTGAACCTTGTTGTTTCAATTAAATCCTACTATGACTCCATAGCCCAATGGATTGAAGGTTGTTTCTTGCCTATCTTGTTAGGTGAATCATTCCTTCACTTTCATACACATCTTCACCCTTCATTTAGACTTCCTTCACCTTCATTTATCTTAGCCCAACCAAAGCAAACAAAACCTTGTTCCTCATAACTAGCCTAATATCACATTTCAAGCCTTAAAAGATAAATCAATATTTGCAATTGTAAGTCCTCTGGATTCGCAGAGGGAGCCTAGATCCTAGAATCCCAAAGTGGTTCATATGTAGGCTTTGCGGTTGTATTTTCCAATCTTGCAAATTACGAGACCTAACATTACGGCGACCTCATTTGAGGATTTACGAGTAAAATCCTTGAGAAAAAACGGTACTCATCATTAAGTGCAATATAAGTAGCTATCTTCAAGCACTACCAAAGCAATGGTAATCATGATAGAACTTATTTGAATCGGTGACAAACTAAGTAACCCTTATGATTCTCACATAAGAGCTTATCAAACCTTGAAGGAATCAACTAGCTAAGCCATAAGAATAGACTTTCTTTGTCTCATCACAGCAGCTAAGTGTTGAAATAGACTTAGGACACTCTTAGAACCTTAGGACTGAAAAAAACTCGAGAAAACCCAAAAACATTTCAGATTGGTATCCAAATAAACATGGTGGTGGACCATAAAACATTTTACCTCCAAAGAGGCTAAAAATTTCACATTTGGTGACTCCACAAATCCAAAAGCAGGACCTAAAGACTCCTTTGGGAAACCCATTACTCTTATAACATCATACAAACTCGGTCTAAAATACTTTAAGGATTAAAGTTTTTCTTGTTTTTAAAGATCAATTAGCCTCCTAAAGATTGTCATATTTGGTTAAACCTTTCTTGTTTAGTTGGGTACGAAGAAGTTAGCATAGTGGCTTCTAAAAGAATTCATACTAGGATCTATCTTGATGAAACCCCCACGAGATAGTTGACAACCTTGAAAGAATACTTAGGAAGTCTCCTAAGGCCACATCTTCAAGCTATTGTCGAGATCACTCAATAGAGCTAATTACGTACGGATAATCTTACGGCTCTAAAAATCACAAGTTGACTTAAAAACCCATTTAGAACCGAGTCACTTGATGATATAATTTAGATAGACTACGAATCTCCACTTTCATCCCAAGGCAGTAGGCATCCTAGTAACGGAGAGAAACTACACCACCGGTTACATTTCCTTCATAATTTTGGTTTCTCTCATCCTAGATATACTCAACAATCTCTTCTTGGTCCATCCACATCATTATCCAAACCCACACCATTCCATCAAACCCCTCTCATTTTACATCCTCCACCGTAAACCCCCCCACTTTTCCCCAACCTCCTATCATGGCAACATGGTATGCCCCTCTAGTCCTTCCTTTACCCTTAGTCAATCTTCCACAAGACTATCAATCAAAGATACCATTGTATGATGCTAGTGGTGCTATTCTTCTTCACAACATGTGGACAAGATGAATGACTAGCACAGCCGAGAATTGATATTGATGATGTTGTCAAACTTAAGTTATTTGCTCAAAGTTTAGGGGCGGAAGCAAGGAAATGGTTCAAAGGCTTAACCCCTCACGGTATTAATGATCTATAAGCCTTCCATGAGCTATTTTTAAAAAAATGGGAAGTAAAGAAAAACCCTCTACAAATACTTCCGGACTACAAGAATCTCCAAAAAGAAACAGCAGGGAAAGTGTTCAAGCTTATTGCACTAGGTTCAATAGTGTGTATAATGCACTTCCCCCGGATCTAAAGCCTCCACAAGGCTCGGCTTTAAACAAGTTCCACGAAGGATTTGATCCCGGAAATGGCTTATCGACTTAGAGAAAGTCCTCTAACTTTAGAAGATATGCGAGAAAGGAGCTCTTGTTGTGAAGTTAATCTAATGGAGAAAAGAGCAAGAATGAAGAATGAGAAGAAAGTGTCATTTAGAGAGAATGCAAAAACTTCCACATCTAGCTCTAAGATGGAAAGAATGATGGAAGAGATGATGAAAAAGATGAGCATACTTGAAGAGCACAAACAAGTCAAAATTGATCACCTCCTCAAAACGAAACTAATCTCAAAGAAACCAAAACCAAAATCGGAATTCCCGGGAGAAATCGAGGAGTGCAGAAACGGACCGAGGACACGATCGGAGATTATGCCTCTTTTCATCAAAATTATGTAAGTGAGGTTGAAGACACAATTGATCGAAACGAAGGAGGAAGATGACATAAACATGTTGGAAGTAGACAATGATGATTTTGAAATTCATTATAATAGGAAACAAGGTCTATACACACCCTATGATGATAAAAAGAGCGAGAGGATGAAAGTTATTATCAAGAGATGGAAAATGTCATCATAGGAGCTCCAAAAAGTATGACCTTAGGAGTAAAATCAATCGGGAAACTCCCAAAACCCAAACCTCTAATAAATACGCAACATTACTGTAAACAAACCCAAGGCCCGCAAAAACGGAGAGAAAGACAAAAGCAGAGTGGCTACAAATTATGATAAAAACAAAGAACGAGGCACTCAAATCAATGAAAAAACGAGGTGAGATCTTAGCGACGCTAGTATCTCGACTAGTGCTCCTATTAAAACAATTTTGACCAATGTAAATAGAGGAAATCAGCAAGCTGATTTTCGATAAAAGAGTGGTGATTAATAAGGTGAAACAAACATGTTAAAGAATCGAGATGCCTTTTAGTTTGGAACAAGAAATTGCCAAAATCAAAATCTCTATTCCTCTTCTTTTGAATTAGCCACCAAGATGTATATAGATCCCAAATTTTGAAGGCTTTTAACATAGAAGAGAATAATGACACTGTCAATCTTAATGATGACCAACCGGAGCTTTTATTTGATCCCGAAGATTGAAGGTAGATACACGAGAACGGCGAGTTCCTCCATTACATGTTAGTTTGAATATTCATGAAAAGATTTTACACGTGCCATGCATGACTCGGGGGCCTCTCACAATTTAATACTTAAGGCTGTAATGGAGAGCCTAGGTCTTCGAAATCGATCCAACCTTACAAATATCTTTACTCCTTTGACTCAAGCGGTGAAATGTTTAGGATTAATCAAAGACCTACGTAGCAAACTTAGCACAAATTCTGACCAAGTGTTTCGTGATGGATATTTTAGTGGTTGATGTACCACCCAAGTATGGTATGTTGTTATCAAAATCTTGAGGAGCTAAGTTACAAGGAATAATGCGGATGGATACCTGAAATATGCAACCATCCTATTTTCAATCGAGACTAGAAGACTTTACGAAGCTCACATGCAATACATGGTTCGTAGAACGGACGAGAAAACTCTCCTCTTTATTACGTTCACACGGGCCTTGATTCATTTATCCTTTTCAGCGACATTCGATGAGCAAGAAGCCTTAAGCTGAATTAGGGGTAGATACAAGAAAAAGGGAACGGGGACGGAAGCTTCAAAACATTTGCTAAATGCGAAAATTACAGCCAAAAAAAACACGGGTCTGTTTTGCAAATTAGTCATCCATTGCTTTTCAACCTTGGCGATCAGAGAAGAAGTCCTTTACACGATGAAAAACATGAGGAATTAGATCAAATTCAACATAATCTTGTTACAAAGAACAATCCAAAAGCACTCTAGATGAAGGATAGTAATCGAACTAGTGACTCTGAAACTAGTCCTCTTTGGAGTATGCAATTTGATGGATCTTACTAAGAGTGATTCGGGTGTAGGAGTGTGGCTTCACAATACGGTGAATAATCATGCGAAGGAAATTCTGCCAAATTAAATTTTCAATGCACCAATAACATAGCTAAGTATGAAGCCCTCCTTTTAGGCCTACACTTATTGAAGAAATTAGGGGCCCGAGATAAAGGTTCGTGGTGATTAGAGAGCGGTAATTAGGCAAGTGAATGGGTAATATAGTGCCAAACATCCCGGACTTAGAGCCTATAGGAATAATACCCTTGATTTATTGAAAATATTTGATGAATTTCAACTTGTCTTTGTACCAAGAAATCGGAATATCGTTGCTAATGGTTTGGCATTTGCTACTAAGAACATATGACACCTTATGAAACTAAACTATGCACTACCCAAATCAAATTTCGACCAAGTTTGTCACTGACAGTAGAAGTATTGGCAAGTGTTTGATGGAGACAAATAAATAGAAGACTTCTTACGAGTCCGGAAATGAATTTGAACTACCAGTTCAGATTCGGATTATGAAACGAATTTATTCTAATGAAGAAAAATCTACTTGATGAAGAAGAAACCTCTCCAAGATTGCGAGTGTAAATCGGTTACCCAATAATTTAAACATACCACAAAGATTAGTGCAAATTTAGAAAAAGAAGACTTCAGAAGGCTCTTACCCAATCTAACACACAAGATTTTCCAAAGGATTGGTCCCTTTGGAAGAATTGTTTGATTTCAATGATGTTGCCAAAAACCAAAACTAAATGCCCATAGAAATTGAGTAGAAGAGTGTAATATAGGCGATGAACTAAACCCCAAAAATGATCAAAGCTGTCTAAGACTTTACTGACTCACATCAAAGTGAAATACATAGAGTTGTTTAAAGAAGAATTTTAAAGTGTTTTGCATGGAGTTATGAGGGATCTCAAATCCTATGACACACAAATAATTCAGCACAAGATACCCCTCAAAGAAAACAAAAAACCTTTGAAACAAAAGCTAACATGAGAATAAATCTTGTTCAATTACCTTTGGTTGAAAAAGGAAATCAAAAAATGGAAGTTGGGATTATTGTTCCTATTAGATATTTAGAGTAGGTGTCTAATCTAGTGTCGGTTAGAAGAAAACGAGGAGAGATTAGGCTTTGTATTGACTTTAGGAACTTAAACAAAGCCTCATTATTGACTTTAGGAACTTAAACAAAGCCTCATTAAAAGACAACTACCCTTTACCCAAGATGAATCATATTTTACAAAGAGTAGTTGGTTCTAAAGCATTTCTTTGTTAGATGGCTTTTAAAGGATACAATCGGATTTTAGTACATCTAATGATCAACTAAGAAATGACTTTTACTACACCTTGGAGCACTTTCATGTATGTGAAAATGCCCTTTGGTTTTAATGAATGCGGTGCTACATTTCAAAGAGCCATGGATATTGCATTCTTGGAAGAATTAGGCTACTTCATCATTATTTATCTTGATGATATCAACATTTTTCTAAAATAGATGAAGAACACAGAACACTTGAGAATAGTCTTTGAGAAATACGGAAAATTTGGGTTATCTTTAAATCCTAAGAAAACAATGTTTGGACTCCAAGAAGGTAAACTACTTGGACACATCATATCAGAAGAGGAATAAGAATGGGCCAAAGAAAGTTCGAGGTATATTGCAAATCACTCATCACAAAACATCAAGGAACTTCAATCTTTCATTGGAAAGATTAATTTCTTGAGAAAGGTTCATACCCAACTTGGTTGATATCCTTAGAAACATAACAAACATGTTGAAAAAGGAGCAAGGGTTAAATGGACCTTGGAAGAAAAGAAATCTTTTGAAATTTGGTAAAACAAGCATTAACAAAAACACGAGTTCTTATAAGTCTTTGATTTTTTCAAAAGATTTTTTTCATTTTTTCATTTGCATCGAACATATAGTGGCTATTGTCCTATTGTAGAAAAATTCAAAGGGACAAGAAGCGACCAATTGCATTCTTTGGCAAAGGCATTGAGAGATGCTCTCTGAAGTACAACATCATGGAAAAGCAAGCTTTTTATTTGGTCGAAGCTTTAAAAGACTTGAGTTTACATTCTTCACTCCCATCATTACGTTTGTGCCCAATTCGATTTAGCAAAAGACATTTTGACATAGGACTTGGATGGCAAAGAGAACAAGTGGATAAACTGTGATGTGAATATGATTTGAAATCAAACCCACTAAACTCATAAAAGGCCAAGGACTAGCAAGATTAATGGTTGAATCAAATTTTTAAGCTCTTGATATAAATATGATAAATGCATTAGATGAACAAGAGGAAATGTCAAATCCCATTGTTGAAGATTATTTTATGAATTCCTCTTAGTATTTGATATTTTATTTGTTTTGCTCAATTTGAATACACCTCCTGGTTCATACAGGACAAAGGCAAGGTTTTAAAGTTAAAATATATTATCTTGCATTTTAGATAAATGTCTTTATTGGAAAAATGCTAGTGGATTGTGCTTAAATTTTTGCACGAGAATGATGCGAAAGAATCAAGCATGAGTTCCACGAAGGAGAATGTGGAGAGCCACCTCTATTGGAAGATGCTTCTTGACAAAATCCTTAGAGAGGCGGTTACTATTGGCCCACCCTCTTTCAAGATGTCCATAAGATGATTATTGCTTGTAATAAATGCCAAATTTTTGAAGGCAAAAGAAAATTGTTTCTTTACCTTTGCATCAATCATTATTGAAGCTCCTTTTCAACGGTGGGGTCTAGAATTCATACCAGAGAAATCCATCCACCATCATCTGCCCAACATAGGAGTAGATTCTCAACATGAGACTACTTCCACCAAATGGATAGAAGCCATCCCTTCTAGGCAAGACAATGACTTGTTATTATAAAATTTCTGAAACTCATATCCTATCTAGATTTTGTTGTCTGAAAAAATTATTAACGACTAGTCTGTTGCATTTGGATCCAAAAATATGGTTGAATTTTGTCACAAGTATCGGATTACCTTGGGTCATTCACTGCTTCTTATTACCCTCGAGGTAATGGGATGGAAGAATCCTCGAACAAAATCTTGGTGAACGTAATCAAAAGTTTTGGAGGACAATAAGAAGTCACTGGCACACAAAATTTGGTAAATGCACTTTGGGCTGACGGATTAACACTTAAAAAATCAATTGGAATGTCACCCTACCCGGCTTGTATATGGAATAGATGCAATTTTTCCAACCATCTATGGTACAGTCATGAAAGCTGATCCAAGAAGTACGGTACGAAGATAATGACATGATAAGAAGAATAAATCGGACCATACATCTTCGGCAAACTAGAGAGGAGGTCTACAACGAGCATTAAAAAAGAAAGAAAGCATCAAAGTGGGATTCAAGGAGAGAAGATAAGGGTAAGCATGGGAAATTTGATAACTTATTGCTTGGCCCTTATCTCATTCATTCTACTACGGTAACAATGCCTATTTTTTACAAGAATTGAGTGGAGGGCGAGCATTTTGGGGGTCCTGTCAATGGCGGGATGTTGAAACATTATTTTTCTTGACCATATCGAGTTTGGAAGCCTTTTTGTTTTTCTCATTGTAAATATCACACTCTTCATTGCATTCAAAGTTAGAAAATGAAAAAAAAATACAAAAACAATAGAACATGAAAAAGAGGGCGGATTGTAAAAACAAAAGAGAAAGGTACATCCCCATACCAAAAAGAAAACAAATGCGAAAGTGTGCAAGCTCACGATACCACTCCTAAGAAACACACTTCTGATTATTCATACTGACTTAATCATGACTAATTAGTTTTCAATTTACTGCTGGTAGGTTAGTGAAATAGATTTTCCAAACGGCTTAATCTTGGATTATCGAGTTAGGTAGATTAGGATAGAAGAAAAAGGTTCAAAAAAAGCTCAAAATACGAACCTATGAGTTTCAAGAATATGCATGGCTCTAACTTGATCAAATCTTGGTAAGGAAGAAAAAAGAACTAATTCTAATATGCCCAAAACTTGAACCAATGAAAAAAAGAGAAAAACGGCTCAAACAAGCCTAAAAACGAGGAAATTTTGTAGAAAAGTGAAGGATGTTATTTGGTTTCGAGGATCTTAAGCCTTCTGCATTTTGCTTTATTTTTACGTAGAATTTTTTCTATGTACGGCTTGTTTTTTTATGCCATAGATGACATTAAGTTATTTGTTCAATCTAGCTTGTTTTCTTTTAAATTTATTGTCTTAGAGTGTAAAGAATAAAATCGTCGAGACGGTCAATCACGACGGATAGTAGTTAGGTAGAAGCTCATGAACTCAACTACTTAATACGAGTTCATGGAGAAATAAGGGTAGAAATAGAATAGTTTTATGTTTCCTCAAAAAGAAGAATAAAATGTTGAGATTTTCAATCCAAATGCACTACGAAAGAAGAAAAAATGTTAGATCTTTAGGATTGGGTAGGTAGAAAGCTTGTTTTGGTAAGAATTCCATTGGTTTTAATGAAGTGCTAACATTGTCGAGCAAGTAGATCACAAAAAGAAAGAAAGTTGCGACCCAATGGATGAGGCATTGATCGACTTCCCGGAGAAGACGAGGTCTAAAGTTCTTAATACCTTCAAGAAAGGCATCATCCCCATGTGGAGCCAACTGTTAGCCACCTATAAAAATTTGTCATATCAAATGGTGGCTAGATCTTTTTTAGACTTCAAAGAAATAATTCATTTCCAAATTGTGAGTTCTTGAAGTCTTAATGATTTCTCTTCTCCTTTAGAAAACCTTCTTGTTGTTTCCCTCATTAATCACGAAAAATCTGTTGTTTTCCTAAAGAAAAGTATTCTGAAAAACCCCATTTTCCCATCATTTGCACCCCTCCTTCACTCATAAATAACCCCATTTTCATCCCTTCCTTCTTCATAAAAATCCTACATTTCCCTCATTTTAACCTTAAAAATCATTTCAAGACCCTTTCAAAACCATTTGGTCTCCTACCATTTGGTTTAAAAAATATTGTTACTATCGGAACCTTCCAATTGGCTTAAAAACCTATTTTTTAGCTTTAAAAAAACACTTATATTTCATTACTGTAAATTTTGGCCACGAGGAGCTTAACTTCTGTGCCCCACCTCTCATAGGACCATAAGCTGCGCAGCAGAGGCGCTAAAGTCCTTAAACCCTTCAGCCCTTTTTTTTTTTTCTCCCTTTGCTTAATTTTATAAAAAAACTTGGCCTTCCTTGAGTTATAAATAAAGCTTGAAACGGTTCGTTGTTTCGGCGCATATGGAGTCATTGATCTAGAACCGATCAACAATCGTTGGCACATCACATCGCAATTTTTGTTGGACATGCCAATAGTTTGTGCCTCCCTCGTTGCGACCACAGTTGTTTCCGCTTCGTTGATCTGCTCTATCGTACCTGAATACGACTATCCATGTTGCTCCATTTTCCAAACCCATTGTTTCCCCTTTTGCCTTCATGATTAATCTCCACGATTCGATCTATTTTTTAGATCGACGTCTCGCGCTTAATCGCATCACTCAAAGTACGAAGTGCCATCCCTTGGTTTCCTGCGATTGTGCGGTCTACGGTTTAATCGGAATGACGATCATCCTTTGATCCGATGGTCGTTACCTCATCGCATCGCAAAAATCCTTTTTGCCTATTTCCCTTCCCCTCCTCACGGGATTGAAATCGTGATTTAATCTAAGCGAGTCGAATCCACAGAACGGACGGCGGTTCGTCGCCGCTCCCGCCTCATTTTCCCCGTCGTCTCCCCTCACAGTAAATCTCGACCATCGATCTCCCCTGCGATCCAACGGTCCATGCTAAATCACAAAATCAAAACATCGGAGATTTTCCCCCTACCTTTCTCAGGTACGATTAGATCTCAATTGTTCATTCGATAGATCCAGTAGCTCTCCTTCTCCCTGTCATTCACTTACTCCTTTGCCTCTTTCTCCTTAAAAGCTCGACGGGTTCATTCACGAGATCTAACGGTCGAGGTCCTAATCCACCTTTGACCCTACCCTACCTTTCCATCGGTGCACCTTACCCTCTGTCGCGTGCGATACGCCGTCGAATACGAACCTCCATCGACGACTCACAATGCATTTCGCGTTTTTTTTTGCATCCGAGGGGTTTAACGGCAGAAAATACTTCGAAAAAAAGTGGTTTCTGCGAGGACACGTGGCGGTGGCGAAGCATATCACGTTTCTTTTGAAGATTTTGGAAAACGCACTAAATACGCGTAGAAACCATTATGTTTTCGCAAACCACCTTCCTCACGGCCATTTGGCTTTTCAATATTTCATCCTGGCCATTGATTACCAAGATCAACGGTCCTAATTAAATCTTACCACCAATGCATCACCTTCTCCTTACTCCCAAACGCCCCTCAAGATCACGACCGTTGATCATTCTAGATCAATGGCTCTCATCCATCTAGCATCCAACTTCATTTCTATGCCTTTTTCGGCATTTCGCAATTAAGGTTTTCCCCATTTACGTTACATTTTTCTCCCATTTTATCTTAAAGTTACCCCCCGCCGCCCCCCGCATTGTTAAAAACCGAGAGATTGATATCGGTCGTTGATCAATATACATCTATGACTCGAACTTAATATTTCATTCACCCCTCCAGTAGCCTCTCCTTTTGACCCTAGCGAGAAATCCTCGTTGTTGGATGCTTTCATCCAACGGCCACGATCTCTAACCTAAACCTGCGAAGCCGGTCTAAGCTTTAGTCAACGCGAGTTTTTATAATTTTTTCTTGTTTGTGCGGAGTTTTAAAGTTTTCCATTATTTAAAAGGAAATCGAGGTCGGGGATAATGATCCCCCGGGCCTTTATTTATAAATGAGATCATTTCGCAAGGTTCACATCATCGGTTGCTCAGGTACCTCATGAACGCGATAACACTATAAAACCCTTTGCACACTTTGCCAAAACAACGAGAATCACGGTGAACATCAAATAGACGGAGAGTATCGGTTTGACAGCATAAAATAAAATCGAAATGAAGAATTAAAGGTTTGCACGTGGTTTTGAAGGATTAAGGCACAAATTCAACTGCCTCGAAGACCTAATCCACGGTTTAAAACGGTATGAAGGCCCAAGAAGACAAAGATTAAGTCTAATCGGACCAAAAACACGGATCTAAAGTGAATTAAAGGTGTTTAGAGAAGCTGGAAAGACGAAAGAAATCTATCAATGCGAGAAGCCTCCTTGCCACATCGGGCTAATTAAATCCTCTAGCTACCAAAAATCCACCTACGGCCTCAAAGCATTCGAGAGGCCTGGTTATTGCCGGAGAACAAAAGATATTTGCCTCCAAGATAGGCACGAACGGTTATTTCAAAATCAAAGGAAATTATTACAGAAGTTTGTCGGCAAAGTTATTACAAAGATAATAATGAGCTTTAAAGTCAACAAATTCTCCCAAGTAGCTAATAACTTAATAAAAATCAGCAGGTGTCTGAGCAAATATCAAAAACACTTCTCCATTGGGCCCTCGAAAGGCGGGAAGCATTAATTTGTATTAATTGAGCCTAAAGATCTTATTTTACATCCCACCTCCTCATTTCTTCTATAAATACCTCTTAATGAAGATGAGGCAAGGTTGGTCTCCGAATGTCTGTTGCATGTAAATATTTTTATGAAGGCATTGCTGTAGCTACGGTTTGTAATTGAAGATACCTAAGTTGAGATGAGAAGTTAGAAGTTGCAAGAGATCCACTGGACTTGATGATTGTATTTGGTTTGAAGCATCAAATACAAGTGATTTATGGGATCTTGGTCTATGTCAACGGTGATGTTTTCCTTATTTTAAATTGTTATTTTCTTTTGTTTCCATTCTATCCACTTTCTACGATAAAGAACAACAATTATAGGTGAGGATTTCTTGTCAAAAGTACCCTTCTCCAACGATAAGCTTTATCTGTATGTTTTTCCTCAATTGTTTATTTAGGAATGATTTAATACGATCTAAGCAGTTTAATAATCTTGGTGTTCCCACCTCTTCTTGTCTAAACTTTAAACATTGTTCTTGAATGTTATTTTCGGTTTACTGCTAAGTAAAGTTGAGCTTGGGGAAGTCTATGGTTAGCCTTGTCTCTAGTTTTATCTCCAAAGGTTGTCTAAGTTTCCCTTAAAGTATGTTGAAAGCGAGGATAGGTTCAAAGTCCTTACATTCTTCAAACCTACATTATTATTATCTTAAAATGTTTTTCCCTTAGAATATCTGAAATCAAGATAGGTTCAAACTCCTTACTTGATCTTAAGCTATTTTATGTGTTTTAAATGTTTTCTATTGGTACATCAAAAGCAAGCTAGTTTCAAAGTACTTACCTTATCTTAGATAACTTTTATGTTTTTCTTAAGTGTATGCCAAAAGTAGGATAGTTTCAAAGTACTTACTTGATCTTATGCTACTCTTTGTTCTTCATTTGTTTTGATTCCCTTCCTTATTGTTTCATTCCATTCCATAAAATCAACTTAAAGAGATCCTTTGACATAGATGAATTGCCCCATGGGCCACTCTTGAACCTTGTTGTTTCAATTTAAATCCTACTATGACTCCATAGCCCAATGGATTAGGCATTGTTTCTTGCACCTATCTTGTGCATTTGAATCATTCCTTCACTTTCATACATCTTCACCCTTCATTTAGAATTTCTTCACCTTCATTTATCTTAGCCCAACCAAAACAAACAAAACCTTGTTCCTCATAGCTAGCCTAATATCACATTTCAAGCCTTAAAAATAAATCAATCTTTGCACTTATAGAGATATCCCTCTGCGGATTCAAGAGGGCTAGATCCTAGAATCCCAAAGTGGTTCATATGTAGGCTTTGCGAGTTTATTTTCCAATCTTGCAGCTAGGAGACCTAACGGTTAGAATTAACAAATTTATTGAGTTTAATAACTTAATATGAAAGTGTAATATAAAAAATGTTCTTTGTGATAAATGATAGAGAGAGGCACTAATATCTAAGACAAGTATTAAACAAAGTTACCAAAGAAGTAAAAGACACTAATAATGTGCATGACTCTACATAAGCATATAAGTAAAAGAATTTAGTCATATGTATTTTTATCTTGTGTTAATTATCACATCCTTACATTTTTTTTTTTGGTAAGTTGAGCTATTCTATTAATTTCGAAAACATAAAGTTACATATGCTACAGGCTAGGTTGGCAAGTTGCGCATAACCAATCCCAGCCTTTGTTACACTATTTTTGGGCTTCCTCGAGGGAGGAAACCAGCCCAGACAAAAATCGGAACCAAATAGTACATTATGCGCAGTAGCGCTGACATCTCTAAAAAACACAAAGTATAAGATAGCAGAAAAGCCTTGAGGGTGAACATGACAAAAAACATAAAATAATTTTGTAGTTGCACAGACGTTACTCATCATCTTCATCATCCTTTGTGGGGTTCTCCTCCTCAATAGGAAAATTTAGCGCCTACGCAGCCGGCGCACCCCACATCAGCCACGGTACGCTTGGGAACGCTCATGGGAGCGTAGAGGATGTGAGTACGGGTCCTACGCCATCGATAACGCACCTACGAGATGCCATCGGATTCCATGACCTAGATTTACGTAACATCATCATCTTCATCTCCGGAGTAGTCGGAGGGACAAGATTGTGATGCGGGGAGTGTGTCTAGGGAGGGAGATGGACCTCCTCAAACAAAGACCACCTTTACTGACTTGCAGGTTTCTACACGCGCACTTTCTGGTTCGGGACTTTGGCGCGAAAAAAGTGTTGGAAGAGGATCCATTAATCAATTAGATAACGTTATCCTCTCCTGATATCGTCCCGGAAGTCCCTCAGCGACCTTCGTGGATAGTGCGTTAGCGAAGTCTAGGAGACATTGCGCACGGAACAAGGAGAGTTGTTCGGGGAGAAACAAGAGCACACAAGCTAAGAAGAGGAGACTAGTATCACACTAGGGCTAAAGGGGAGAAAGATCTAGGGGCGGATTCATAGGGGGGGAGAGTGGTGTAGAATTATATCACATATGCATGCATATATCCATATTCTCTGATCTAACAATATTTATCTTCTTGCTAAATACGAATACTTCCTTGTTAATATTTTCGGGAAATTTAAACTCAATTGCAAACACATGAGTAATAAAAACAATCACGGATAACACAATTGTTTAACGGGGAAAGAGTACGAAGCTAAAAACCCCAACTATCATATATTATGTATCATGGAGATCATGTAACAATCTCATACAAATCTTAGTACATCAAGCTCTTAGTACAATCAATCGTCACACACTAACATGAAGAAATACGCAAATCCATGCAACGATTTCTTGCCACCTAATAGCCTACCTCCAACGCACAATCCTATTTCGAAGAAGACCCCTAAATTAATTCGAATTTGCCTTGCCTTGGCATTGCGCAATCCTCATTGTAACTCAATGTGTGTGTGATGCAATCAGCTTGCATCACTATAGTCACAACGGATAGTCCATCTCACCCTTTCACCTACCTCTCCATTAGGTCTCCACTTTGGAAGCTGACATGCCTTTGTGGATTGTTGTTGTATTTGTTCGATTGATTAGTGAGTTATTGTTGTGAATTAATTAACTAATTAATTCACTCCCTCTCACTAGTGTATCATTCGGTTAGACTAGATACAACTAGCTCAACTAAGTTGCTCAATAAGCGGGTTAAACTTATGTAACTCCATGAACTACTCTTCTATTCTGTCACTTAACTTTGCCACTTCGGTTCTAGCGAGTCCTCCCATGCATGAACCACCGGAGGTAAACCTAAAATTGTGTAATTCCTTTAGCCCTTTCGATTTTCCAAATGCGTATCTTGAAATAAAGTGCTCCGAAGAGAATAAGTTTATATTTAGAGTACGATTATTATTAAGGGCTAATAATAATCGACACATCTATTTTTAGATTTGACGATCTATAAATAGACTTCGCCCAATATTATAAAAATAGAATTTCATCTATTTTTCCAACTTGACCAACCATCCACAAATAGCATCACGCAACTTCGGAAATACTGATCACCATGTCTAAAAATAGACTTACACCTAAAAATATCCTGGGCCCACTTAGTGAAGGTGGTAGGATTTTCACTAGCTTCGTCATCTTGTTGAATCTCAACACTCCCTCTCAACAAGATAGGGATTATCCTTCACCCGATCTTGCCTCTATGGTAATCAAATTTTCTCTGGTGGCGCTTCGTCGAATATCTGCGCATCTTGATCTTCGCGAGAGAAATGCGAAGCAACATGATCTTCAGCTAAACACAATCTCTGATATGATGAAATCTTGGATATAGATATGTTTAGATTTATCATGAAACATAGGATTAATCGATATTTTAATGGCACTCCAGTTATCACAATGTATCACTATAGGATCTAAATGTGAACCGAACAAGCGGGGCCGGGGATCTTCCTCATTCGGATAGCCTCTGCGGCTTCACCCCGCTGGCATGCATGTGTGCCTTCACGGCCAGGCCAGTGCCACGGATCTTTGTTTCTGCTGTACCAAGAAACTATTGTAGATCGTCCCCGAAAACCCCTCTACGATGTGCTCTTCCATCCGGTGGGGCACCGCACCTTGTCTGCATACGATGAAGCCATGCAAATTCACCTCGTTCGTCTGTACGTACCATAATCCATACTCGGATGTGCCCTTGAGATACCTCGGGACATGCTTTCCTACCTTCTAAAAGAGCTTGGTAGGCTTAACCATCGCTTGTATTTGGTTCACGCATAGCATATCTCTAGGTCTTGTATTTACTAAATACATGAGCGAACCCACCAGCTTATTGATAAACGATTGGCATCCACTACCTCTGTCGATGTAGCATCCTCTTTCCTCCAATTTCCTGGAAGAGGAGTATCAATAGGCTTGCAACCTTTCATGTGAAACTTCTCGAGTATCTCCGAGAGCATACTTGCCTTGAGACCTAGAAAACGGAGTTCACCTTCTCGCTTCCATGACACAATCCAAGGAAATAATGAAGGAAGCCCAAATACTTCATCTTGAACTCCTTTGCAAGATATGCCTTACATGAGTGTATCAAGCTTTGCTCATCACTCGTTAGTATTAAATCATCAACATAAAGAACAATGATTAAAAACTTACCCTCCACCACAATTTGGTACGGGGTTTGCATCGCCTCTCTCTTGGTGAAGCCAGATCCCGATTGAAATAGTTGTCGATCCGTGTGTACTAAGCACATGGTTCTTTCTTCAGCCCATACAACGCTCTTTTGGGTACGCACATGCGACTCACTCTTCGAATCTCAAATCCTTCGAAAACGCTCAAAAGTACACTTCTTGCTCAATGATCCCATTAAGGAGCAGGTCTTCATCCATCAGAGTGAATGTGCCAACCCATCTACGAGAGAGAAAGGATGGTCCTTACGGAAGAATATCGTGCGGCAATTGAAAATATTTCTTCATAATCAATCCCCTCAATCTATGAGAAGCCCGGGCAACAATCTTTCCTTATACTTCTCCGCGGCTCCCATCGGCTGACTTGCTTTCCCTTGTAGATACATCTTGATCCTACAACTAATTTACCCATAGGCCTTGGAACAAACTCCTGACATTGTTTCTAACAATGGAGTCATACTCCTCCACCATGGCATACTACCCATGTGGGCTCTGTCTTGCTTCTTCGAAGAAGATGGCTGCATCACGATACACTTATTCAAAGGAGCCATGTATCCGAGTTAGGTGATTGTCTCTATACGCGCTATGATGTAGGGACTCCTACATTCTATGCCACATCAAGCTTCAATCTCTCGACTTCTATGGTACACTTTACGCTAGTTATGATGTTTAGTTTGCATGAGTGGACTCCTCCCTCCATGATCCTCCTCCTTGTGGTTGATCCACATGCGGAGGCTCATCTATCGGAACGGGCGGTTCCTCCCTTTTGCATACCAAGTCTAGCTCCCTCTCAAGCATAGCTCGTGCAGCCTCACGATTGTTATTCTTCCTCTACCTTGCACCCCATTCTGTTGTGGATTTATGAGGTCCTATAATTTCTCTTCGAATTCCTTCTTTGTTCTGAGAATTCTTTGAATTCGCCCAAGATATATTCACCACCATTATCACTCACTTGAGCCTTCACTTGCTTCTAAGAGCTCCTTCTCCACCAATGCTTAAAACTCACATAACTTTGAGAATGTTTCACTCTTCTTCTTCATGAAGAGAATCCACCATCTACGAAATATTCATCAACAAATATAACATAATGCTATGTTTTGTTGTTTGAAGCAGCCAAGAAAAAGGTCCACGTTTGTGTGAATTCTCTGAGATCACGAAGCACGGTTCTCCTTCTCATGAAAGGTGGTCTTCACAAACTTACCCATAGTACATCCCTTGCCTTGATATGGTTGTGCAATAGTACTGCTGGGAAGTCTAGTAGAAATATGTTGCAAAATCTTCAAGGCACCATGGTGAAGATGGCCCAATCTCTGTGCCATTCGCCCTCATCCCGGCTCACCACTTCATGCCTTTTGTCCATCATTGTGACACAACCATCTACCTCCAACCCATAGGAATTCTTAACTCAAATCCCTATCCTCTTGGTTTGACCGTTGTTTATTTCGCAAGACATAATTTCCCTCGTTAAGCAACATTGCGGCCCAGAGACCGAAGCTCTTCTTCGGACACGAACATGCATAACATCTTTCAACGAGGGGAAATAGTTTACCTAAATCCCTCTCAAAGGTAATGGTCCCAAATGTTGGTCACAACATCGACCATTGTTTCCCATATCTATATGCATTTTTGGATGTCCTTCTCCTCCAAGTCACTAAACAACTCCTTATCTCCCGTCATATGGAAAGACACACCACTATCAAGATACCACAGGTCCACTTAGCGCTTGAAACCAGAAACGCCCAGTCAAAGAGAAATCAAGTTCAAATTGTGAGGCTAAGGCCTCACCTTTGTATCATTTAGCCTTCTTGTTCTTCTTCTTCTATGGGAAGTTAGTGGTGAAATGTATGTTCATGATCAAAACACTTCACCTTGGACAAATCCTTGCTTCTTGCCTTTAGCCTTGGATTTTGGAGGGAATTTCTTCCTTCCTTTCCTTGATTTAGTAGCAAAGCGCAATTCTCTTCATCTTCATTCTTGAGTGAAGAGCCATCCACTGGTACTTCGCCTTATCTCCTCCTGCACAAGGATGCGACCAAAGTCGGCTCCCACCCCGGTAGTTTCTCTTTGTCCGTGTGAGAGTCTTTGTAGCTATGCCAATGCTTAGGAAGCCCAAGAGAGGCTAGCTCACCAAGTCATCATCATCAATAGTAATCCCCACTTCCTAGTTCATCCCTACGGTGGACAAACTTCGTGGGATATTTTGGAATCTTGTCACCCTTCTCCATTTTTATTTTTACGAGCTTATCTTTCGACGCCAACTTCCTCTAGTCGTTGTTTGCTTTGGAAAAAATATGTAAAAGCCTTCCACATTGCAAATGGAGTGGCTTTCCCATGAAGGCTAGACACAATATGGTCCTTCACACCTTCCAACGAAATTCTTGTATTTGCTGCCTTCTTTTTCCATGTGTCCGTGTGCGGCATACGCTAGAACCCGGCTTAGGAACATTGCTATCCCGATGAACTCCTTTAGTCCATTATCTTTGACACGCCTCCATCCTATCCTTCCAAAGCTATATAATTCGAGCTGCCCTCAGGCATACTCCAATTTCAACGATTGAAATAGATTTCAATATAATGTATACTCAACTTTCGCACCAAGAAACTTCATGACAATTTCGAATTGTCCTGACACAAACTCAACAATTCTTCACAATTGCGATCTTGGAAATTGACATTTCTATGATACCATGTACAAATTATATCACATATGTATGTATATATCAGTTATACGATATAACAATATTTATCTTCTTGCTAAATACATAATCCTTCCACTATTAATCTTTTGCGAAATTTAAACTCAATTGCAAACACATGAAGTAATAAAAACAATCGCACGTAACACGGTTGTTTAACGAAATCTGACACAAAAAACCCAACTATCGTATATTATGTATCATGGTGATCCGGGTGGATATTGGTGGTCGCCTATTCCCGCAGGCCCCACCATTGTCTCTTTCGAGTTTCGGTTTCGGCACAACTTACTATTTTATGAGTTTTTCGGGTCTTGAACTTTCGGAGCCATTTTGAGGCCCTTTTGGGATAATTTTTCGTCCTCGGATAGATACGGTATGGTTCGCGTCAAATGGAGATCATATGCAGTTACATCTAGGAAGTTGAAACACCAATTTACCCAAATAGGGCCCATAGTTTTGGCGCTTCATCTCCTAGGGTTAGGGTTTTGGATGTTTATGGTTTTCCATTGTTTCTAAATAATAAATAGGACCTCGAGCCTCATTTAAATCGGTTCGAGAGGGCACCTTAGCGCCACATCTCTTCTCGGAGATAGCTACCGGCGCCCTAGCTAGTTTATTTCCGTACATTCGATGAAAAACAGAATTTCGGTTCTTTGATATTAATGAAATGAAGTGTTATTTATGTTGCATCTTTGTATTTATGGTTATATGTTTGTTCTATTGTGTTCCTACATAAATACGGATCGGTGGTATTAGAGCGATGCCTTTTTTCTCGGTCCTTCTTTGTATGTCCCAACGGTCGGGGTATAAGGAGTTAGGGATCGATACGGGCTGGGGCTGCTGCAATATCATCCTGGAAGCCCGGAGGTGAACGCCCACGGGGGATGAAAATAAATATGAGGGATCAAGATATCCTATCAAAATATTGCTCGAGGAGCCCACCTCGAAAAAAAAAAGGAACGCGATGATGGATAACTTTGCCCGGATCCTTCAACGGCCCTTGCAAGCCCCGGGCGCATTTGCATCCGGCGGCCACTGCGGGAGGTGTGACTCCTTTTAAGGTACAAGTAAATTTTGACATTCCCATATTTGAGGAGTCAAAATAGATGGGATGCCATCGATAGGCAGTTGAATCGTAGAAGGATATTTCTCGATTCATGACTTTTCCAACGGGAGAAAGATTATTTTTGCACTCCTCAAAGCTACCCCATGTCGAGGACTATTGGGAAACCCATTGTGAGAAAAAGGATGATACAAAACCCTCTTTGTTCTCGGCCATTTCCCACTTGGAATTATTTACGAGACGCCATCAAGGAACAATACAATCCGTGGGGAAGCTATGAGACAAGTACATACAATGGACACCTTTACGACAACAGGATCAAGATGTGCATGAAGCGGTAGATCTTGTTCCATACCACTCACGAAGTTGGGTATCAAAGATTCGAAGAAACATCTGGTACTAAAGTATCGTAGGCACATCTGCATAGATACGTTCGGGGAGAAATTAAAGGTTCCTCAACATCTCCTCGCTTGGTACGACATACGGAATGTCTTTGCCAAGATTGAGCGGAAATTCAAACGGAAAGAGCGGAACTTTGGATCTGCAAATCAAAAGCAAGGGGAAAGGTGCTCCCTAAGCGCAAAACGAAGAGACGAGCCAAGGCATGGCGTGGCCACAACTGTCCAAGCCTGAGCAAGAACAGCACACAAATCCAAAGAAGGACATGGGAAAGTAGTGTGGGTTCCTGGAAGCTCCACTCACAACACTGATGAGTGTCGGGCCAAGCATTCGTTGGTGGCCAAGATGAAGACTTCACAGGTTAGATGCATGCTTCGTCTGCGAATCAGATTCGACAAGGAGATAATAAAGGGAAACATATTATTGATGCGGAGCCCAACGCCACTGTTTCCTACGAATATCCATAAAGAGAGCCGGAAGATCCCGGAAGGAGGAGGAAACGCCTCTTCCTCCCGGATGTGGGTAAAGGACTCTGATGCAGTTCATTGTCTTGTTGGGAGCCAAAGAAACCTCCATTTCGCGGTCTTCGTGAGCCGGTTGCGGGCTTCTTGGGCCACGGCTCACCCACATCCATACACCATCGGGTGAAAAGCTACCGAAGACGAGATCTCGCGCCTAGGCGACGGTGTCGCCTTCCCTGTAGCATCAAACCCTTCATAGGATAGGGGTATTATGTGACGTTGCTCCTATTGATGTTGAAGTCACTGATAGGACAACCATACTTGTGGAAGCGTCATGTTGTGTATGAGGTCTCGGCCTCGTGACCTTCAGCGCTTGTTACTTTGGGAAGCTAAGTTGTATAGGGTACCGGAGGTACCACCTCTGCCGCTATCTCTTTAGTTCTTTCAAAACAATGCGGTAAGCTCACTTCCCAAACCGAAATTACGTTTTCCTAATAGTCACTTCAGGGCAAGAAGAATACTATGGCCATGACCTCTGAACAGGCTCTCACCGACAACAACAATGGACAAGGTTGCCGGGAGTATGGGGACATCTTCACCTCACCCACGGGGGGTTTCCTCCTAACTGTCAAGTCAAGCACCCCATTGATGCGACCCCGAATTGTTACCACTACCCGATGGGCCAAGTCTACCGGCGCTCGTGCAAGAATAATGAAATCAGAAGCTGATTCGGGGAGCTACTGCCCGAAAGGTCACATCCAGGCCAAGTTCGTAGCTATGGAGCCTAATCTTGTTGGTATAGAAGAAGGATGGGGCATTGGAGACTACGTATTGACTATCGATGGCCCAGGCAGATCAGCATGCGGAATAGCTACACAGATCCCACGGATTGATGACCTTCTAGACCAACTCAAAGGAAAAAATATTTAGCAAGATCGACTTGAAGTACGGGTATCACCGAGTACCAATTGAACCCTCCAATGTGGAAAATTGCCTTCAAAGCCAAGGAAGGCCTTTTCGAATGGTTGGTCATGCCTTTCGGGTTGACGAATGATCATGACATTCTTGGGGGTTGATGGAAAACATCTTGCGACCATTCACCAACTCATTTGTAGTGGTGTACTTGGATGACATTCGATCTTCAACCGGACTTGGGAAGAGCACCTCCACATCCAGACAAGTCCTCCAAACATTGCGCTAACACAAGTTGGGTCTTAATTTGGAGAAGTGCACTTACAGCATGACCCCGGAGTTCAATACTCGGGATACATTATTGATAAAAAGGGGGTGCATGTGGATCCAACCAAGATCCAAGTCATTCGGGGATTGGCCAGCTCCAGCCACTATAACAAAGCTTCGCGGCTTTACGGGTCTTGCTAATTTCTCTTTTGTAGATTCGTGTTGGGATTCTCTCATATCACTTGGCACGCAGGTCAAGTCACGAGGAGGAGTGAGGCAAAATTATTTTGAGTCGAAATCTCATGAGAAGGCATTCATAGAATTGAAAAATCACCTTTGTTACGCGAGTGCTCACATTACCAGACTTGCAACATCCATTTTAGATCGAGACATATGCCTCTGACTATGCTATTGGGGTAGTTCTTACTCAACAGGGACGTCTAGTGGCATATCACAGTGATACATTGTCTGACACAGTTCATAAGTATCCCACTTATGACAAAAAAATGTATTCCATTGTGCAATCTTGTCGACAATGGAAGCATTACATTTTAGGGAGGAAACAATCCTCCACACAGACCATCGGCCCCTACAGTTCATACAGACACAAGGAATTGCGAATAACCATGCATCGAAGTGGTCCACATATTTGCGGCATTTTCATTTGAACATCAAGTACAAGAAGAGGTAGCACCAATAATGTTGTAGACTACCTCGGCCGACCATGATCGTGGCACTCACCACCATTCTCAACTCTTGTGGGCACGAGACTTCGATTGTGGCCGCTTATCTATGAAGACGACCCGGGAATTTGGCCACACTTACAAGGCACTCTTGGGGGTACGCAAGTTCCCGAATTTTCACCTCCAAGATGCACTTTTATGTCACACAGGACACCTTTGTGTTCCTTCAAGCGAGCGTACCAAGATGATGTGGGAAGCACACTACATTCAAGTCATTGGGCATTTCGGGGTTGAGAAAACAATAGCAATACTACAGAAGTATTTCTACTGGTCGAACCTTTGAAAGGATGTCGGGAAGCACATCATATCCTGCACTTCTTGCGCCATTGCCAAACCGACCATCAAGAAGCAAGGCCTATATACTCCACTACTTACCCCAAGTCGACCTTGGGAATTCATCTCCATGGATTACATGTCGGGCCTGCCTTCTACTAAGCATGGAAATGACTGTGTTTTCATGGTTGTCGATAGATCACTACAAGAAAAAGGCACATTGGTGAGGGGCGAAAATGGTCACCATAAGCTCATTGGTGAGGGTCAAAATAGCCTTCGTCACCAAAAACTGAACGTCACCAAAGGTGGCGTCGCCGAAAGTATAGGTGTCGTGGTGACATTCAAGGTCCGTCATCAATAATGATTTATAGTGACGAATAGTGACCGTCACCATTTCATATGAGAAATGGTGACGGACAATAGCCTTCATCACCAAAAAACTGAACGTCACCAAAAGTGGCGTCACCGAAAGTATAGGTGTTGTAGTGACATTCAAGGTCCATCACCAATAATGATTTATAGTGACGGATAATGATCGTCACCATTTCATATGAGCAATGGTGATGGACAATAGCCTCCGTCACCAAAAAATTGAATGTCACCAAAGGTGGCGTTGCCAAAATTATGTGTTGTGGTGACATTCAAAGTCTGTCATGAATATTGATTATAATGATGGATAGTGACCGTCACCATTTCATATGAATAGCAACGATTTTTTGTGATGGATCTTTTATGGCCGTCACTATTGGTGCATATATATGGCGACATTCATTGATCGTCACCATAAACTCATTGGTGACATCAAGGTTTGTCACGAATAATAACTATAATGATAAACAGTAACCCTCACCATTTCATATCAACAACAATGATTTACGGTGACAGACCTTTAATAGTCGTCACTATTGGTGCGTATATATGGTGGCGTTCGTTGACCGTCACCATTTCATATTTTGGTGAGGGTCGAAAAATGTCACCATAAACTCATTGGTGATGGTCAAAAGAGCATATGTCACCAAAAATTGATCTTCGTCATTCCCTATATATGAATATCAGGGCACGATGGAATCGAACCACCAACCTCCTGCTTGTAAAGCAGGTGCTCTTCCATTGAGCTAGCACCCTTTAAAGAATTAGACTTTAAACTAGCAATTGCCCCTAAAGGTGCAAAGATACACAAAGGAATAAGAACCAAGAAAACTAAAAGAATTCAGTGTCCTTGTTCCTATTTTTATTCTACGACACTCTACAAAGTATGATCTTGATCTATGATGTATTTGTGCCGAGTGGTTCTAATTTAATAGTAAATGTTATATTCAGATAAAATAAATCAATAACTGAGAGGCCTTACGAGCTAATTTTTAATCCTTACACCAAAATCTCTTAATATTCAAGTCTATGGAACAACTCGTTCAAAGTTCAAACTGAAGTAGATTTTAAATGGAAAGCCTAAAACCAACGAAGTAGTTTACAAGTTAACATTTTGGATATAACCTCTGTTCAATTTATATGACAAGTTATGCCATAACCTTGAAACTAGTTTCTTAGCTAAAAGACTTTCTTAAGTCAACAATGACAAAGAAAGATAGTCATGGCAAGCAAAATTCTCTTGTTTTTTTCTAATGAGGGTGCATGTAACTTGATAAAGGTTGTATGAGAGTATCAAACCATAAACAATTTCACTAAAACATGGAAATGACAAAGTCTTGTTAAGCAACAAATATTTAGTTGAATATATGAAAAGCATCGAGCTAAATGATATAATTAAACTAAAAGTAATTGTAAAAAAATGAAATTTCCATCATATACCATCTGGTTTGGTTAGTTCTTGAGAAAGAGAAAGTGCAATTGCATGATCCAGCTCCTCATCTTGATTATGTAATGGACCATCCTGAACAAAAATGTCCACATACAACAATCAATGTTATTGTATTGGTAAGACTTTTGATATAATCTATCAAAGCATGTACTATGTAGGAGAATAACTGGAAAGCACAACTAAAAATTTGAATCACAACATAACAATATAAAAAAACATGCAATAGGAAAGAAACAACTCCACAATTTAAGAAATATGCAACATATAACTGCTACTAAAATATAGTCGATAAAATTAAACTAAACTCACCTAACACTAGTAAATTTGGCCCAATTTCTAACGGCCAAAGTGTCGTTATTCCGACACATAGTCGTCGCAAGAGCGATAGTTTGAGGTTGGACAAAGCATGGTTAGCCATAGAGTCGCAATTCTGACACTTCAATAAAGCGTCAGAAGAGCGACACTTGTTCTGATGCTTTATTGAAGTGTCGTAATACCGACGCTTTTAAAGTGTCACAATACCGACGCATTTAAAGTGTCGCAATACCGACGTGTTTCAAAAGTGTCGCAATACCGACGCTTTGCAAAAGTGTCGCAATACCAACGCTTTGCAGAAGCGTCGCAATACCGACGCCAGGAAGAAGTGTCGCAATACCGACGGACATTTAAAAATTTAAATAATAAAAAATAAAACATCGCAAGACCGACGAAATTTAAATATTTTTTTTTTAAATGAAACTTTAAAACTGGACTCGCATACAGACCAATATGTGCAAGTTGGCAATCCATTCTCTCCACTAATACTTGGTAATTTAGTGCACAAGGCATCAAGACAGCAATAGACTAATACTTGGTACATGATTACAATAATATTTCCTCAATTAGCATCAAGAGAGCAATTAGAACTTGCAAAACGAGAAGGGTAAAAAAAATCATGATTACGGAACCACTTCACAACAACATTTGCATTCAACTAAAGTCACTGAAATGGAAATAGGGTAAAAAGTGGATATACATTAGAAATTCTTGTGTGTTGGTTCAATTTTTTTTTTTTTTTAATGAAACTTTAAAACTGGACAGGAAATTGAATAGTACAAGTATTAATCATACTTAACAAAATAGTGCCACATGAGCTTTTCACGTAATGTGGGAATATGGTTGATCAAGCCTTGACTATAATGATGAAAATTAGCTTCCGTAATTGTTCTGAATATATAGGGGAAATTTAGACAAATGAACGAAAACTCCCTATCCTACATTAAGTACAGGCAGGCAGACTTACCCATATATCATATGCAATGCAGCCAACACTAAGTACTTGCAGACTGACATATACATGTTATCATGTCAGCATGGCTACTTTCAAGCATGGATGGAAGAAGGATCACAGCCTGGAAGATGAATTTTAAAGAGGGCTAAAAGGTAAACCGAGGTGTGAACTGAAAAAGATCACTAAAGCCCTCTTTCTAAACAGAATCACAGATATACAAACCCACATATATTGCATGTTATTACTTATTAGTGCATGCATCAAATGTTTCCATCAATCATAAAACTGAGGTTAGATGAACTAAAACCCCTTAACTATTTAGCCACATCACTCGGAGCAAGGAAAAGTCTCTAGAACTGTGACAGCATAGATTTAGCTCTGGCAGGATTGGCATCGTATGACAAAAAAGCAGTTCAACAGAAAAATTTACACAGATCTGCTGTAGAAGGGAACTTTGATATGGAAATGGATGTGCATGTTATATTAGTGTCAAGACTATCAATGACAACCCAAAACAGAGCACTGAAAAAAGGTAAAAACAGAATGTTGCTTTCTTAAGCAGAGACTCTGCACATTCCTTGCAGGTATTGAAAACTTGTTTTCTATACACATCTAGATACCTATAGACATTGCATGCTATCTATACACATCTAGACACCCATATGGCATAGACATTGTATGCTATCTAGAACATACATCAAATGCCTCTGTGGATCTCAAACCTGTGACTAACCTCAATAAACCAAAACTGCCTGGTTATATGGGACCCATGACCTGAACAAATTAATGTGTTGAGACCTGAAAGCAAAATTGAACTTTTGTAGGGAACCTTGACATCATAAAACATATGGCAATCCAAAGCAGAAGAATTCATAATTTCAACCACAAATTTATCCTAGTAGGGAACCTAGATATGATTTAATGTAAATGCAAGAAGTTTCTACTCTGACACCAGTACTATCTTGAACAACTGAAAACAAAGGACTGAAGAAAGGTGAAAACAGAATATCAATTTCTCAAGATAAAGAAATTAGAAATCCCATCACAGTCAGTTGAAAACTACTAAAGGTAACAAGTTAAAACAGAATGCTGCTTTCTTAAGCAGATTTCATGCATACACCAAAAATAAAAAAAAATAACTCCAAAAGAAACCACATACATCTCGACTCGCATACAGGCCAATATGTGCAAGCTGGAAATCCAAGCTCTCCACTAATACTTGGTAATTTAGTGCACAAGGCATCAAGACATCAATAGACTAATACTTGGTACATGATTACAATAATATTTCCTCAATTAGCATCAAGAGAGCAATTAGAACTTGTAAAACAAGAAGGGTAAAAAAAATCATGATTACAGAACCTCTTCACAACAACATTTGCATTCAATTAAAGTCACTGAAATGGCAGTAGGATAAATTTAAGGAATTTTTCAAGAAATTTGAATTATGTACCACCTATGGGATCCAAGCATCGTATACATCTGTGGGTGACCGATATTATGTTGCCCTTCTGATAAAGAATTCAAATTGATTAAAAGCCCTCCTAAGGCCTTGTTGGGTGCCTCATAGTGAAGTTACAAAAGGAGTTGAGTCCCTCTCAAACTCATGGCATTGGTATCTTTCAAAGGCATGCCTTAATGCTTATGCATCCAAGAAAATAAGTCGAGGTTCCTACTTCAGGAATATCCTTGATCAAGTCAAACAAAGGTACAAAAGCATTCATTTTGTTTTAAAATATGCTTTGTAGACTTATGCATTTGCAGACTCATGTAGTACCATAGCATCTCAGTTCTAAGAATATATATATGGTTTAAAAGAGCCGACCTGTGGAGATACCTAAAATGATTATCACTCTTAGAGTCATAATCCCAGTATGATGTGAATCAATTTTTGGACACTTTTATTTATTCATTATCTCAACAGTAAAGTTTTTTTTTGGCTGGTTGATCCAAGTATCTGGAGCTTATTCCTCATGGCCAATTCTAGAATCTAAGGTTGGTCGATAATGTCCTGATAAAATACAAATGCTCTAATTCATATCTGTGGACATATTGTTTCTCATTTCTGCAATATTACCTTGATGCAATTTTACCATCTCTCCAGGTCTTTGACATAATGCATGGAGGATGGAAGGTTTGTCTGGGTAGCATATCTTTGTTTTGGGTGCAGATTTTGTGTTGGATAAGAGCCACAGTTGAAGGATAGGAAGTCTGTGCAAGGAAACGTATCTTTAGTTGATTTTTCTGTGCGTTTTTGTGAGGTTTATCTCTGCTATAGACCGCGGGAAGAAAGCCACTACAGCAGCCTGTTTTTAAGTTCTTTGGAGGGTTTGACAGCATGGTCAACCCTCCTCTTCTTTCATGAGTTTGGGGTTGTTTATCTTGCCACTTATTCAGGATTTTTGAAGGGAAGGGATTGTTGAGGAGGA
This sequence comes from Pinus albicaulis, assembly GCA_034641835.2. Lineage (NCBI taxonomy): Eukaryota > Viridiplantae > Streptophyta > Pinopsida > Pinales > Pinaceae > Pinus > Pinus albicaulis. The sequence goes on from CM076575.1 coordinate 319,694,021, forward strand.
GCCTCAAAGCTCTATATCAGATATTAGATTATGGTACATCACTGTAATGGAAAAGAAAGTTGAATCAAGCAGCCCTAACTAGTGATCCAGATTTCCAACATCAGTCCTTGAAGCTATCTGTGTTCATACCCTAACCAGTATTCATAATAGCAGTTTCATTGAGCCTAAGAGCTTAGAGGTCAAATCTTCTATTTGGCAAGTCAGTATTGACTTTAAATCATTGTACTCTCTCTCTCTCTCTCTCTGTTGAACATTAGATTATGAATAATAAGAAATGATCAAGGGTTTTTGCCGTCTTGGGGTTTTTCGCTGGCTTGAGCCATATTCATGTGTCCTCTTGTCTTGGCTTATCCTCTGCATTATTTTCTTATGTTATTTTATCAGTTACAATCATCATGATTTTAATTGATGTGGTTGCTATGGATTGATAATTGGGCTATATATAAAAATTGATGTGACTATCCTATGCTTAGAACATGTTAAGCTAAATTTAATAGGTATTAGAGCTAGGCTTAGGACAAGCCCAAGAAAGAGGGAAAGCAATCACTAGAAATGTTGTGAAATATTCATGGCCTCTTTTGCCCTCAAAGGATCAGATAGTATGAAATTATGATATAAATTTGGTGCATCACAGTGACCAGCCCACAGTTTTGTGGATAAAGAGCGAAATTATTTTTTGAAGATCATACAAGACCTGGTTCAAATATCATGATTAGAAGAGTCCAGTTCTGGGCACATAATACGAGGTCTGAGATTTCCAATCCACTGATCCACCTCAGAATTCAATGAACTTGAATGGCTAATCAAACTCTTGACAAAGTCAAAAAAGGGACCCATCATTTAAGGAGTTTTTCAAGCAATTTGAATTATGTACCACCTATGGGATCCAAGCATTGTATACATCTATGGGTGACCGATATTATGTTGCCCTTCTGATAAAGAATTCAAATTGATTGAAAGCCCTCCTAAGGCCTTGTTGGGTGCCTCATAGTGAAGTTACAAAAGGAGTTGAGTCCCTCTCAAACTCATGGCATTTGTATCTTTCAAAGGCATGCCTTAATGCTTATGCATCCAAGAAAAGAAGTCGAGGTTCCTACTTCAGGCATATCCTTGATCAAATCAAACAAAGGTACAAAAGCAGTCATTTTGTTTTAAAATATGCTTTGCAGACTCATGTAGTACCATAGCATATCAGTTCTAAGAATATATATATGGTTTAAAAGAGCCGACCTGTGGAGATACCTAAAATGATTTGATGGTTTGGATTGCAATTTTTTAATTTTTTTAATTTTTTTTATTTTGTTAATTTCTATGTTGCATGGGGACCCATCTCCCCTAAAAAACTCACTTCCCTGCATTCCTGCATTCTGGGGACTCATGGGACACTTAGGCAATGTCCCCAAATTGCTGGGGACTTCATCAGGGACTCGTGCACTACTGTCTGTGGATTAGACAAAGCTTTGATACCACTTATGGCTTACATTATGGTAGTCACAGTGTGGCATAGGCATTCATAGCTAGAGGCACCAGGCCATATAGTTGGAAGAACAGGAATAACTATATTAAATAAAAGAGTTCACACATTCCAGGGACTTGTGAACACTTAGGAGACGTCCTCAGCTTGCTGGGGATTGTAGCTGGGACTCAGTGACTTGCTGACTGTCTCAAAGACGATCTGGGCAGATTTCAGGGGTGTTCCAAACAGATTTCAGGGATGTTCTTTGCAGATTTCAGGGATAATCTAGGCATATATATTCAGTTTTGATAGTCATGAACATTGATGATTGGACAATGTGATCATTTTTTTAACTGTAATGGTTAATTTTGGTTGTATTATAAAAAAAGTCTGAATTCCTGCTCAGCTGCAGTTACAAAGTTCTTGAGAAATTCAAGGTCTGAGTGGTACCCACTCATGGATATAGAAACCCCATTACATGCTGTAGATGACAGATTTTCAGGGTCCCAGCAGTTCCCTTACAATCCTGCTGCTATAGATTCTACAAAATATGTTCATATTTTTTTTACAGAAGCAATACATACAGAGTTTTGGAACTAAGAGCATCCATTTGGTCGATGGCTCCCCCTGACGCTGATTCGATTGGCACGGCATTGTTTCCATGGATGGTGGATTCATTATGGAATGGGATGTAGGGAGGAGAGGGTGGTCCTGCTCTGTAAAACTGCTTGCAGCCTTACTCCAACATTGGCTTGAAAAGCAGCCGAATAATTTTGGCCCCTTAAGATAGAAAGGCCTCCACACTATCAAAACAAATGAGATATAACTTGATTTGTGCCCACAAGCCCGTGAGAAGGGGCGAAGGTGCCAGATTGGAGTTTTATCAATTGGTCGATGACCAGACTTGAATCCCCAATCACCTTGATCTGCTTTAAGTTTTTGGAAATTTCCAGCTTCATCCCCATCTACAGAGCCAAATGTTCTGCTCTGTTGTTAGTGGCAGTTCCTAATCCCCAAGCAATGGTAGTTTTTTCCTGTTCATCTGGGCAAATGATGACTCCACCTGTTCCGGTCATCCCTGGGTTGTGTTTCGAGGTTCCATGCAAAAAGAGTGGAAGAGTTTTTGATTCCAGCAGCCAAGTGTCAAAATCAATGTCTGAGAGTTGCAAGATTCCTTTTGTCAGCCCTCCTGGTTTTTTAACACTGGACAACGATTGTGTAATGGTTTTAAGACTGTTATATCTAAGACTTTTGTGATCCATAATGTAGATAAATGTCTTTCGGTTTAATCACATCATTAGGATTAGGTCGACGTTTCGAACTAGCTAATGTGGTTCATCCTCAGGACAAGGTGGAGAAACTAATCGATCTTAGAGTCATAATCCTAGTATGATGTGACTCAATTTCTGGACACTTTATTTATTCATTATCTCAGCAGTAAAGTTTTTTTTTGGCTGGTTGATCCAAGTATCTGGAGCTTATTTCCTCATGGCCAATTCTAGAATCTAAGGTTGGTCGATAATGTCCTGATTAAATACAAATTCTCTAAGTCATATATGTGGACATATTGTTTCTCATTTCTGCAATATTACCTTGATGCAATTTTACCATCTCTCCAGGTCTGTGACATAATGCATGGAGGATGGAAGGTCTGTCTGGGCAGCGTATCTCTATTTTGGGTGCAGATTTTATGTTGAATAAGAGCCACAGTTGGAGGATAGGAAGTATTTGCAAGGCAACGTATCTTTAGTTGATTTTTTTGTGCAGTTTTGTGAGTTTTATCTCTGCTATAGACCGCAGGAAGAAATCCACTACAGCAGCTTGTTTTTAAGTTGTTTGGAGGGTTTGAAAGCATGGTAAACCCTCCTCTGCTTTCATGAGTTTGGGGTTGTTTATCTTGCCACTTATTCAGGATTGTTGAAGGGAAGGGATTGTTGAGGAGGAGCCTCAAAGCTCTATATCAGAGATTAGATTATGGTACATCACTGTAATGGAAAAGAAAGTTGAATCAAACAGCCCTAACCAGTGACCCAGATTGCCGAAATCAGTCCTTGAAGCTATCTGTGTTCATACCCTAACCAGTATTCATAATAGCAGTTTCATTGAGCCTAAGAGCTTAGAGGTCAGATCTTCTATTTGGCAAGTCAGTATTGACTTTAAATCATTGTACTCTCTCTCTCTCTCTCTGTTGAACATTAGATTATGAATAATAAGAACTGATCAAGGGTTTTTTTCGTCTTGGGGTTTTTCCCTAGCTTGAGCCATATTCATGTGTCCTCTTGTCTTGGCTTATCCTCTGCATTATTTTCTTATGTTCTTTTATCAGTTACAGTCATCATGATTTTAATTGATGTGGTTGCTATGGATTTATAATTGGGTTATATATAAAAATTGATGTGACTGTCCTATGCTAAGAACATGTTAAGCTAAATTTAACATGTATTCGAGCTAGGCTGAGGACAAGCCCAAGAAAGAGGGAAAGAAATCACTAGAAATGTTGTCAAATCTTCATGGCCTCTTTCGCCCTCAAAGGATCGGATAGTATGAAATTATGATATAAATTTGGTGCATCACAGTGAGCAGCCCACATTTTTGTGGATAAAGAGCGAAATTCCTTTTTGAAGATCATACAAGACCTGTTTCAAATATCATGATTAGAAGAGTCCAGTTCTGGGCACATAATATGAGGTCTGAGATTTCCAATCCACTGATCCACCTCAGAATTCGGTGAACTTGAATGGCTAATCAAACTCTTGACAAAGTCAACAAAGGGACCCATCATTTAAGGAGTTTTTCAAGAAATTTGAATTATGTACCACCTATGGGATCCAAGCATCGTATACATCTGTGGGTGACCAATCTTATGTTGCCCTTCTGATAAAGAATTCAAATTGATTGAAAGCCCTCCTAAGGCCTTGTTGGGTGCCTCATAGTGAAGTTACAAAAGGAGTTGAGTCCCTCTCAAACTCATGGCATTTGTATCTTTCAAAGGCATGCCTTAATGCTTATGCATCCAAGAAAAGAAGTCGAGGTTCCTACTTTAGGCATATCCTTGATCAAGTCAAACAAAGGTACAAAAGCAGTCATTTTGTTTTAAAATATGCTTTGCAGACTTATGTATTTGCAGACTCATGTAGTACCATAGCATCTTAGTTCTGAGAACATATATATGGTTTAAAAGAGCCCACCTGTGGAGATACCTAAAATGATTATCACTCTTAGAGTCATAATCCCAGTATGATGTGACTCAATTTTTGGACACTTTTATTTATTCATTATCTCAGCAGTAAAGTTTTTTTTTGGCTGGTTGATCCAAGTATCTGGAGCTTATTCCTCATGGCCAATTCTAGAATCTAAGGTTGGTCGATAATTTCCTGATTAAATACAAATGCTCTAAGTCATATCTGTGGACATATTGTTTCTCATTTCTGCAATATTACCTTGATGCAATTTTACCAGCTCTACAGGTCTGTGACATAATGCATGGAGGATGGAAGGTTTGTCTGGGCAGCGTATCTTTGTTTTGGGTGCAGATTTTTTGTTGGATAAGAGCCACAGTTGGAGGATAGGAAGTCTGTGCAAGGCAACGTATCTTTAGTTTATTTTTCTGTGCATTTTTTTGAGGTTTATATCTGCTATAGACCGCAGGAAGAAAGCCACTACAACAGCCTGTTTTTAAGTTGTTTGGATGGTTTGAAAGCATGGTCAAACCCTCCTCTACTTTCATGAGTTTCGGTTTGTTTATCTTGCCACTTATTCAGGATTGTTGAAGGGAACATATTGTTGAGGAGGAGCCTCAAAGCTCTATATCAAAGATTAGATTATGGTACATCACTGTAATGGAAAGGAAATTTGATTCAAGCATCCCTAACCAGTGACCCAGATTGCCGACATCAGTCCTTGAAGCTATCTGTGTTCATACCCTAACCAGTATTCATAATAGCAGTTTCATTGAGCCTAAGAGCTTAGAGGTCAGATCTTCTATTTGGCAAGTCAATATTGACTTTAAATCATTGTACTCTCTCTCTCTCTCTCTGTTGAACATTAGATTATGAATAATAAGAACTGATCAAGGGTTTTTTCTGTCTTGGGGTTTTTCCCTGGCTTGAGCCATATTCATGTGCCCTCTTGTTTTGGCTTATCCTTTGCATTATTTTCTTATGTTCTTTTATCAGTTACAGTCATCAAGATTTTAATTGATGTGGTTGCTATGTATTGATAATTGGGCTATATATAAAAATTGATGTGACTGTCTTATGCTATGAACATGCTAAGCTAAATTTAACATGGTATTAGAGCTAGGGTGAGGACAAGCCCAAGAAAGAGGGAAAGCAATCACTAGAAATGTTGTCAAATGTTCATGGCCTCTTTCACCCTCAAAGGATCAGATAGTATGAAATTATGATATAAATTTGGTGCATCACAGTGACAAGCCCACAGTTTTGTGGATAAAGAGCGAAATTCCTTTTTGAAGATCATACAAGACCTGGTTCAAATATCATGATTAGAAGAGTCCAGTTATGGGCACATAATATGAGGTCTGAGATTCCCAATCCACTGATCCACCTCAGAATTCGATGAACTTGAATGGCTAATCAAACTCTTGACAAAGTCAACAAAGGGACCCATCATTTAAGGAGTTTTTCAAGAAATTTGAATTATGTACCACCTATGGGATCCAAGCATCATATACATATGTGGGTGACCGATATTATGTTGCCCTTCTGATAAAGAATTCAAATTGATTGAAAGACATCATATGGCCTTGTTGGGTGCCTCATAGTGAAGTTACAAAAGGAGTTGAGTCCCTCTCAAACTCATGGAATTTGTATATTTCAAAGGCATGCCTTACTTCTTATACATCCAAGAAAAGAAGTCGAGGTTCCTACTTCAGGCATATCCTTGATCAAGTGAAACAAAGGTACAAAAGCAGTCATTTTGTTTTAAAATATGCTTTGCAGACTTATGTATTTGTAGACTCATGTAGTACCATAGCATCTCAGTTCTAAGAATATATATATGGTTTAAAAGAGCCGACCTATGGAGATACATGAAATGATTATCACTCTTAGAGTCATAATCCCAGTATGATGTGACTCAATTTTTGGGCACTTTTATTTATTCATTATCTCAGCAGTAAAGTATTTTTTGGCTGGTTGATCGAAGTATCTGGAGCTTATTCCTCATGGCCAATTCTAGAATCTAAGGTTGGTCGATAATGTCCTGACTAAATACAAATGCTCTGACTCATATCTATGGACATATTGTTTCTCATTTATGCAATATTACCTTGATGCAATTTTACCAGCTCTCCAGGTCTATGACATAATGCATGGAGGATGGAAGGTCTGTCTAGGCAGTGTATCTCTATTTTGGGTGCAGATTTTGTGTTGTATAAGAGCCACAGTTGGAGGATAGGAAGTCTATCCAAGGCAACGTATCTTTAGTTGATTTTTCTGTGCATTTTTGTGAGGTTTATCACTGCTATAGACTGTAGGAAGAAAGCCAGTACGGCAGCCTGTTTTTAAGTTGTTTGGAGGGTTTGGAAGCATGGTCAAACCCTCCTCTGCTTTCATGAGTTTGGGGTTGTTTATCTTGCCACTTATTCAGGATTGTTGAAGGGAGCGGATTGTTGAGGAGGAGCCTCAAAGCTCTATATTAGAGATTAGATTATGGTACATCACTGTAATGGAAAAGAAAGTTGAATCAAGCAGCCCTAACCAGTGACCCAGATTGCCGACCTCAGTCCTTGAAGCTATCTGTGTTCATACCCTAACCAGTATTCATAATAGTAGTTTCATTGAGCCTAAGAGCTTAGAGGCCAGATCTTCTATTTGGCAAGTCAGTATTGACTTTAAATAATTGTACTATCTCTCTCTCTCTGTTGAACATTATATTATGAATAATAAGAACTGATCAAGGGTTATTTCTGTCTTGGGGTTTTTCCCTGGCTTGAGCCATATTCATGTGTCCTCTTGTCTTGGCTTATCCTCTGTATTATTTTCTTATGTTCTTTTATCAGTTACAGTCATCATGATTTTAATTGATGTGGTTGCTATGGATTGATAATTGGGCTATATATAAAAATTGATGTGACTGTCCTATGCTATGAACATGTTAAGCTAAATTTAACATGGTATTAGAGCTAGGATGAGGACAAGCCCAAGAAAGAGGGAAATCAATCACTAGAAATGTTGTCAAATCTTCATGGCCTCTTTCACCCTCAAAGGATCAGATAGTATGAAATTATGATATAAATATGATGCATCACAGTGACCAGCCCACATTTTTGTGGATAAAGAGCGAAATTCCTTTTTGAAGATCATACAAGACCTGGTTCAAATATCATGATTAGAAGAGTCCAGTTCTGGGCACATAATATGAGGTCTGATATTTCCAATCCACTGATCCACCTCAGAATTCGGTGAACTTGAATGGCTAATCAAACTCTTGACAAAGTCAACAAAGGGACCCATCATTTAAGGAGTTTTTCAAGCAATTTGAATTACGTACCACCTATGGGATCCAAGCATCGTATACATCTGTGGGTGACCAATATTATGTTGCCCTTCTGATAAAGAATTCAAATTGATTGAAAGACCTCCTATGGCCTTGCTGGGTGCCTCATAGTGAAGTTACAAAAGGCTTTGAGTCCCTCTCAAACTCATGGCATTTGTATCTTTCAAAGGCATGCCTTAATTCTTATGCATCCAAGAAAAGAATTTGAGGTTCCTACTTCAGGCATATCCTTGATCAAGTCAAAAAAAGGTACAAAAGCAGTCATTTTGTTTTAAAACATGCTTTGCAGACTTATGTATTTGTAGACTCATGTAGTACCATAGCATCTCAGTTCTAAGAATATATATATGGTTTAAAAGAGCCGACCTGTGGAGATACCTCAAATGATTATCACTCTTAGATTCATAATCCCAGTATGATGTGACTCAATTTTTGGACACTTGTATTTATTCATTATCTCAGCAGTAAAGTTTTTTTTTTGGCTGGTTGATCCAAGTATCTGGAGCTTATTCCTCATGGCCAATTCTAGAATCTAAGTTTGGTCGATAATGTCCTGATTAAATACAAATGCTCTAAGTCATATCTGTTGACATATTGTTTCTCATTTCTGCAATATTACTTTGATGCAATTTTAGCAGCTCTCCTCTATTGGATTGTTCATAAGAGGCTTTTACAAGGACCAGTCCATGAGTTTAAAGATTGACTGAATGCGAATGATGGCTTAATAGCATCTAAGTCAATTTTTTACATTCCGTCATCCACATAAGGGTGTTTAAAGATTCAACTTCAACTTAGGCAGAGGTATCAAAATGAAGTCATAAAACCTGAAGCAATGTTAAAGAAACATCCTCACTTTTCTAGTTACTTCAGATGATGTATAATGTTTGAATGAGGTAAGGATGGCTTCAGAATTACAGTCCGACATACAATCAGTATTGATATGACAGTCCAGAAATCATGGCGCTTTGGCAAGTCCCTGATATATGGTAAATCTAAGTTGATCTCAGCCATCTATCTCTCTGCTCTTTTCAAAATCAATCAAAGAAAGAGGCAGTCTAGAAGACCTAGGATTAATGATTATTACAAGCGAAAGCATCTGATTCCATAATCAATCCTTCTGACATAACATTTCTGACCTTTATATAGGTCTGTATATTATCTTCACAGGGCCCTGTTGGATAACTATGCATATTATCTTGGCATAGTTCAGATGGTACAGTTTTTTTATTTCAATTTGGCTATGGACTGCATAAATTCATCTCTCCCTCTGTTTGGATAGTGATCCTGACCTCTGATTTCAGTACATCTATGAACCTCAGTCTCTGTTCTATATATGGCCATGAACATTGCTCTTGTGACTTGGCATAATTATGATATTCCGTTGCGCTTGATATCACAATGGTTGTAGTATCTCAGTGGCAGCTTATTGGCATCACAGTGGTATACCATACCAGTGGTATGGTTGATCTTTGGCTTATTTATCTTTGCTTACAATAACATGGTTTACCTCTCATATATGTAAGATGGCTTCACAGTTGTGTGTATGAAAGATCAGTTACTTCATTGACACAACAGATGCATGCTTGGCATCAATCTTTATTGCATCATTACTTTCAATCAGCACATCAAGCATGAAAGGTCATCGGTAACAGAATCATTAACAATGGATCTTGTTCACAAACGAAGTTGTGAACAAGATGTGTAAGTTCCAGACAGTCTGATAGGACATAAAATAATATCCTTGTACCGGTACGAGGGCAGGGGCTTAGGATTAGGGCACTCATTCCCCAAATCACCTAAGGGGCTATGTCTTCTAAATTCTTCTCATAGCACCTGAAGAGAACATATGATTCTGAGTGGATTTGTCCTTTTGAGATTCTAGTGGCAAATTTTTAGAGATGAGATGAAAATCAGGGAGTATTTTCAAGATAATTTCCTCCATGTGACACCTTTGTTGAGTTTGTTAAAGGAGTAGTTCCCAAGAAGGGTTAAAATTACAGAAGGTTTTGTCTTTGTTGACAGCTAGTTGGATACGGAAAATCAGATTCGATTGAAAGGGCATGTTTATGCTTGATAATCTTATAGCTATAAGGTGGTTTTTAATGGGCTTAGGGGATTGGTAAAAAAAATTATGTGTCAAAATGGATTTTGAGAAACCTTAATCCTTGATTTTGAAAAGAAATAAAAAATAAAATCATCTAAAAAAGTGTTGATTTGAAACAGGTTACATTGTAACCCGTCGTCTAACTCGTCTAACTGGTGGTTTGGCTCTCTGGAAGATCACCACATAGTCTACTGTGTTAGTAAATACAGAAACCCAAATTCCAAAAAGGGGAATTTATCGGTTATGATATATACACCAGAAATAACAAAGATTTCAATAAAGGCATTACGAGTTTGGACAAATGTAAAGAAGAAAAATCATCATCAACATTTTAACTAATGGTAATAAGAAGTCAAGCTCGTAATCCAGTATGTTGTTTTTGTTTTTTTGGTTATGTAATTAATTTGTGCTAATTTATCCATATCAAAGTTTTTGGAATGTAGTTTCTGTAGCCTAGTTCTTACGCACTGTTCAACAATGAATCTATTAGCCGTAGAGGAAATCCTTGTATAAAATAAGATTCCCTTAAGGGGACAAAAGTCTACTCCTTGCAACTATGAAACCAAACCAGATACTAATAAATACACAGGAAATGGACGCAGAGATAAAGAAGTTGCTTCAAAAATATTAAATAGGTTGTTAATGCTCGAAACTTACACAGATCAAGACCCTTTCTGCTGTAGATGGAAGCAGAAATTACTGCACGCGCAGAGAGAGAGGAAATTGTTTCCATGTTGACTGATAGCTTTCCCTCCGGCTTGATAGAATAAGACCCACAACAAAAGCCTAATCACTAAGCCAGCGGGAGATGAGCGGGAGATGTGTTTTGGGCGGGAGATGTGTTATTTTAATTTGATGTCTAAAATTTAAACGAAAAATGAATACTCCATCCTTCTATTTTTCCAAACATTATTTTTAATATTATGCTCTCCAAATATCATTTTTAATATCATATCTATTGTTGTTTTGATGGATGGTGAGAGTAGTTCTTGATTTTTTGTAATGTTAACAATTGTTTAAAAGGAAGTTTCAAAAATCAATTCAATTTCATTCTAATAAATTTATTTTAAAAACATTGATGATGAACCACATAGAAAGGTGTCGACTTTAAAAAATATGTGATTTATCTAGAAGAATTTTTAAAGAAATTAATTAATTAATTAATTATTAAAATAAAATTGAGATAAAATAGCAAATTTAGGAGAGGTTTTTGCCACCCATGGTTTTGCTCATGCTATTCCACTATGCCAACAAGGGGGAATTAACCTGATCGTGGGTCCCAACTAGACCTGCTCTCATTTGGAATCGCTAATCCCACAGGTTTTAAGGATTGTTATAAGGGTTAGGGAAATAATGAGTTAGTGGTTAAGGGATTAAGGATTAGGGGCTTACGGGTTAGGGGAATAAGGGCTTAGGAGTTAGAGCTTTAGGGTTTAGGGGTTAGGGGAATAATGAGTTAGTGGTAAATGGGTTAGGGATTGGGGGCTTACGGGTTAATGGATTAGGGATTGGGATCTTAGGGGTTAGGGGATTTAGGCGCATTTAGGGGTTAAGGGAATAATGAGTTATTGGTTAAGGGATTATGGATTTGGGTTGGGGGAAATGAGTTAGTGGTTAAACCGTTAGGGATTTTGGGGTTAGGGGAATAATGAGTTAGTGGTTAAGGGATCAGGGATTGAGGGCTTAGGTGTTAGGTGAATTAGGCACGGTTAGGGGTTAGGTGAATAATGATTTAGTGGATAAGGGATTAGGTATTAGGGGCTTAAGGGTTAGGGGATTTAGAAGTTAAGGATTTGAGGGGTTAGGGGTGAGGAGTTAATGGGTTATGGGTTAAGAATTAACAGTTTAGGTGTTTAAGGGTTAAGGGGTTAAGGGGTTATGGGTTTAGGTGTTAGTGGTTTAGCGGTTTAAGGGTACAACAAAGATAATGATTATAAGTACAACAACACTATAAAGTTTATAGGTTGATTGATATTGACACTGATAGGGTAAGCTTCAATAGTGAAGTTGTTTTTGATGAGGAGGTTGGACCTTTCCAAACTTCTCCAAAGTTTTGAATTACTTAGAAGCTAGAAGGGGTTGAGGATTTAGGTGTCAAGCTTCAGGTAGCTGCACTTGAAGGGGGGTGGAAGATTTTGAGCATGATGAGTCTCCTAGAATAGTAATTTATGATCTAGAAATAGGTGGTCCAGGTCATGGTGACAATACTGAATTCCGAACATTCTATAGAAGATCCACAGAGTTTGTAGAGCTTGTCAGGCAAGGAAGCTACATTGAATACCATTTTATGAAGGACGAGCTTGGAGAGCATAAAGGGTCCTTCAATTGGTACTTTCAGACATATGTGGACCAATGAACATGACATCAACCACTGGTGCTAGGTACTTCCTTCCGTTTGTTGATTATTTCAGTAGAAAATGTGGGTATGTTTTCTATAATTAAAATATGATGTGTTTAATGAATTTCAAAAGTTCAAAGCATTAATGAAGTAGAAGGTCACATAGAACCATGGTTTGGAAGAAAGTCCAAGTAAGTCATCTTAAAGTTTTGGTTCTACTGCCTACACTTGGATTCTAGCTAAGAAGATAACCAAATTAGATCCAAAGAGAAAAGCTAATGATTATATGGTACAACAACAATATAAGGTTTATAGGTTGATTGATATTGAAACTGATAGGGTAAGCTTCAATAGTGAAGTTGTTGTTGATGAGGAGGTTGGACCCTTCCAAACTTCTCCTAAGTTTTGAATTACTTAGAAGCCAAGTGCCAATGTGTGTTAGGGAGTGTTATGCATGTTATGAAGTGGCAGGGCATGTCGAAAAGTGCTAAGTTGAGAGTGCCAATGCATGTTGAGGAGTGTTAAGGAGTACTAGGAAAACACAAAGGAAGAATAGGTAAAAATACATGGAAGTGAATGAATATGAGCGTATGTAGGGAGTGGAAATGAGTGATAGTTGTCATGCCAAGGAGGGAGTGAGAAGGTATTCTAAGCAATCACACACCTTATTGACCACTCAATTCTTACCATTCTCACACCATAACAAAAAACCATAAAAATGCCATTCTTAAAATCTATTGTGTAGTTTCTTAATGTCATTCAAGTAGAATATCTCAATTACTTATGTCAGTAATGGTGAGATCATTTTTTAATTCTATTAAAGGAACTCTTTTTAGACATGCACCCCATCAAACATAAATCATCGAGTCAAAAAGAATGGAAATGAATGAATAAGAGAGTGTGTTGGGGGTGTTAGCTAGTGTCAACCGTGGCAAGAGGGGGTGACAAGGCATACTAGGAAATGCTATGGAATTTCAAGAAGTGTCAGGGTGTGCTAATATGTTCCAGATAGTGTCAAGGCATGCCAGGCATGCCAAGACATGCCATGTGTTAAGGAGGGAGTGTTAGCAAGTTCTAGGTGTGCTAAGAAGGGAGTGACAAGGTATGTTAGGCAATTCCAATGCATGATGGAGTGCTAGGAAAGCATGCCAAGTTGTGCCAAGTTCCAGGGTGTGCCAATGTGTGCCAAGGTGTTTTAGGGAGTGCTAGAGAAACACAAGGTAGCACTATGTCACAATGCATGGAAATGAATGAATAATAGTGTGTGACAAGGAGTTTCAACGAGTTCCATGTGTGATAAGGAGGAGTGACAAGGCATGCTTGGAAGTGATAAGGAATGATAGTGTGCTATGTTGGGATGCATCCAATATGTGCCAACGCGTGCAAGGAAGTGTTAACTAGGAGTGGCCTGGAAACACAAGGGAAAACTACGTCAAAATGCATGGAAATGAACAAATAAGAGTTTGTGATTGGAAGTGTCGGTGACTTCCAACTATGATAAGGAGGGATTGACAACATATGCTAGGCAGTGTTAAGGCATGCTAGAGGGAAAGGAAACATTCCAAGATGTCCTAGGTGTTAGGGTGTACCAACACATGCCAAGGAGTGTTAAGGAATGATATGGAAACACAAGGGAGCACTTGGTAAAAATGCATGAAAATGAATGAATACGAGTTTTTGACTGGGATTTTCAATGAGCTCTAGGTGTGCTAAGGAGAGAGTGAAAAGGTATGCTAGGTAGTGCCAATGAATGCTAGAGTGCTAGGGTGGCATGCCAAGATGTGTCAGGTGTTAGGGTGTGCTAATGCATGCTAGGGAGTGTTAGGGAGTGTCAGGTAAACACAAGGAAGCACTAGATCAAAATGCATGGAAATGAACGAATAAGAGTGTGTGATATGGAGTGTCAATGAGTTCTAGGTGTGTTAAGGAGGAAGTTACAAGGTTATATGTTAGGCAATGCCAAGGTGTGTTAAACTACCGAGGTGTGTCAGGAAGTGCTACGGTGTGTTAGGGAGTGTAAAATCATGTCAAGGAATGTAGGGGATGCTAACACATGCCACACAATTCCAAGGCATTTAGGACATATCAGGTGTTATGGCATGTCAGGATGTAAACTATGTTTCTTAGTTGTTTTACGACCATAGTTGTATGTGATGAGCCTTGTCTTGGTAACTTGTTATGTGGGATCAATTGAGATTAGACATGAGTAGTCTAATATGAGTTACATGTAGTTCTTAGGTGAACAAGGCATATGTTGAATTTCCATGACACATGAGAATTTGGCTTTGGTCTTAGAATATTTGATGCAAACACACTCAAGTGACACAACACATCAACTTTTCACAATGAAATCTACACACATCAGGGAATCAATTAGTGCACATGAAAATTTGTAACTTTTTCAAACCTTTCTTCGTTAAATTACAAACTGTAATAGAATAAGCTAGAGCTCTCGTACCAAGGATGATGGCCCTTTACAGTCACACTGATACAAGGAATACAACTACGGCCTGGTGTTAGTCCTTTGACAACCAATATACCTTGAACAAGACAACACTTGACCCAATTTTTTATGGTGGACATACATAGCCCTTTCAATCCACATGTCTTAAACACATTTGGCAGGACCTCTTTCCTCCCATTATGAAACTTCTCATTCTGCCTCTATCAATGAACTAAATTCCTTTATGTTATGGAACTCGGCTCAAAAAAAAATTCCCTCTATCTACCTCTTTTTTCCTTTAAGGTCTCCAACACTTAAAGTTTTCGATTAGCTGTTCACAACTCTGTTGTGAACAACTCTTTGGTTTGCCCACTTTTGCCATACTGCTGCTCCAATATGACAAGTCTAGGGATATGGAGGTTTCCCTTCATAAGTCTTTTTATTCTCCCTCAACCCTTCAATCCCCCTCCTCTCTCCCTAGAAGATAAATTCACTTGCTTAAAAGGAAAACAAGTCCCACCCTTTATTTTATCTTAGGGAAAGGGTTTCGAGGGTCACTTCCCACCTATTCATTGACCTATACTCTACAAGTGACTTCCTAAACTACCGAGACTCCACCCATCAGTGAAATTCCGTGAAGAGAAAGGAGCCTTAGCTGTGGTGACAATGGGCTAAGCCTCCATCGTTTCCCTTGTCCTAGTAGTTGCCCTCTTAGGAACCCCTTTTAGGTTGACTACTAGTTTGAGTGGTAACAAGTTGTTCACAATTCCATTTGTGAACAACTCTTTGGTATGCCCACTTTTTCCATATTACAGCTCCAAGATGAGAAGTCTAGGGCTATGGAGGCTGTCCTTCTTCTCTCTGAATCAATCCTCTACAATATAGTGAACTAGGGCTAGTTGGTTCGCCCACTTGACTGTTACTTTAGTCCTTCAAAGTCTGCACATCCTTAGGCCCTATACACCTACCCTTCTACCAATTTTGTTGTCCTTCGCCAGAACAAGAGTCAGGGCTCTTCTTTGATAGTAACCTAACAACCCTCCAATTGTACTTGGACTACCATCAATCTGCCCAACCACAATCAATTCTTTTTACTGATCTAGGGCCCACAATATTGTCTTCATCTAGGGCTCTTCAAATCTACCACCTAACAAGGGTTTGAGTCCTCTCAAGATCACTGTTCTTGTGTATCGACAATTTGATCTTTGTTGTCCAATCTACGAACAAATATGAACTACTCCTCTTATCATACTTCTAACAATCTATAGATGACTGAACTGGGGTCACAAATCAGCCACTAACAGTCCATTTACTAATTTTTTATAGGTTTCTTCAGATATTTGTCTAAAACTCTATGGAAATTCCACCAAAATCAACTCCTCTGCATGTCAATCCATTCTTCATATGGCACATTTCTTCTACATGCTCAATCTTCTGCTCAGGTTCCACCCTCCTTTGGATCTATTGTCTCCACACATACTGAATCTGCAAACCATCTTCCAGATCTGTGGTCTTTATTGCAAAAATAAACCTCGCTCTAAGGGTCACAACCTGTCTTCTTCTACGCAAATTTGTCACAGTCTTAAGGGCATACCTTATGAACTAAACATGCTAGGAAACTGTCCTAACTAGGGCATTATACTTGTGTACTTCTAATTGTTGTAGAACAAACCCTATCCACACATAGAAAAAACACGACTCTTGCCTCCATAAGAGACTCGACCTAGCTCATATGGATCCATATATTCTGGGAATTTCTTTGATTGAATCTTGACATGAACTTCAGATCTCAATATCGACCCTCAAACTAGGGTTAACTTAGTCAATATTACGCCTGCGTCGACTTCTATTATGGCTCTAAATTACAGTGCAAGCCCTCCTCCATTTATGTTGGTCTTTATCACAGACCTTGCGGCCTAATAAAAACCACAAGGAAAGATGGTATAAACCCTCCCTTCTATTTCATGTAGAAAATCTAACCAACGGGATTCAATCTAATCTTGTAATCATGTACTAAAACAAGATACCGAATCCTTCCTACAATTTGTGGAAACAAAACACAATCGCACAATCACATATAAGTAAGAGAAACAAGTTATCAATCGCACAACACAAGATGTATCTGGGGAAGCAACTGCTCAAAACCCTCTATCTCTATTTTGTATTAAGTCAAGGAATCATGAAACAATATAATGCTTAATCTCTCTTGAGATTCTCCATCACTCTGCCAATTGTTCCCCCTACTGTCATACAAAACCTGCCTAATACTTAGCCAATTCTCAGCCTGCCTTGCTCATGCAATTCCTATGGAATTATCTCCATATTAATTAGGAAAATCAACCTTCCTTGATTGCACAATCCATCATGGCATCCCAATGACTTTATAATTTCACATGGGAAATTTTCTATAAATACAACCGATAGTTATGTTCCTTTGAACTGTGTTACAATAAGGATGAAGGGTCTTTTTTATTATTTAAAAATAAGATAAAATCCTAAACTCAAGGAGACAAAATATCAAGATTTTGCAGTTCCATTGGGTTAGCTAATGCCAAATTTCCGGGGTCGTAACTTGTTCATATGATCTTCGTTTGACGCACATGATACCTTGTTAGAAAGATCTCTCCAAGGACTACAACTGCTAATGTGATTTCTATGAAATCGCTAAACCTTTCTTGCCCAAAAAACATCGTTTGGGGCCTCAAAATGGTTCCGGAAGTTCAGGACCCGAAAAATTGACAAAAATAGTAAATTGTGCTACAATTAAGGAAACTGAAAAACTGAAAGAGACAATGGCGAGGGCCCAAGTGGAATAGGTGGGTGGCCACCAATATCCACCTCGATCACCTTAAATTGAATTTCTTGAGCTAACTCAATCATCATGACTTAGTTAACTGACACAAGTTGTTATGAGACGAAATTACAATTTATTGTCCAATTTATTTAAGGGAAAAATAAATTAGATGCCTCACATTCCTCACTCCTAGTACATCAAAATTCCTCACCAGTGTGGGTGCATTTTTTTTGTCCTTTCTAGTTGCCAATTTCACTGTTTCTTGTTGCAAATTTCAACACTCCCTCTCAACAAGAAAGGAATTCAATATATCTCTATCTAGTACCTTTGGAATGTTCTGCATGCTACACTTCTCTAGTGTTGTTTGCACTTGAAAATCCTGAAACTAAATAGCCTCCGAGCAACTTACTCAGTATAATGCATCTGTCATTAGAGTCTTCTGATTGCTGTTAGCTACTGCACCTGTCTAGTACTGGATTCTCTGTGCTGCTGCTAACATCTGCATCCGTGCCCTTTGAACTATTTATAACTCTGATTTGTGATCCAGTATTTGACATCTGTCACTCTGATTTTTGTCTTGCTGACATCTGACTACATCAATCTAACTGATCCTTCCTACTACTATTGTACTGTGGGCTCCTCGTAGCCACGTTCGATCCATGAGACACGCCATCTCAATGGACCTTGCCCAAATTTCTTATCTTGGGATTATGTCTACACATCACCCCACCTTACACCTCGAGGTATGGCTACTCCTTATTCCCATCTGGCTCGAAATTTCCCCCTCATGGAGGTCTCTGCTTGAGTGGACGCTTCCACTCAGTCTCCTCTCTGCTTCTCCAATTGTGGCAACTACTCCACAACCTTCTAAGACTGCTTCTCATGAGGATGCATGTTGAGAGGTAATTTATGCTCCCTCTAAACCACCAAGTCTCTAACTTCTTCCTTTCTCCTCAAAGCTTTGCATGCATCTGGTACCTTAATTACATATAGGTTCTTGACTCGCGCACAGTGTAATTGTCCCAATGTTACAAAAATTTTCTAAAAAATAGGTGATTTTAAATCGATGATATCTCCCTCATCTGAGATCCGATTCGACCGATTTTTTTTTTCTTTCTTCCATTTGGGTAGATTTTCGCAAGGAATCCAAATATTCTATTTGTTTTTGAAAATTTTACACCAAAATATTCAAATATTCTCTGCAAACTCGCCGCCCAAAAAATTCCTGCTCTGATACCATGTAGAAAATCTAACCAACGAGATTCAATCTAATCTTGTAATCTACTAAAACAAGATACTGAATTCTTCCTACAATTTGCGGAAAAAAAACACGTTCGCACAATCACATATAAGTAAGATAAATAAATTATCAATCGCACAACAACATGATGTATTTGGGGAAAGAAACTGCTCAAACCCCTCTATCTCTATTGTGTATTAATTCAAGGAATCATGAAACAATACATTAATGCTTAATCTCTCATGAGATTCTCCAGCACACTGTCAATTGTCTCCCATTGATCTAGGCAAACTCGGTCTAATACTTAGCCAATTCTCATCCTTACTTCAGCCTACCTTGCTCATGCAATTCCTAGGGAATTAACTCCTTATTAATTAGGAAAATCAGTCTTCCTTGATTGCGCAATCCATCATGGCATCCCAATGACTTTATAATTGCACATGGGAAATTTTCTCTGAATACAACTGATAGTTATGTTCCCTTTAACCTCTGTCTCAACTGGGTATTCCTCGAAACTGACATGCATGCAACTATTAATAGCAAATTATCAGTTATCTGATTGATCACTCATTGTGAATTAAATCTAATTTAATTCACTGGACCTCTCACTAGCTCATCACTCAGTTAGAACCAGTTAAACTGATTTTAACTCATTTAATCGAGTTAATTACACTTGCACCCCACTAATGCATCAACTTCAACTGGACCCCAAAAATATTAGAATCCCTCTAGGTGCCTCATCTTAGACCCTCAAGTACTTGAATTTCTTGAGCTAACTCGGTCATCATGACTTAATTAACTAACACAAGTTGTTATGAGATGAAATTACAATTTATTGTCCAATTTATTTAAGGTAAAAATAAATTAGACGCCCCACATTCCTCACTCCTGGTGCATCAAAATTCCTCACCAGTGTGGGTGCATTTTTTTTTGTCCTTTATGGTTTCCAATCTCACCGTTTCTTGTTGCAAATTTCAGCATTTCAGAATTTGATGTGGCCTTCACACAAAGACACCATTGAAATCACATGCCCATATTCTCATGAGAAACCTCTCTTAAGCTTGATCTGCTAGAAGAGAACCAACAATATGCCATCCTACTTCCTAGCGCAAACTGACCATTAAGGTATGCAACATTCTTTTGAACCCTCACATGATGATCTTGCTCTTGGAGGATGATCATGACCTCCCTTTAGCAACCCTTACTCAGCCCTCGTACTCGACCTACTTTAGGACTACATCTCTCTTCACCCCCTTGATGTGCCAGATAGTGGGAATACATGTCAAACATGCTAAGATGTGCCAAGTGATAAGGCATACCAAGATGTGCAAGGGTGTGTCAATGTGTGTCAGGGGCTGTCAAGACAACAAAAGGGAGAAAAAAGTTAAACTACAAGGAAATGAACACATAAGAGGGTTAATAAGTCATCAATTTACCTTTTCCAAGAGGGGCATGCTAGGCACACCAACACTAGGCAAAAATAGGTGCCAAGTGCAAAGTCTTAGTGCATTCTAAGTGCCAAGTATTCCTTTGTTGCTTCTCATCTACTTTCCAACAATTGATAATCACAAATAAATTTAATATTAAACCATGCCAAATCATACCAAGGCATCTCAACGTATTCCATACATGCTAAGACTTTCCAAGCGCCAACACGTGCCAAGCACCAATATGTGTCAGGGACTAATGTTATGCATGTTATGAAGTGGAAGGGAATGTTGAAGAGTGCTAAGGTGTGCTAGAGAGTGATAATGCATGTTGATGAGTGTTAAGGATTACTAGGAAAAAACATTAAGGGAGCACTAGGCAAAAATTCATGGAAGTTAATGAATATGAGGAACGTGTGCCAGAGACTAGTGTTAATGAGTGTTAGTTGTCATGCCAAGGAGGGGCTGACAAGGTATGCTAAGCATTGGTAAGGCATGCTAGGGAATATCAAGGCATGTCAAGAATTCCCAAAGTGTGCTTGGGAGTTCCAGGGTGTGCTAATTATATCATGTGCTAATTAATAGTGCCAAGATATGCCAATACATGCTGGGTGCTAAGGATGTGGTGCAGGGGACCAGGGTATGTCAATATGTGTCAAGGCAACAAAAGGAAGAACCAATAAGAGGGTTAATAAGTCGAGACTTTATCTTTTTGAAAAGGGGCATGCTAGGCACACTAATAATAGGTCCCAATACATGCCAAGTGGCATTGTGTGCCAAGTGCTAATGTATGTCAATGCATTCAACCAAGGTGTTCCAGGGCATGCTAGGGACTATATGCAACATGCCAACACATGTTAGCAGAGTACGATGTTGTGCTAGCGCATGTCACCATGTGCTTGGGCATAAGTGTCATCACAAGATGTTCTAGGTACAAAGATGTTCCAATACATGTGGGGTGCTAAGAAATGTTAGTGTGTGCCAAAGCATTAATTTAAGGCGTGCCTAGATTGGTGAGGATCGTTAGGTCTTTCTCATTAATAGAATTTTCAAAGCTTGATTATGTATTAAATAATATATTTCCTACACACAATAGTGGAACTTTATCTAAAGGGAATTTTCTAGATAATAAAATTAATATATATGAATCATGTGTTGACTCATAGGAAATCTCTATTCGACTAGTCATTACTTGAGGGAAATGATAAACACTAATTACTTCTAAAAAAATTGACTGACCCTAACCACTATGGCCTTGGACGTATTATAAAAAATACTCCACAATAATGGTATTAAATCGCTAACTTCTGACAAAAAATATATTAACAGGCACATAACGTCATCAAAAACTCACTAGAATGATCAATGATGATGGGCATGTTTTGACTGTCACCAAAAGTAACAAAAAGAGCATTGGTGAGGGTCATTAAAAGTTCGTCACTAAAAGTGTCACCAAAGAGAGAATTAGTGATGGGCCTTTAACGACCCTCACCAAAAGTCTCATTGAAAATGTCTTTGGTGACGGACCATAAAGGACCATCACTATATACACTTATAGTGACGGTTTTTTAATTATCAATGATGACGGACATTTTTCGTATCTCAACTTGCTGGAGTAATAAAGACACCTCTTGAGGGCTGGTTAGTTCGTCACTAGAAGTGTCACTAAAGAGAGAATTAGGATGTCTTTAACAACCCCTCACCAAAAGTGTCATTGAAAATGTCTTTTGGTGACGGACCATAATGGACCATCACTATATACACTTACAAGGATTTCGCTTTTGTTTAAGGATCTGCCACTTTATAGATATTGGTGATGAACTAGTGTGTCCTGCCACAAGCATGACCTCACTAATGCGTTTTTTTCAGAGGCTTTTCAAAGGCACCGCATTCTGGAAATTACACATGGTCAATTGTAATATTCCAAATCTGGAACAGCTAGCAAGGCATGACTGGAAAATGCATTTTCCAGTAATGGCTACTACAAGAATTGAAACCAAGACCTAGATCCATTAGAACAATGTGTCTGAGTGCTAAATTCAAGAGAAGGCTCCAAATAAATCCTTCTAGAGTGGTTAAACAGATCTCCCACTACTAGATGTCCTCAAAAGGTGCCCGATGAGGGACTACAACAAATGTAAGCACATACAATGGAATGACAACATTATTCTATAGTTGTGAACACATGAAGATATGTATAGCCAATAAATATCCGATATAGCAGAAAATGTGTACAAGGTGTGGAGGAATCAATCACTCCATCTAGGCAATGGAAGCCTCAATAGAGCATATACAAGGAAATGCAAGAGCATTGCTACATATGAAAAGCCCTGGCCAAAATAATGCAGTTTATAGAATACAATGCAAAAAAATACATGATAATAGAATGATATATCAATATCAGCTCAAATAAATGAGGGGAAGCAAGCTCTCAACCCCGGAAAACACTAATAAAACAATAATACACAATCCTCGGAAGGATTGGCTACAATATACATGAAATTGGCAAATCTGCAGAAATGCCAGAGTTGTTGGGTAGCAGCTGCAACTCAAAACTGATACAATATGGAGATGGTTGAATAAGATGTCCAATATACATCAAACCTCCTCCAATGGATCTCTCAAGCAATAGGATTATCCTATCCTTGAAGATCTTTCCTTCCACAATGCTGGTGTAACCTCTCACTACAGATGCACTCTAGGATAACGCAGTCAAGGAGCTGTACTACACTGCTTATGATGGGAGAAGCTTGGCCTTGCTTCCAAGAAGTGAAAATCAACTTTGAAACCTTCCTTCTAACCTTCCCGAGGAATAGAGATCCCTTCCTCTGAAAGATGAGACAAGGAATGGTGTTGCGGAACCCCTCCACTGTAACACCCAGCAACACTACGTTATACTTCAACAGAAATAACGCAATGACTGAAAGGAGTGACTTTGGCCTTGAGCCAAGATGTGGATAAATGAAGTTCAATCCTTCAAGAGGCCTCTCAAGTAGGAGAATAATTCCTAAACAGGAATCCCTCGTGCTGAGCAGCCCTGCAACTCAGCTGAATAGCTGGAGACTGCAAATAGTCTGAACAGACAAATATCAAATGATCCAAGATATCTCACTATGGCTGCCCCTTCCTCCTTTTATACAAGTGAATGCCTATTTTCCATGGACCCCACACATTAGGGTTTCTTCCACAAGGAATATTCCTCCCTCTCAAACTGCGTTGTCTTCTCATGCAAGCTACACCTCTTAAGAAGTGTTGTTGACTTGGTCAAACTTGACCTTGTCCTCATGCATTTGCCCCTTTTCACACTAGAAGGTGAAAAATAAAGCTGATCCATTGATCCTTTTCACACTATGAAGGATCTTATTCCTACTCATGGGCCTTTTACCCATTTTATTCACCTCCTAAGTGAAATCAACAAAAATTAATATTCCAATTTGCTGCATGCAAATTTTGGAATATTACATTCCTCCCCTCTCAAATATTGCTTGTCCTCAAGCAAGTGCAAGGATAGATTGATTTCTCTTATCCTCTCCCTGTAGCATCCCTATATGATGATCTCCTCCAAGGAAAGTGATGTTATCTCATCAATAAAATCTCCACATTGCTCCTCCTCAACATGCAAGTCAACTATCAAGCCATCATCATGTAATAGTGAAATACTCAAGAGGATAGCAATGTGATGTCTGGAGGTATCCTTGAAGAATGGGATCTGAAATAAAATGGGAAATATCTTTCCCATATGGATCCTCCGTCTCCAAGCTATGAGCCATGCAAAATGAGTCACCTTCCAACTAGGCAACTCCTGAAAGCTGTCATCCACCTTTGGCTCTGGAAAATTAGGTGGGATAAAAATATGTACATGGTAGAATATGTAGCCTACCCCACGTTGTCCATCAATCCACTTATGATAAGTGTAGAGTGTTAGCTGTCCATGGGCTGCAATAAGTTTTCCCTCAAATGGAAAAATGAGGACTAGACCTCCAAAGATCTCTCCCCCAACGCTGCAAATCAAGCTGGCCCAAGTATCTCCATATATGATGAGTTGGAAGTCATCATCATATGGCATCTCCTCCATCATATGGCTCACGTCATAAAGTGGCAAGTGTGTTGTTAAGGTAACCATATCATGTCTCATGTGCCCCTTAGAACATGTAGTGCAAAAAGTGTGAGGAATTTCTCCTTCAAAGGAAACATCCACACAATGTGTCTTTCTCCCAAGCATGCTCCTCATTAAGACAGCAAAAATAGAACCATAGGAGAAAAAATGAGAATCATACTTGCTTCCATATGCAACAAATGAGAAGGAAAATGGTCCCTAAAGTGCAACCAGCGCAGCTTGACCCTCAACTGCAATAGGGACTGATAAAATAAGTGGCCTCTCAACCACTTGTCTGCTGCTCCAATCTCCTCATAAGTATGGAGGAAGTAAATAATGTAAGGTGTACAATGAACATGTCCTACATAATGTATCTCTTCCCCAATTCCTCCTAGAGAATGGCCATCAATCATGCTTATGGCCTCATCTAAACCATGTGGTCTAGAAAAAATAATGCTCCTCCTTGGAGCAACATCCTGCACATGTATGGTTAAGGAATATACATCATATAAATAATCATGAAAATAATCATCACCCTTACCATATGTTCTGCCCATACAAGTGGAGTGACTGATAAGTGAGTCTCCTCTCATCTTACAAGAGAAAAGAGGTGGATGTGCTAACTCTCTCAAAGAGTCATGTCTCTCCTCCATCTACATCTAATCCATGCATCTCCTCATATGTTGATAGATCACCTCCTCAAAGCCCATCCAAAAATACCTCTCCATGATGGTGCGATATGCTCTCATAGAACAAGTGGGGTTGAAAAGGAAATCCTCCTGAGCTGCATGTAAAAACTTCACCTTGAGCTTGGAAGCTCTAGGTAAGAAGATCCTACCATGATAGGAGATGACCCCATCTCTGACTAGATACTCCTCCAAGTGCAATTGGTCATCCAAGATCATGCAAGTGAAGAGATCCTTGGAATACTCCACCAATATCTGGGAGCTCCAATATGGATCTATCCTCCATAGTGACAACGCTAATGATCTCTCATGAAGAGCACCTGTCATATGGTCGCCAACTTCTCTGACATCTCCCATGCCAAAGATGCAAGTTGGAAGGTTTCTATCCTTCCCCTGCTACTTCTGCCACAATGCAAAATATGAAATGGATGTGGGTACTGATGATGTTGAGACAATGCTCCCTCTCTCATTGAGTCTAACCCAGACTCCCAGCACTGTATCAAACTCCTCCAAGGTTCCCACTCCTCTGAAATATCTGAGTGGTGCCTCAGCATGTGAAGCATCCATCCTCCTTTGTTGATCCAATGGTCTCCCCAGCATAATGTCTCCATGTAATGAGACATCATCATCAAGAGATGACTGCATATATGAATGGAGATAACCCTCCATGCTTCCACTGCGCAATCCAATCACCTCCTTAGGTGCATCAACCTCTAGAAATGGATAGGGATGTGTACTCCTCATCTCCTGATGCTGGGTCTTCTCCCTACCTTCCCCTTGTTTCTCCATGGTTTCACACCTCCTCAACAATGGCATAGATAGAACATGAGTTTTGCCTTGATCTCCACATATGAGATCCTGGGGACTCTCTTGCAAAGATGCAAGCATCCCTCTAGTTGGAGGAAAAGCTCCTCCTTCCTCTACATGAGGTGCTAGATCAACTCTAGATCTAATAGAGTTGTTGCCCTCAAGCTCTACAACATGACTGGACAACCCTCTAATGACTGGATCCCTCTTTGGAAAAGGGATCCCCATGCCTCCTTGCTCAAAAGTGTGAGAAGAAAGTTTCTCCTCTGGCAAAGTATGGTGCAAGTTTTCAGCCTGGCTCATGGTTCTCTGAAATAGAATTATGTTTTCATGCAAGGGTTTTGTTTGAGTTTTCTTGTTTGGCTCTACCATGTGTGTTTCATGAATCCTCCCATAAAATCTCTTCACTAATGCCTTACTGAAATTAGCATAGGATGCAATGTTTACATTACTTAAATAAAAGGATTCAAAGATCCACCAGGCATAGGCCTTACCACTCAAATGCAGCGCTGCAACTTTGATGGCTTCATATTCAAGAATGTGGTGCTTCTGCAAGAAGGCCTCTAACTCCTCCACCCAAGCTTTGGCTAAACATATGGGTTAACCTTCAAATATAGATAGATGAAATCTATCCCGCTACTCTCTTCCTTTCACCTTGTGCTTGCAAAACTCTGAAAAACTGAGATGATCCCTGTATTTTTGAGTTTGAGACTCATACTCCTTCAAGAAATCACTAAGGGTTTCCCTCCGAGAAACTTCTTCTCTTCTTTCCATCTCTCTTCCGACAATCCTGGGCATGTGACTACACTGTGTATGCATGTGTGTAGCTGCTTGCTCACACTCTTCTTGTGACAATCTAGAGTTTGCTTTTGAATCAAACCCTCTAGGATATTCTCCATACATCTTCCTCATGATATCCTTGAATTCTTCATGAATCATATGTACATATTTAGGAATAAGCTTTGTAAGCTTATCCCCTTTTTCTTCTCCTAAAGATGGAGTCTTTCTCCTGCTTATTTCTCTGTCTCCTTGATGAGAATAGGAAGTGCATCGTTCTTCCTCTTATTTCTCCTTCTCCTCCTTGGGGAGGTTCTTCATGGATCTAAAATATTATCAGCTAAACCCCATCCTATTCAATCTTCTGATATTCTTAGGCTTAGACTCACAGGCTAAGCCAAGAAAGCATCTTTTATACCATTGTAATATTCCAAATATAGAACAACTAGCAAGGCATGACTGGAAAATGCATTTTCCAGTAATGGCTACTACAATAATTGAAACAAAGACCTAGATCCTTTAGAAAAATGTGTCTAACTGCTAAATCCAAGAGGAGGCTCCAAAGAAATCCTTCTAGAGTTGTTAAACATATCTCCCACTACTAGATGTCCTCAAAAGGTGCCCGATGAGGGACTGCAACAAATGTAAGCACATAGAATGGAATGACAACATTATTCTATAGCTATGAACACATAAATATGTGTATAGCCAACAAATATATGATATAGTAGCAAATGTGTACAAGGTGTGGAGGAATCAATCACTCTAGCTAGGCAATGGAAGCCTCAATAGAGCATATACAAGGAAATGCAAGAGCATTGCTACATATGAAAAGCCCTGGCTAAAATAACACATTTTATAGAAGACACTGCAAAAAAATACATGATAATAGAATGATATATCAATATTAGCTCAAATAAATAAAGGGGAGAAAACTCTCAACCCTGGAAAACACTAATACAGCAATACTACACAATCCTTGGAAGGATTGGCTATAATATACATGAAATTGGAAAATCTGCAGAAATGTCGGAGTTGCTGGGTAGCAGTTGCAAATCAAAACTGATACAATATGGAGATGGATGAATAAGATTTCCAATATGTATAAAACCTCCTCCAATGGATCTCTCAAGCAATAGGATGATCCTATCCTTGAAAATATTGCCTTCCACAATGCCGGTGCAACCTCTCACTGCAGATGCACTCTAGGATAATGCAGTCAAGGAGCTGGACTACGTTGTTGATGATGGGAGAAGCTTGGCCTTGCTACCAAGATGTGAAAATCAGCTCTAAAACCTTCCTTCTAACCTTCCCAAGGAATAGAAATCCCTTCCTCTGAAAGATGAGACAAGGAATGGTGTTGTGGAACCCCTCCACTACAACACCCAACAACACTACGTTATACTTCAACAGAATTAACGCAGTGAATGAAAGGAGTGGCTTTGGCCTTGAGCCAAGATGTGGAGAAATGAAGTGCAATCCTTCAAGAGGCCTATCAAGAAGGAGAAGAATTCCTAAATAGGAATCCCTCGTGCTAAGCAGAACTGCAACTCAGCTGAATAGCTGGAGAGTGAAAATAGTCTGAACAGAAAAATATCAAATGATCCAAGATATCTCACTATGGTTTCCCCTTCCTCCTTTTATACAAGTGAATGCCTCTTTGCCATGGACCCCACATATTAGGGTTTCTTCCACAAGGAATATTCCTCCCTCTCAAACTGCGATGTCTTCTCATGCAGGCTACACCTCTTAGGAAACGTTGTTAACTTGGTCAAACTTGACCTTGTCCTCATGCATTTGCCCTTTTCACACTGGAAGGTAAAAAATAAAGCTGCTCCATTGATCCTTTTCATACTATGAAGGATATTATTCCTACTCATGGGCCTTTTACCCATTTTATTCACCTCCTAAGTGAAATCAGCAAAAATTAATATTCCAATTTGCTGCATGCAAATTTTGTAATATTACATCAATGGTGTGGCTCGGTAAACGAACACACCGTTGACTATGTAGTGATGTCAGGAGGGTGGTGCACTGACCAAATTACTATACGCCCCAGGGCATATAGTTTAGTTAGTGCACCACCCTCCTGACACTGGTCCATATTCAACGGTGTGGTCTATTATACCACCACATCATTGACTTTGGAACAATTCCAAGAGGGGGGTGTGCTAAGAATTTGTAGGTGCACCACCTCCGATGCACTGCAAATATTTTTTTGCACCACCTCCGTTGCATGAAAAAAAAAGACTCACCATTACCAGTGCATGCCTATTTTTTGTGGAGCACCAAATGTTGTTTTTTTTTTTTCAAAAAATGTTATATATGTATATTACTAAATACATGTCTCATTTAATAAAAACAAGTGTATTTAATATGTCAATCATTCGGCAACGTGAAAGGGGAGAAGAGAGGGAACATCAACAAAAACAGGCGGACCGTTATAACATGGTTTTCCTGAGGGAGGCACGAGAGAGGGAGAGAGATGTGTACCCTTGCCCTATTACAGAAGCTACCCAGGGCCTGCTAAGGCAGGTAGGCCTCCTCAATTTGTATGAGGAGGCTACATCCCTAAAGGGCCATGGTGTCTTTTTACGACATCTTATCCGCAGGTGGAATACCCAACTACAGGATTTCTGGGTTGGTCTTAACCAGTGGTACGTGCCCACTGAGGAGGAAATCTATTTCATTACTAGCCTATTGAGGAGAGGAATGTATTTACCCTCATTCCCAGACATTCAAGTTGGCTATGCAACAAGGATTCAGTTGGTGTACTCCTAGAGATACATTAACGTGGATATATTGTCTCCTTCATATTTTCAGGTCTCCAGAGGTCAACTACGTATTTCTTCATTTGGTAGTGAGGAGGTGAGGTGCCTCTCACTTTTGATGTCGACCATTTCACAAAACACCAACGACAGGAAACACATTAGTTTCCCACTTCTATTTTATGTTGATTCTTTAATACAAGAGCCACGACTTGTGAGGGGGTATGCCATTTTTTTGCAGCAGTTCCATACAGCTTTAGATAGATGTCGTGCTCATGCACAAGAGAGGGTCAACTTCCCTTTTGCTTCAAATCTATTTTTTTTTATTTTTTGAGAGGTTTCTAGAGATGAGGCCTACTTTTTGTTTGGCAGTCTCATAGGACAATGTTACATGTATGGATGAACATGTGGGGACAGACGATGCCCAAGAGGGGTGAGTCTGAGCTTTCCGCGAGGATATTGCATGATGCACTGGAGTTTCTAGCCAGTGTTGAAGAGCATCCCTTCATTATGGTGCCCTGTCCTTATGCTACTTTTGATTGGCGAGGGTGTGCCAACATCCTCTTCACAAATGATGAGTCACCAGATGATAGAGGTAATATTATTGTTTTATTTAAATTTATTCTAACATGTTCTTTAACTTGTTTTTATTAAAATGTTTAATGAAATTATCTAATTGTTGTTGTGTGCTTATATATATTTTTCAGACATTGGGTATTTTGATGGCGATGAGATCCCAGTACCACCAAATGATCCAAGTGTGGATCCTAATGATGATCAGGATATGGCAGATGCCGAGAATCAGTAGATTAAGGATGGAGTTGGGCGACCAACTCTGTGCATTATTTGTTGAGGCTGGAGTCAGACCCTCCACTATGAGAGATATACAGGCCGATGCTAGGCTGGTAAATATGTGGAGAGGCATGTCGTCTGACACGTTTAGCCTGAAGCGGCATGTCGTAGGAGCTACGATATTAGTTACGTAGTTGAGGAGGGCCCTTTGACGTTATAGGCATGGTCGAGATGCAACACGTCGACAGTTCACAAGCAACGATGCTTCATCTCATGATCATGATCAGGGGACTGATCATTTTTCACCTCACGCTGCGCCAGATGAGCAGCCTGCAACATCGACCAGTAGCCATGATGGAGGGTAGGCTAGACCATCGACCACATCGATTCAGTAGCCTGCAACATCCAGCAGTACTCATGATCATGATCAGGCTGGACCATCGATCATGTCGAGTCCTCACGATGAGCAGCCAACATTTGACCGTGATCAGCATGAGGCACCAGTACCAGATCAGCAAGCACACGATGATCGGCATGTATCTAAGCTTGTTGAGGCTGCACCATTGAATGAATAGGCCTTGACTAGAACTTCTATTGATGATGTACCACCAACTGATACTTGACATTTATATTACAGTTGTATATTTTTGACATTATATATATATGGTCCATGTATTTTATGTTCGTGTTGCAGTTGTACTTAATTTACATGTTGGTGGTTATCATGATGTGTATATTGTTAGGTCATGTTAGATATGTTCATTTAATGTGCAGCTTGCACATAAATGTGTATGTGCTAACAGTTATGTGACATGAGATGTATATTTGATTTTTGTGTTGTGATGATGTTATACAATGCTAATTGTGTTTTATTATATGATCATGATCATGATGATGTTAGTGAATTTGAATGTGTTTTTTAGTCGAATATGATGTTTGTACGATGGTTATCATGATCGTGATGTTTATTTAATTTAATATTAAATGATCATGATATTTATTAAATATTATGTCGTGATTGTAATTGAAATTTTAATTTTAATTGTATGTAAAATTGTAAAATTCTATTTTTATTTGTAATTGTATATAGAATATTGGTAAAATTTTAATTGTAATTGTAATATTTATTTTATTGTGAAATGATTGTAATTGTAATTTTAATTGTACTTGTATATATGACAAATTGTAAATTCTAATTCTAATTTTAATTGTATGTAAAATTCTAAAATTGTAATTATATTTGTAGTTATAATTTTAATTGTAATTGTATGTAAAATATTTGTAAAACAATAATTGTAATTGTAATTTTAATTGTAAGTGTATATATGTAAATTTGTAATTCTAATTCTAATTGTATGTAAAATTATAAAATTGAAATTGTAATGGTATATATGTAAATTTGTAAAATTGTAACTGTAATTGTAAATTTTATGTAAAATTCTAAAATTGTAACTGTAATTGTATGTAAAAATTCTAAAATTGTAATTGTAATTTTAATTGTAATTGTAAGTGAAATTGTAAAATTGTAATTGTAATTCTAATTCTAATTATATGTAAAAATTTTGTAAAATTTTAATTGTATTACTGTGAAATGATTGTAATTGTAAAATTGTAATTATAATTGTATGTGAAATTGTAAAATTCTAATTCTAATTCTAATTTTATGTAAAATATTTGTGAAATTTTAACTGTATTAATGTGAATCTAGAATAATATGAACTTTTGTAACATAATAAAGTTTAGAAAGTAATGCAAATAAATTCATGTACTTTAGAATTATCATTATTTTACTATGATCTTACATACAAAAAAAAGAACTTTATAGAGTACGCCATTGTTTTTGAGATCAACATAATTGCAAATTATCAAGTGAAATATTGATTTTAACATTAACACAATAAAAATTACCAATTAATTCAAAATATATATTATAATGTTTCGAAAAAAAAGAGTCAAATTATAAGCTATAAGGTAGTTAAGTCCTCTTCTTTATAAAAACTCATCTTAAAAAGTATAAATATTGATGAAATAACACATGTACCATATCACACTCAGTTCTCATGATCACCCTCATTATCTTCCAGCTTGCATGGCATGATAGCACTATTGTTCTCAAAAATATGTTTTGATCTAGGGTCATGTCTCAATACGAACCACCAATCCCTGTCCAACACATCTGGGTAAAAAGACACCTAGTTGCAGTGTTTGGGGAAAACATAGGGCTCCTTAGCTTCATCCCATATCTTTCCAGAGTTGATACATATCAACCTACTATCGTGATATTCCTTTGCATTATTCCGATCAAAGGTGTCTCACCACTTGCACCTAAAAATAACACATTGGAAAAAAGAGAA
The DNA here is from genome assembly GCA_034641835.2 of Pinus albicaulis. Classification (NCBI taxonomy): domain Eukaryota; kingdom Viridiplantae; phylum Streptophyta; class Pinopsida; order Pinales; family Pinaceae; genus Pinus; species Pinus albicaulis. The sequence continues at coordinate 319,726,622 of CM076575.1, forward strand.
ATCCACTTCAATGATCTCTTGTATCTTTCCTACGTAACCTAACGTCCCTCGTACTAGGTTTTGATCATGGTGACTAGATCAACTAGATTGATCGAACTCAACTTCCACTCCACAGTATTTTGTGATTTGTCCATCATCGGCATTTTTTGTGTGAAAATGGTGTCCATATGCCCACATAAATGGGAACAAGTGAACCTATATAAAAATTAAAAAATCATAGTGTCAATGTCCTATAATAACCCAACAATTAAAATATGAAATATATATGAAATTACATTTGCAAGGTGCATTATTAAGTTTCAAATGTACATATAAATTAAATATATTATTACCGATTCCCTGCACCCAATCCCTATGTTTAGAGCATCCTCTTTAGCATGCAGGTAACGACTGGTTGCACCGTATTTCTCTCTTACTTGGTTAGCAACCCAACTATTGGGGCATATTTTTGGCATATTTTCTTTTAAATGATCGGGATAAGGCACACTTCTACCATTCAAATGTCTGAATTATTTCCTGTCACTATCCCATTTCATCCTCTTTTTTTCATACAATGCGACCCACAGCTGTGTCGCTTTGTAATTGTAAAGAACGAATTTATTGATTGCTTCAATTTTTTCATTCGCTCATGAAATCAAACCGACATTATATAGTACATAAATATCAAAATATACATTATATCGAAGTTCAACATGAATATCTACTTTGTGTAAATTTGAAAAATTATAAATCGCTTACTCTTTATCAAACGCTTTTTTACATTCGTTTGGAGCAACTCCCCTTCTCTTTTGTCTTCATCCCTTTCATCGTCCCAAATCACCGCACTTGGTATGTTGTCGATCTACTTGATGTAATCACTGGCATAATAGAAAGACTCATACGATATGTACCCCTCTACCATAGACCCCTTGATTTTTGACTTTTGTCAAACAAAACCTTTCAATTTCTTCGTGTACCTCTCTAATAAGAACATCCAGTGACAAGAAACCACCTCAGCTAATTCAGCCTCATCTACTACGTGGATTAGAATATGAGCCTGCAAGTCCATGAAACTCATCGGTAGTTCCTTCTCAAACATACAAACAATATCAACGATCTCTTGACGTCAGCGTGGAATGCTAGCCACATGAATCTCCTTTGATGTGATCTAATGTACAAATGCAGAAAATTTAGATATGGTACGTCCTAGGTCTTAAGGTAATTCATGGTTCACACACCCATGCATGAACAAAGGATAATGACACTGCAAAGTTATAAACACATTCAATAATAGAAAAAATTAGTTATTTATTATGATCCCTGCGTGGGATAAAATTTATTAATATAAAAAATAATAAAATCATGATTTTGACATTATGCGTACTCTTAGAAGATTCAAATGGTCATGAGATTTCAACCCTGACAAATTTTCATCCACGATGAAGCAACTCCATAGTGAAGACCCATATGAAGATGGGCACCCTCACACCCATTATAACTTCCTTTTCCAAAGAAAGATCATATTTTCTTAAAATCCATGGGACATCACCTTCTTTGAAATACCATGAATTAGAGGGACCTGTGCCCGCCTATGATCTTGTACTTTCTAATTGTCTTGGCCAATGTTTATTTTTAGTTTTTGAAGTAATAATACCTTTCCTAACAACCAATGTGTCACTGTGTTTCAATGATATGTGCCTCCATAAAGAATATGAAACATTTTTAAATATATGCATGGGATCTAATAAGTGGGTAAACTTAAGATGTTTCTAATATGGGAGGTTATAAAAGATAGATTTCCTTTTCATCCCAATGGGAAATTTCTCAACGTAGGTGTCGAAGAATTCTGGATCATCGAACATAGGCTCCCCGTTTGAATCGAACATTTCTATGAACTCCTTCTCCTTCTCTCTCTCATATGCTCTAACCCATTCAGATGGTGTCATTACTGGAGGCCTTTGGTTTCTCTCGCATTTACCATTGAAAGTAGATGCTACTCTTTTGTAAGGGTGTTCTTCTAGGAGAAATACCCTGGAGAAATCATACACTAGCTTTCGTAGGTCCTTGGACCATATAGCTTTCAGAGAAGGTCCACAAAATTACATCCAAAATACCCTTTTGTTACAAGACCTAAGATATTATTGTATACAATTTATATGCATGGCACATTAAATAATATCCTGAAGATCAGAACAATTACAGCGAATTAAATAACTAATATGCAAAATAATATTGTTACATATATAAAAAATCAATAAACATGTAATTTACCAGAGAAAACTCCTAAGAATGGATAATCATGTGTCGTGTAAGCACATATGCCATACAACGTGAAACTCCTCTCTGCTGAAATGGGCCTTGATACATCGTATACTTTAATCCCATCCCATAATTCCTTCATTTCATCTACCAGTGGCTGTAAGTATACATCCATATTCTTCACTTGTCTTCTACCAGGGACTATGAGAGCCAACATAAGATGTTCATTATTCATTGACAACCATGGGGGGATATTGTTATTGATCACTACTACAGGCCAAAAAAAATAGTTGGTGTTCTGGAGGGAATATGGGTTGACGCCATCCATGGTTATGCTGAGTCGGACTTCGTACTTCATCCTTGAATTTTTTGGGCCATGTATCCTTTATATGCTTCATGGCTATTGAATCAGTCTGGATTCACATAACTCCCAACTCACTTCTGTGTGAGGCATGCCATCCCTGCAACATAGCTAATTCTTTGCAATGAAAGAGCCTTTGAGTCCTTGGGATTATATGCATGTGCCTCAATATATTCAAAGGAGGACCATATGATTTACCCTTATTTTTTTATTTATCATACCTGCCATGCCCACATTTCAGACATATCTCTTTGTCTGCATATTCTCCTCTATGTAGAATACAATGATTTGGAAATGCATGATATGATATGTACTCAATACCCAACATTTTGAACAATTTATTTGCCTCTTCGTAGCTACCAGGAAAGACATTATTACTTGGAAGAATCTTATCCTTGAATAAACTATAGTTGGTGATCATGGAAAATATTAAATGTACACTAATGCCAATATAATTATTAACGTTCATAAAATTGACCATTTTCAATGTTCATTGTGTGATTGTATTTCTCAAATTTATATAAGGGAGGACTTTATAGTAACTTACCTCAAAATTTCCGAGAAACATGCATTCAATAAGCAAAAATTTGTTTTCAAGTTGTACAGTAATGTCATTTTCCCCAACTAGGTATACTTTGACTTACCACTAGGTCCAAAGAGAGGGTGGTGGGAGAAATTTAAGGCTTTCGAAAAAGGTGTCAGTGATATGAGCATCATCCCCGAGCCGATCATCGTTTTGGAATGCATCTAACAAATTTATCTCCATTGAATTCATATCCCTTAAGTATTCATCCATACCAACTTCTATTTTACTGCCTCCATTGCCAGCTTGTGAAGAACTACTATTTTTGTAGTCATTCCTAATTGGTGAATCTGGACCTAGCGGGAATTGAATCGGTGGTTGATTCAACCATTATTGGTATCGTTCCTCTTTGATTTTTTCTCTTAATTCATCCTTCTCTTGATTTGACATTGTCATGGGGTGAAACGGAAAATGGTAGGTAGGTTGCTGATCATCACTAGAATCCTAATAATTTCAAAAAATATATTTGAACATGATTAGTACAAAATATATGATATCAATTAATAAGAACGTTGACAATGCATGATTAATTTTTTTGACGATGAAATAATTACATTAATATACCAAACAATTATTATTGCCATCATTGTCTCGGGATAGTGGCTAGAAGATGCAATATTGTTACAATTAGCAGGGTGAAGCGGCTGTCCATTTTCATCTACTAAATGTGCCTTGCGGTATGATGCTCCTAATAAGAGCTTCCGACATTTTGGAGTTGTTTAATTATTTTGTGCATCTAAACTCGATTCTGAATCCGCATGAACCTGCAAATTGTATACATTATAAATTTTATTAAGTTGATTGACATGGATAAAAACATAAATTCAATTAGATAATGAAAATATAAATAAAATATGAAGTAAATATTATGTCTCCAGATTAATAGAGAGAACTCCACGATGGACTTTGAGAAATATTATGGAATGAGTTGGATTTTGAAGAATTTTCCATTCGATATAATTATGATATTTTATCCCTGCATTTGAGCAAAATCAACAACAAATTTTAGCGCACACACCTAAAAGTAATTTTGGTGCCTTAAAAATGGACTTATTGTTATCGGTGCTTATGTACAAATAACCACACCGATGTTGTTTTAGTTGCCACTCACAAGTGTCATGTTATTAACTGACGCACCGGTGCGGTGTTATTAATTGATGCATCGGTGTCATGTTTTTAACTAACGCACTGGTGCAGTGTTATTAATTGATGCACCGGTGATGAAAAGTCACAAATAAAAAAATGCAACTTTATTTTGTTAAAGTGAAAAAAAAAATCGGTAAATTGAAAAATAGGTGGAAAAATATTTTCGAAAATATAATTTTATAAAAAATTATTTAAATACTAATCACTTTTCATTATTTCATTACTTTTGCACAAAAATTCAGCCAGAGATTTGCACGAGACATACTTGGAGGAAGAAAGCACGAGAGCACTATGGAGCAGCGAAATAATTTCTAACAGAACTATTCAGACAATCATAATTCCAAACCTCTGGTGATTGAAACCCTGTAGCATATAATTTCAAAAAATCTCATGATTAAATTTTATTATGTTTTTTTACATTTTTTGCAGTATTTTTTACGCGGTAAGTAAAAAATTTCAATTTTTTGTTCATTTTCAAGAAAAAAAAAAAAATCCATTTTTACCCTAAACCCTTCATTATTTTTGTTTCTTCCCTTGCTTCTTCTCATTTATGTGACTTCATAATTAGGGCTTTTCGTTTTAGTTTTATAGTGTTTGTATTCATATATATATATATAGGCCTATGACATCCAACCCATGGGACGACTTGCATAGTCGGATCCCAATCCATGTCAGCCTTTGCGTGAAGTTTTAAAAAATAGAATTTTTTTAATCGGTGTTCTATTTATTTATAATAAGACTCAAGAAATTAGTGTCATTCCAGTCACACTGCCATTGTAAACTATTCCATAAAAATTTAAAAATATTTTTTAAATCGAAAAAATTCATATGTACTATGAGGGTGACTGAAAAATTATTTCATTATAGCGCACCACTCACGTACTATTTGGCAAAAAAAAAATTGTATTTTATGTTAATCGATGCACCATGTAACATATAATGCACTGGGTTTCCTAGTTGAAAAAGAGCACCGTACGTGGTCCATTGTTTTCACGGGGTGTTCATAAGAATAGGTCGCACCGCCCCCTCCACAACACCATATGCTACAAAAATTAACACTAGACGATTTTTATTATTTTGTATATGTTAATCAGTGCAACGTTTAACATGTAATGTTGGTGCTCCTTGTTGACATAGAGCACCATACGGTGTTTTATACTGTTTGGGCGGTGCATTTATAAGACCACGATGCACCGACATTGGTGTGTACACCATGAAAAGAGCACTGGTTTCTTTATATTCTTTTTTACTTGAAAATTTGAAAATTTATTTATAAAATATATTAATGAATGATATGGTACAGGTTTCATATTGATAAAGAAATTGTTTACAAGAGATCAAGTAACAAAAATAATGATAACACATCAAGAAAAGAAAAAAAGGAAAGTTCTTTGCAAATTATTTACAAAAACTATTATTTTTGAACTATATGTAAGTTTAACTAACATGTAGTGTTTATTGTGTATCATGCAGAGCCAGAAAATGACAAAGCTCGATAAGGTTATTTATGATCTAGGACCAGAAGAGGATAAAAGCTTGATGGAAAAATTGCAAAAGGATGAATCAGCTGAATGAAAAAATACTATCGATCCAATATGAGTTTCTTTTTTTAATTTTCATTAATAATATACTTAAAATTATTAGATATCATGTTTCAAACAATCTATTTATTCACATATGTTTAATATTCTACAGAGACCATGTTTAATATTCTACAGAGACCAACAACTCAGAAAAGGAATGTTGTTATAAGAAAATAAATTAAAAAAACATGCAAATCAAAATGAATTGCTCCTTAGCTCATCTGGAGTAGTGTTGGAGGTTAATGAAAGGGGGGGAAATGTTTACAAAATTTTGAGGGGTCTAGTGGAACGAATGTATAGACGTTATTTCCACTTACAATACAAAAATCAATCCAATGATTCTAAGAACCAAATTTTATCTAAACTATAGGAAGAGTTTCCAGAGAATTGGTCAATGAGACATGTCATATTTTTAATAGCAAAAACGTACAACAACAAAAAATAAGGAATGAAAAATTAATATTCCTTTAAATGTTTCTCTAGAATTATTTATAGATATCACTTTTTTTATATTTACTTTTCATATATTAATATAAAAAATAAATAGTTTATTGTCATGTTAAATTGTCACGAAGATTATGAAAATATCAAAATATGAACGAGCTGATATCAGAAATATGCCAGTAGGAATGTCCAGAAAGGTGTACAAGGAGATGGTCAAAGAAATGGAAAAAATTGTATCGCAGGAGGAACCATCTCAACAACAATGTGCTTCAAATGTAATATGTAATCATTGAATTTTTTTATCATTATGTACAATAAATAAATTGTTTAGCATTAAATATTAATTTTCAAGTATTTTCTTGCAGAAAAGAAAGAAAAATGGAACCCATTCAACACATAAAACATGACAACAAGGAAGAAAAGGGTTGATATCTAAGTTTGTGAGTAATTGTTACTTCCTTATAACAACTTAACTAGATTTCATTTTTGTATATTTTAAGTTTTTTACAAAAATCATCATTGAATGTATTCACATAGGTGCTAACATACAAAGATGAACCATCAGATGAATTTATTGACATTGAGTTAAATAAGGGTTGTGAGTATATGTTGGCATATCAGAAATTAATTGTGGAATTTGAAAGCATCTATCAATCTTGTTTTACTTAGCTCCGTCTATAAATAATAGAACAAAAAAATATTTTATATTAAATATATGATTTGTTAAGGGGTATAAAACTTGCAGGAAACAAAGTATGGAACTATGCCAATAGGTGAAATCTTGAAATATGGCATACTACATGGTTTTGAAAGAATGTGTATAGTTCATGAGTCAATTGTTGCTATGGTACGTCATTTCGTTTCGATTTATATTGATGTATATTATTTAATACTGAAATTTTAATTATTCTCACTAGTGTATATACACTCATTAAAGTTTATTTTTATGTTTGTAGATGGAAGGTGAAGAAGAAGAAAACAATCAACACTATGAACAAAACATTCCTGAAAATAACCCAAGTCATGGAAGTAGCTCGAGAAGTGACATCAATTCAAGCGAAGAATGATGATCATTATGTTTGGATATTAAAGCAAAGCGTTGTATTTTTTGAACTATTTGTCTGTGAAATCAGACATTTTGTTTAATGTAATGGACATAGTGTCCCAATTGAAAGACAAATGGATACCAATAATTGTCCCATTTTGTATGACAAAGATTGTCTTATATATATATATATATATATATATATATATATATGTTTTAATTTATTCTATTGTGTTCTCTATTGTCGTTTTGAAATGTAACACCACTAATTAAATTTATGGATGATTAAATATTATAATGAAGAGATGTGAAATATGATGATATGATATAACAAATTAATCCCAACATCGCATTCAAAGGCACTAATAAAAATTTAATTGATATGAATACTATTATAAGATGTGTGTCATATTTTGATGAATAATGAATTTTAAAAAATCATAATAATTATGATATGATATAAAAAATTAATCCAAACATCACATTCAAATGCATTAATAAAAATTAAATTAATATGAATATTGTTATAAGATGTGTCGACTTTTGATGAATAATGAATTTTAAAAAATCATAATAATTTCACTATTACAGGTCGATGTTTCTAAAAAATACAAAATGAACATCAATGCGTGTCATTTACTGTACACTGGTGCGTTTGTATGATATAGTGCACCGGTGCATTTCTGCGACCTATGGGAACTGCGCAAATACCAATAACAATAATAAATCTCGGTGCGTTTGTGTGATACTGCGCACCAATGTGTTTACGTGAGACTACATACTAGTGTTGTTGTATGACCTATGGGCACCACACAAATACCAATACGAATTAGAACAATCGATACATTTTTCTGATACTATGCACCGGTGCATTTCTATAAGACTACGTACCAGTGCATTGATACGACATATGGTCACTACACAAATCCCCATACCAATTAGAATGGCCATGTGCGTTGTATCACCTACAGTATGCCAGGTGTGGTTTTAGACCTTTACGGCCCAATGCATGCACCTTCGACCACCTCGGGCCGACAGTCTATATGACACGCACCGGTGCGTTCACAACTTAGTAGCACACCAATGAAAAAAAAATCCGTAGTAACCTCCAGTCGCCCAGGTTTTTTAGTTGTGTTTAAATTCCATTAAAATATCCACCAAAACCTCCGTTACTAAAAATGGATGTTGTAGCAAATGTTTTTTTGACAATTTTGGCCAATTTTATAACACTAAAACCTCCTTTATAACCTCCTCTAGAGGGTATTTTCCTTGTAGTGTCATCAGCTCCATCACACGTAGATATACATCATCCACTTGTAGCGGCATCCTCAACCAAACCAATGCCATCATCTAACCATCATGAGTGTGGCATCATATTGTTGACACCAATTCCAACACAATCATCCAAATGGAAACATAACTAGCTGCAACAATGCTACAATGAAACAATGCTAACATGAGCTAGTTGGATCCATGCACACCATCAATGCCAACAAGAGGGAACAGTGACAGGTATTTACACAATTATGGTCACTAGATGTTCAAACATACAATTCATCTGTTTCTCTAGATATACAAAGAGTCAAGTTGACAATAATTCCAAGGTATTTGAGACTCCCAAAGGTCTTCCACCTATTCATTATCATGATCATGCAATTCACTTGATTCCAACAAGTGTTCCTTCAAAAATTATACCTTGAGATATCCTTATGCCAAAAAGAGTGAAATTGAACGTATGGTTGCATAAATGCAAGAGGCATGTATAATTCAACCTAGCCAAAGTTATTTCTCTTCTCCAGTAGTATTGGTGCATAATAAGGATCTCTCATGGCATATGATTCCAGATTATAGAGAGCTTAACAAGCTCATTATTGAATACAAGTTTCTGATTCTTGTCATTGACGAATTGTTGGATGAACTACATGGATAAATTTACTTCACGAAGTTGGATCTTCATTCAAGGTATCATCAAATTAGAATGAAAAAAAAAAGACATTCTAAAAAAAAATTTAGAAATTATGAAGGTCATTATGAATTTTTGTCTTTCATTTTGACCTTACTAATGGACCTTCCACATTTCAAGATTTGACGAATTCCACTATCAAACCCTTACTTCGAAAATTTGTGTTAGTATTTTCTGATGATATAATAATCTATAGCAAGCCCTGGAAATATCATGCTCAACATGTTGACAAGGTGCTAAAAATATTAGAGGGGAAACAATTATATGAAAAATTCTCCAAATGTTTCTTTTAGGTACAAGAATTGGAATATTTGGGTCATATTGTATCCCACGAGGGTGTTAAGGTAGACCTTGACAAAATTAAAGCCATAAAGGAATGGAAAATTCCCAAAACCTTAGGGAATATTCGAGGATTTCTCTAGTTGATAGGGTATTATCGCAAGTTTGTTAAGAATTATGGGAAGATAGAAACACCTCTAACAATATTATTGAAGAAATATGTATTTTTTTGGACTCCAAAAGTAACTAAGGCATTTGAACATATGAAAGAGGAAATGTGTCAAGCTTCGGTATTGGCTACACTAGCCTTCACAAAAAAAAATTATGGGGGAATGCAATGCCTCGAGAAATTTCATTGGTGTTATTTTAATGCAAGAATGAAGACCCATTTCTTTTGAAATTCATCCAATCAAGGGAAAGTATTTACATAAACCTATTTATGAGAAGGAAATGTTGGAAATACTACACGCACTAAAGAAATGGAATGGTTACCTAATGGAAAGACACTTCAAGGTAAAATAATATCATGATAATATTGAATACTTCTTGGAACAAATATTATCTTCATAAGGGAATCAAAAATGGGTCACAAAGATGATAGGTTATGAATTTGAAATCATCTACAAAAAAGGGAAGGATTTTTTTGTTGCAGGTGCACTCTCAAGAAGGGATGAGTATGTGGAAGCATTTCTCTGTGCCATTTCTATTATCCAATCTAATTGGATAACTAAATAAAAGGATGAATGGAAGAATGACAAAGATATATTAACACTCATTCAAAATTTTCATCAAGATTCGAGTGAATATGATCCATTTATTAGGAAAAAAGATTCACTGTGGTACAAAAATCGCGTATATGTATATATGTATATCTATATATATATAAGAACTTCCAGCTTAAACAAAAAGCTCATTTGGAATTTAACACCTCTCCTATAGGAGGCAAATCAAGATTTTAAAAAATTACCACAGGGTCAAGAACGATTTTTTGGGGATGATCTTAAATATGATATTGAAAAGTTTGTGGCAGAATGTTTGGTTTTCCAACAAAAAAAAGTTGAGACAAATAAGACCTCGGGTATTTTACAACCATTAGCCATTCGAAGTTAACATTGGGGAGAGGCCTGAGTGGATTTTATCACATATTTACCAAGTATGAAGGAAAGAGCGCCATGTAGTAATTGATAGACTTACCAAGTATGTATACTTTTTTGCACTATCTCGTCCTTTCAAATACAGTATAGTCGCTACTACATTTGTGGAAACAATTCAAAATATACATGGAAACCCAAATATTATTGTAAGTGATAGAGATCCCATTATCACTGGAAACTTTTTGACATAATTATTTTCTTGTCTTGGTACTCAATTAGCTCATATATCATCTTATCATCCTCAATCTGATTGGCAAATTGAGATAGTGAATAAATGTTTGGAAGGATATCTTCAAGCTTTGTATATTGTTAGCGCTTAAATCTACCTCAGGCTGAAATGAGATAAAACTCAAGGCTACATCAAACCACGCTTAGCCTCGTAGCTAGCCCTACGAGGGCAGGAGAGGGCTCTCTCCGTCAATCTCGATAGAATGAGCAATAGGGTGCGAGATGACTTATGATAGGAGCTGATTTTAGGCTAGTAAAGAGATAGGTAAGTTTGATTTTGATTTTTTGGGTTTTCGCTGGAGAAATGGGAAAACAAATTTTGGGTCCGGGGATAAGGTCAGACCTTTGCAGATTTCGAGTTGGGGCGAGGTAGGTGAATGTCTTGATGCTTTTGATTGGATATATGGACATATTAGACCGACGAGGAGCTGAAGAGGGCAAAGAAGAACTTGGATCCTCTCCAAACAGTCGAAAACATATAGAACTAAATGAATTCAAAGGCAGAGCATGGTAAACAATGGATTCAACCTCATCTACTCATTCAATTTAGTTCAGAAGCATATGAAAAGAATGGCATACATTAAACAGGAAGAAATTACAGTAAACAGAGAGAAAACACCATCAAGAACAAAACACCACAAGGATCCCAACAAGTGCCGCAAAACCTCTGATCTTTCCTTAGCCAAAATATGAAAAAATATGTACAATGGTGCCAAAAGTCTCCCAAGAGTCCAACCTGTAGAATGTCTCAGAAATTACAATATATAGATCACTCTAACTCCTTCCCCCACCTCTAGGGGTCGAATTCCTCCTTCAGGGATCAGTTTCAACAAATTCTAATCATGGAACTACAATCTAGGCAACTAACAACTTGCCTCTAAAAGAGTGGGAACTGATCCATTTACATGATTTTTACTTTTTTGAGAGTGAATCTTCTAGAATAGATAAAAATAAGCCAAAGTTACATGCCAAACATAAATTTACATCATGAAAACCCAAAAATTTCACCCACAAGCAAAACTGGTCTAAACTGGCCGAAAATCTGAGCTGGAAGTTGAAAATTCAGCCAAAAATTTAAGTGGGTCGCACCCCTGAGCCAAGTGGGTCGCATGCCTTTCAGCCCGATTTTGAAGTACTTCCCGGCATCCAAATTGAGCTCATGATAGCTCGTTGGAAAGCCCTGGATGTTGGCTATCCAACCCAAGTGGAATTTCCCAATTTGGAGCTCATTTGACCCTCCAAAACTTCTTTCTCCCAGAAGTACTTCCTGCTGGTGCAAAAGGTGGCAACAAGGTGGTTTTTATGGTGTTTTTTAGCTTTTTGACCATCCAGAATCTGATGAAATGCTTCGGAAATGCCTGAGGATGCATAAATTATCATGAAAAATCCAAAAATGCAAATATTTCCTTCAGCAAGTGTCCCAAAAAAAAGTGAGCATATGAGTGCGAGACCCACTTAACTGAAAAACCTGTTTTTAGACCAAAAAATTTCAAAATGACAAAATTTTCTCCGAATTTGCTCAAATTCGGAGCGAAGATCCTCCATCATGTATCTTGCCCAGTCAATGAAGCCTCGGCCAAAATCCGAAGTGGATTAGGCCTTTTCCGCCGTTTTAGTGCTTCGCTCAACCTCCTTTTCAGAATCTTCATTCTTGCTTTGCAGACATGCATGCGAGCCCAATAATGTCCTTTCATGTGACGAAGCATGTCCTTCTCTCTATTTTCCTTTGCCAGCAACTTCTCCAGATGGATGTTTACATGCGTGAGTACAGAATCTCGATCAATTGGTGTCATGTCGCCGGGTCTTTTCCGGGCCAACTGTCGATCCTCACGGATTCGACGCAGCTCATAAAGTGTGTGCTCATCCTCTAGCTATTTGTTGCGCTGCTCCAGATAGTTTATCACCCACTGAGCCTTCTGCAATTGATCTTTCAGCGTGTCATTCTCGGCCCTTTGCTCCTGGATGATCTCCCTCAGTTTCGAGCCAGGAGAGCTCGCATCAACATCAATGATTGTGAAATCTGTGTCCCGGCCTCCTGATGGGCCCTCATCATGCATGGGCTTCTTTCCCCTGTCCTGGATCTGTACCTGTGCTGAAGAAGAAGGCGAGGCCCCTTCCACATCATGTGGAGATAATACTCGCTCTGCTGATGAAGTCGGCAAGACCCCTTCCACCTCACGTGGAGATAATACTCGCCGTGTAGCTGCAAATAAGGCCCTGTGGCCTCGCTGATATGTCAGAACCAATGGAGCGCTGATATGCTCAACCTCAGGAATGTCCAGCTGGTGTGAAGGCTCTCCCGCATCATGAACTATCTCGGGAGGCGGCTGTGGCACTGTGAAAAAGTCACGAGAGATGAAATCCTCCCAAGCGATGCCCTGCTGTGCCAACTGATGTAACACTATGATCTTGATCAAAGCGTAATGATATATGCTCCTATACTACTGTGTTGGGCTCTTCTTTTGTACAAAAATCACCATCCTCTCTATGTTGCGATATATGAAGTACGGAATGTTCATCATACGTACCCTTGTGAAGTGCATCAACAAACGAACATGGTACGCAAAGAGACGCGCGTATCTGCCCTCGCAACTGAAATACTGAATGATGAGTTTCATCAGCGGTGCAAACTCGTCCCTCAAGAATCTGAAAGGAAAAAATCTGCCCAAGTGCCTCATATACCCAGGTTTAATGTATGGCTCATAGTGGAATTTCTCTAAATGCTGACGTTTGTTCCATTCCTCTCCTATGTTTGGTATGCCAGTGGCTTGAGCAATAGTCAAGGGTGACAGAATGAAATCAACCCCGGCAAGATTTACGCGGCCATCACGTAAATGTAGAACAAACAGACGAGCTAGTTCCCGATGAAGCTGGGTTTGTGAAATCATCTCACAAAATCGAAAACATGACAGATACCGAAAACAATCCATTGCTAATGGACATGCCTGCAACTGAGCCAAAGAAGTAGGCTCCTCCCTGCGATGATCACCACCTTTGAAACCTCTGTAAGGCCTCCGTGGCACATTACCCTTTGTCGTGGAATCATTGTCCGAGTCCTGCTCATAAACTGACTCTGTCTCTGACATGGCTTTGAACAAGATATTTGCAATGTAGATATTGATATAGATGCAGTGAAGTCAAAGTTTCAATGCATTCTCAAAACCCAAATATATTGCATATGTACCAAAGCATCATAGGAAACACACAATGGTAATAGCTCTATTTAGGTGGATTGGGATAAAAGAACAGTCTCTGTTTTGATTACAAGTGGATTTTGACAAATGAGTACCAAGTGCAAAATGTGGGGTGCAGCCTTTAAAATACTGGATAAAATTTGTCAAAGGGAACAATGAGTATAAGACTGTGTTTGTCAATGGGAAGTGAGACACAATGTGACAATGACCATAGTGAAACAAAAAGCCATAACAATGGTAAAATAATGATGATGACAACAGTGGTAGAATGAGTGTGAGGGCAGTGAGACTTTGACAATATATGCAGAGGTATATATATCAACCATACAAGGTGGGAAAACCTTCACAAAACCATCCATATGTATTTAAAACCCTAAGGAATAAATCTGCCATGAATATAGGGTTTCACCTCTCCATTCAAATAAATCAATTTTCCCACTTCAAGACATCACAACCATATTTAAAATCTACTGAGCAATGATTTAAAACCTGTTTGGAAGCAGCTGGAGTCGATTCAACAGGAAACTGGGTGCAAACACGAAATTTCTGGGCTCTTTTTTTAAGTGGGTCGCAACCACTCAAGTGGGTCGCACCCGTTCAATTTTACACTAGCTGAAACGGTCAAGTGGGTCGCACCCCTCAAGTGGGTCTCACCCGCCCAAGTGGGTCTCGCGCCCTCCAAACCCTGTCCAGAACTCTGCTAAGCACGATTTCGGCCTCCAAAACACGATTTCGACTCCTGCCTTGGCGAACTTCTTGCAAATGATTATGTTTGTCATGTTCATATATGAAATAAATATCTCATCAAATCAGATTTCTTTTCAAATGTGTTAGATAACCCACTCTTATAATGTTTCTGCATTTTTACATTTGGCTATTTAATACAATATTTCTCTTTGGCTTTTCTGAGTTTTTGGACTGATAACTCACCTTTCTTTTGCAGGGATGTGGCTCTTTAGTTTAGGAAAAGATCAGAGGCTTGCAGTGAAGCTTCTCATGGTGAAATGGATATAATTATTACAAAAATGGAATTAAACAATTTCTAGTTCCAAAACAGAGTTTTGGAATAGAAATGTTTTCAAATGCTTATGATAATAAAAAATATGAAATCAAAACTTGCGAAACCAACCTCATGGCCTGCGGGCTTTATGACACATATGCAAAAGACGCGAAAACCCTAGACTCTAGGACTAAAGACCCTTTTTAACGAAACTGATATTTAATGACCATGAATGAAATGACGATGAACTTCAGTATTTTTTGAGAAATTTTTAAATAGCCCTGCAGGTACAAACATGAGGAAACAAAGGACAACCAGACCCCCTCGTCAGTCAGTGGCATGCTCCTAGCGAAATGCAACGAAGTGGAACAAGCGAGACACCTAAGAATGAATATACAAAAAGCGAAACGATCTCTCACGGAGGGCTGTATGAATTTAATTTCAACATATATGATAAACAAACACATTGATCGCGTGGTTAAATTTTTATCGATTTGGGGTACAACACTTCCGTCCATACCATAGTAACCGACCTACTTATGATAGTTTATGGATATCATATGTCATCCATCATGATGACATTAGATTCAAAAATACTTTGTATTTTATTTAAATCAATACACAGGAAATATTAATTTTATGTAAATATTAATGGGATTTTTGAGAGCTTTTAATTAATTATATGTGAGGATTTGCTAATGTTTCCAAATAATTGGAAAACATGACGGAAATTAGATTTTACATATTTAAGAATTAATTATGAAGCCTAAGTTAGATTTGGTTTCAAAATTTTAGGGATAAAGTCTAGATTGTAGGGGTGTTGAGATATTTGAGGTGTTTGTTGAGTTATTGAAGGGATTTTAACCTAAATTGGTTCATCCAATTTGTATAAATTAATTAGCCTCAAAGGTAGAGAACAAGATAGAGAGGAATTAGTGAGGTTTGGACAGCAAAATTTGTAAGCCTACTGGTTTTTGTAATTGATTACATTTGATTATATCGAAGAGGAAATTTTTTTTGGAATTTCTATATGAATTATATATGTTCTTGGTTAAATTTTGTTTAAAGAATGTTTGAATTTATGTGAATAATCATATGAGGAGAGAATCGATTTTAAATTAATATCGATTCATGCTTGAATTGAATTAAATCTGCATTTGTTGAAGAAGACGCAAGAAAAGGTATCGATCATCCTAGAAGAGGATTGGATCGAAATTCAGTTAAGTTGGTATTGGCATATCGGCTTTGGAAAGTCGATTTCATAGATGGTGCAACGCTAGCCTGAATTGAAGGCGTAATTCTTAATTGAGAAATTTTTGATGAGAGAGTAAGATCGATTCCCATTTCACTTGTTGACCAGCATTATAAATCTGGGTGAAGAGCCAGATTCTGGCTTGGAATTGGAATCTCAAGAACGTATATGGAGCGATGTTACAATCGCATGGAGGAATCTGCTAAATGAAGCGGCTTTAGGAATCGATTTGCAATGTTGAGGAGGTGCCATAGTAAGGAGCTGAAGCGGAATATTGTTCTATAAAGATTGAATTTTTTTCCTTGTGAAATCGATTGATCGAATTGTATAAATGGAGAATGGGTGCACTGTTCAGATCAAGATTTAGAGTCATGTTTTGAGTTTTAACTATAGGGTTAGATGCCTTTGGCATGAATCAAAGTGTGAGTATTATACAATCGAATGAAATTCGATTGAGAAGGAGGCAAGACCGTGGATTGAAGAGGCGATTGAAGGCGTTAAAATATTTGAATAGCGTTGAAGATTGAGTTCAAGAGCCGCATTATAATGAAGGTACAGAGTCTTTTTAAATCTGTTCGAAACCGGAAGGTCAATCCGTGAATGACTGTATGATGCGTCCATAAAATGGTTGAGGGTTTGTTCAAAAACCTGGTGTATATTTAATTAGATAAAAGCCACGGTCAGTTGAAAACGCAAAGCCTGACTTTTATATGAAAAACCATAGCTGAAGGTGAATGTTTGATGGCATTCGATGGAAGCAGAGTGATAGAATAAGTGTCATGGTGTTGAATTACATCACAGAGAGGCAGATTTGCTAATGCGTAGAGTAAACAATGCAGAATAAATTGTAATTTATTTACAGAGGTGTCGTGGTGTAGGCTTGAAGGGGACCACGAGAATGAATTACATTGAAATGCCAGAACTGTAAGTGTGTAACGAGAGTTTGAAGTGAGGATTGTGGAAGGGCGCACATAGAAGAGTTAAATCTTTATTGAATATAAATATTAAAGATTGAAGCAGAGGTTGAGCACGGCATTGGCATGGAGAAAGTCAGGTTTTGATGGCGTAACAAAGGTATGTTGAAATTCAGTGGGATGAGAATGGTAAATTAATGGGGCTCAATGCATTATTAATATGATGCGTTGATAAATTGTGATTGAATGCTATTTCATGTGGCATTGATGTTTTAATTTTCATTGATGCTAGTTATTCATGTGCGTTGGTCAAAGTCAAGGTCCAGCTTGGTAAACTAAATGGTAAAAGTCGCATATATATATTTGGAACCTTGGGTTCAATTAAAATGAAGGACGAGACGAAATGTTCCGTGAACATTTTAAAAGTGATCATATTTGTATAATTGAATTGGGTAGTGGACTTGATTTCAATATAGAACATTGATATGAATTGGCTCTTATATGGGTTTGGCCATAAATATAATAACAGAAATTAACTTCCACAAATGGGTTTTGTGTTGATAACTTCATGAAATTCTAGATGTGTATGGTTTCATAACCATGAGATTATAAATGAAAGAGAAAGCTTCTGCTTATGAAATGGCTTATTAGTCATAGTGAATGATTTTAAAAGGAGCTTCCGCAATTACAAAATTTTAAAATTGCCTAGCTTCGAGAGTTTTATTTTCAAAATTATTTGGAGATGCATTTACATATGCATGAGAGCGGAGAGAATGTGGGTTTTTTAGGTTTTTCCTGCATCAAGTGGTATCAGAGCTGGAATAGCTCTGTTTGAAGATTCAAGTTTTTAAATTGAATTAATTGCATGTGTAAAGATCATATTTTGAAACTAATGAAGATTGCAGCACAGAGATGCAGTGCAGTTGAAGAAGTGAAGTAAGATCAACAGGATCTTGAAGGTGAGTTGACAAATGATATTTAACTCTGGTTTGAAGGTTGTTTGCAGAATTCAGGTTGCAAGCAGGTTGAAGAAAATATCAGCAGAAAGAAGCAGATCACAGCTGGAGAGTAGTGATGAAGGAGTCCAGTAAGGGATTCTAAGAGAGAGTGGGAGAACCTAAAGATTCAACAGAGGTTGAATAAAGTTGCAGATGAGTGAAGCTTGAAGGAGAAGTGAAGAAATGCTCAAAAGGTTCTAGCAGAAGACCGGTGATTACCAAAAGACCAGATCCGGAAGAAAGGATTGGTGAGGTAAGTGGCAGCAGGAGAGCTTGTTGTTGTAGAGGCTTGGTGCAACTCATGGGTGAGAAACTCATGGCGAAGAAGATGAGTACTGAAAGTCATAAATGAGAGAGCAGAGGTTTAGAGAGAGGCCACAGTAGAAAGAAGGAGAAAGAAAATGCCAAGGCAAATGGCATATGGAAGCGGTTGACTGATGAAGAGTATGAGAAAGAGAAAGTTGAGATAGCAGTTCATCTTGAGTTATTGATGAAATTGTTATAGGAAAATACAAAAGACCAGAGACATGGTTGGACCATGAGGAAGACAATGAAATGGCAGAGACTACAAGTAAAGAGGGATCAACAGATAAACATGTAGTTAACAGAAGAGCTGAAGAAGCTCGAGCAGATTATGAGTTATTGGGCAAATCCAGATCAGCTGGATAATGTAAAATCTTGTATTTTTGTAGCTGACAATTGTGATGTGATTACAGGTTTTACTGAGGAGGATGTGCAATCTTGTGAAGCTGTCGCAAGTATGTAAAATAATATTTTAGGAGATAAATACTCTAAAGAAGAAATCAGTGATGCGTTTGTACTTGAAGCTATTACAGTACAAGAGGAAGTTCTTGTGAATGAAGAAGAGGATCAGCTTGAAGAGCTGGTATATAACCCAGCAATTGAGACTGTTTAACTTTGTGATTTTCAAACTGAAAGTTTATGTGTGAATGCAAGGATGGTACATGATGGTGAAATGCTTCAGTAATGCCACAAAGAAATTGCATTGTTGGAATATTTGTTGGAAAATTCAGAGTATGATGGGGAGATTGCAGCAGAAGGCAGAGTTCAGTACAGTGAATAAGAGAAGAAAGACATCATGGAAACAGATGATGTGAGAGAAAGACTAGTTGTCAATCTTGAGAATTCTTCAGATAATTATTTGGGAAGAGAGAATTAGCATACTGATGTGCTGATTAAAGAAGAAAATTCAGGACAACATACTGAAGTGCTGGTAGAGGAAGAAAAGGCACTGAGGCCTTATGATTTTTGTTTTAACAAGTGTTTTGTGAATGCAGGTGTTGTTGCAGAGGCTGAAGAACATTTGACTCAGTTGAGCAGTCAAATGAAGGGAGAAGAAAATTCTATGGAAATTTCTAATCCATGGGATGAGGACGTTATGTTGCTGGAAATGATGCTGAATAGTCAAGATTAAGTGCAGGAAAAGAAATCTCAATTTCAGAATTGGGAATTGCATATGAAAAGAGATGAAGATAGTAGAAATAAGTACACGATGTACCAGTCTAGTAATTTGTTGATAGGAGAAGGAAGAGAAGAATTTTTCTATTATAGAAGACAAGAGGGTATGGATGATTGGGTGGCAGTAAGAACAGAAGCAAGCATAGAAGCAAGGGCTCAGCAAGCCAGAGCTCAGCAGGCAGCAAGAAATCAAGAATTTGAAGAATTATTGGACAAGGAAATTGAACTAATCAGAAGAATCATGGTGAAGGTATCTCATAGAAATATATTAGCAAGGGAGAGAAGCAGCAGTAGCAACAAAATGAAGACAGAGACATGTTGTGAAAGTGCAGCCAGTAGAGCAAGGCAGCATAAGATATGGAGACCTGGAGAAAAGCAGCAAACAGCAGCAGAAATTGATAATAAGCTGCAGAACAAAGTGTGGGATCCAGGCGGAGAAAGACTTAAACGCATGATCAGGAGATCATGATCATTTTCAACCTTGGGAATCTGATGCAGGATCATTATACTCGAAAAATACTTTGTATTTTATTTAAACTAGGGGGTCTTATGCTTGTGAGGAAATATTAACTTTATGTAAATATTAATGGGATTTTTGAGAGTTTTTAATTAATTATATGTGATTATTTGTTAATCTTTCCAAATAATTGGAAAACATGAGGGAAATTAGATTTTAGATATTTAAGAATTAATTATGAAGCCTAAGTTAGATTTGGTTTCAAAATTTTAGGGATAAAGTCTAGATTGTAGGGGTGTTGATATATTTGAGGAGTTTGTTGAGTTATTGAAGGGATTTGAACCTAAATTGGTTCATCCAATTTGTATAAATTAATTAGCCTCAAAGGAAGAGAACAAGATAGAGAGGAATTAGTGAGGTTTGGACAAAAAAAATTGTAAGCCTACGAGCTTTTGTAAAAGGGCCATTGATTTGAAAATATAGCCATGAACCAAGAGGGTTTTTGTAATTGATTACATTTGATTATATCGAAGAGGAAATTTGTTTTGGAATTTCTGTGTGAATTATATATGTTCTTGGTTAAATTTTGTTTAAAGAATGTTTGAATTTCTGTGAATAAGCATATGAGGAGAGAATTTATTTTAAATTAATATCGATTCATGCTTGAATTGAATTAAATATGCATTTTTTGAAGAAGACGCAAGAAAAGGGATCGATCATCCTAGAAGAGGATTGGATCGAAATTCAGTGAAGTTGGTATTGGCATATCGGCTTTGGAAATTCGATTTCATAGATGGTGCAACGCTAGCCTGAATTGAAGGCGTAATGCTTAATTGAGAAATTTTTGATGAGAGATTAAGATCGATTCCCATTTCACTTATTGACCAGCATTATAAATCTGGGTGAAGAGCCAAATTCTGGCTTGGAATTGGAATCTCAAGAACGCAGAAGGGCGATGTTACAATCGCATGGAGGAATCTTCTAAATGAAGCGACTTTAGGAATCGATCTGCAGTGTTGAGGAGGTGCCATAGTAAGGAGTTGAAGCAGAATATTGGTCTATAAAGATCGAATTCTGTTCCTTGTGAAATTGATTGATCGAATTGTATAAATGGAGAATGGGTGCACTGTTCAGATCAAGATTTGGAGTCATGTTTTGAGTTTTATTGTGGATTAACTGCAGGGTTAGATGCCTTTGGCATGAATCAAAGTGTGATTAGTATACAATCAAATGAAATTCGATTGAGCAGGAGGCAAAACCGTGGATCGAAGAGGCGATCGAAGGCGTTAAAATATTTGAATAGCGTTGAAGATTGAGTTCAAGAGGCACATTATAATGAAGGTACAGAGTATTTTTAAATCTGCTCGAAATCAGAAGGTCAATCTGTGAATGACTGTATGATGCGTCCATAAAATGGTTGAGGGTTTGTTCAAAAACCTGGTGTATATTTAATTTGATAAAAGCCACGGTCAGTTGAAAACGCAAAGCTTAAATTTTATATGAAATACCATAGCTGAAGGTGAATGTTTGATGGCATTCGATGGAAGCAGAGTGATAGAATAAGTGCCATGGTGTTGAATTACATCACACAAAGGTAGATTTGCTAATTCGTAGAGTAAACAATGCAGAAAAAATTGTAATTTATTTACAGAGGTGTCGTGGTGTAGGCTTGAAGGGGACCACAAGAATGAATTACATTGAAACGCAGAGGAACTGTAAGTGTGTAACGAGAGTTTGAAGTGAGGATTGTGGAAGGGCGCACATAGAAGAGCTAAATTTTTATTGAATATAAATATTAAAGATTGAAGCAGAGGTTGAGCACAGCATTGGCGTGGAGAAATCTGGGGTTTGATGGCATAACAAAGGTACGTTGAAATTAAGTGGGATGAGAATGGTAAATTAATGGGGCTCAATGCATTATTAATATGATGCGTTGATAAATTGTGATTGAATGCTATTTCATGTGGCATTGATGTTTTAATTTTCATTAATGCTGGGTATTCATGTGCATTGGTCAAAGTCAAGGTCCAGCTTGGTAAACTAAATGGGAAAAGGCACATATATATATTTGGAACCTTGGGTTCGATTAAAATGAAGGACGAGACGGAATGTTCCGTGAACATTTTAAAAGATATCATATTTGTATAATTGAATTGGGTAGTGGACTTGATTTCAATATAGAACATTGATATGAATTGGCTCTTATATGGGTTTGGCCATAAAGATAATAACAGAAATAAACTTCCATAAATGGGTTTTGTGTTGATAACTTCATGAAATTCTAGATGTGTATGGTTTCATAACCATAAGATTATAAATGAAAGAGAAAGCTTCTTCTTATGAAATGGCTTATTAGTCATAGTGAATGATTTTAAAAGGATCTTCCACAATTGAAAAGTTTTAAAATTGCCTAGCTTCGAGAGTTTTATTTGGGCAATTATTTGGATATGCATTTACATATGCACAAGAGCGGCGAGAATGTGGGTTTTACAGGGTTTTCCTGCATCACATCACATTGTATTTAAGAGTCAATTCTAAGTTTCAAGAAGTGGAATATCACATCGAGCATCAATAGTAAGTTATTCAACTCTTAATGGATAACTTGAGTCTGGCTCATAATTGAATGAAAGAAAAATCATATTAGCATCAGAGTGAAGGAAATTTTTGTATAGGCGTTTGGGTATTTTTATGACTACAACCATCCAAAAAAATTTCCATCAATCAAAGTTAAGAAATATAATAAATTATCACCCAAGTACTATGGCCCTTACAAGGTGTTGAAAAATATTGGTTCTATGGCATAAAAATTGAAGTTTCATACATCCTTGCAAGTACACCCATTTTTCCCTATTTCATTCTTAAATAAATTTATAGGTGACAAGCTTCAAGTTCAAACTATATTTTTGAAACTTTTAGAGGAAGGAAAAATCATATTAGGGCCTAAATCAATCATAGAAACAAGAATATGAGAGCTATAGAACTTAAATCAATTTCAGAGTATCTCACTAAGTGGAAGAACTTACCTATTGAAAACTCCACATGGGAGGATGAGTATTTTTATTTAGAAGCATCCATAACTACTCAAGCATATAGGACAACACTTTTTTTAAGGAGAGGGGAAAGTTAGCTACCTATAATACTAATGTGCCCCCATAGTTATTTTTTCCCCTTACATTATTATTTTTATGTAGGCCCGCAGTATATTTTGACCCCTTAGACTCGTAAATATACCCAGGAGGTCTTGTCATTTGAATCATCCTAGAATTTTTCATTTATGTGATGTAAAAGGGGGTTTCCCCTTCAAAGAGGATTATTTTCAATTCATTGATCTATCTTTTCTTCTGTTTTTGTGATTTGGTTGCATAACACCTCTTCTATGCATGGTTGAGCAAGGACTCCTATGCATGTTTGAGAAGGAAACTTTCTTTTCTGTGCAACATGCAGACCCACTCCTGTTCATATGAAACCAGGAGACTTCGTCTCTAATGCATGACTAATACAATGATTTAAAATGCAAATACATGGTTGGTATAAAATGAAATCATTGGTTCTTACAAGTCAGAAATAAGATGATCCACTACGAGGCA
This sequence comes from Pinus albicaulis, assembly GCA_034641835.2. Lineage (NCBI taxonomy): Eukaryota > Viridiplantae > Streptophyta > Pinopsida > Pinales > Pinaceae > Pinus > Pinus albicaulis. Next base: position 319,750,527 of record CM076575.1, read on the forward strand.
TACCAAAGAAAAATATTTCCAAGATAATGGCCTCTAAACCAAGCTTCTAAAGATGGACAAACACATATGCATGACATAGTGAAATTAATATGAAAGAGATATAGAACCTTGAAACCCCAATGCATCCAAAGCTCCCCCTGAGCTACTTATACCTTTAATGGGTAGGATGATCCTATAGACCTAGATGTCCATGAGGCTCATGAACATACCATGTTTTTTTTACTCATCTCCATCAACTTATCAAGCTACCATGTGCTCCCCCTGATGCTATGCACCTCTCATAGTTATTCTTCATTCATTCATGAATAAGTATATCAAGTAGAAATGGAATATAGTGGGGGATGATCTCTCCTAATTATAATATGAAGAGGAATATACTGTGCTTGATCTATTGATTTTGGCTACACTTCCCTTCAACATGTACATATTTTCCGAGGTCCCAATTCCTCTTACAACTGCTCTCTTTTACCTTTTCTTTTTCATGAAACATCATTTTGAATTGAAGATCACTTATTTTCCTCCATCAACCATCTAAGTAATGATCAATATATTTTTTTTCAACCCATCAACTAGTAGCACATCAGCTGCATTGAACTTCTCATCACCAAGACTAGCCTTTTCTTTTCCTAACACCTTAGCAGGTGCATTTCCTCCATGAACTACATGGCCATATTTGGCCTTCCTCGGAGAGATAAAACCACTCATGTCCTCTGACATTTGATGGGAACATCCATTAGCTATATACCATTGATCATAATGATAAAACATGAATTTAACCGTTCCTCCTCCTTATTTTTCCACATTGTAGTAGGCTTATTGTTCACATGGACACTCTCATGTATATTTTTTCTAGGTCCATTTTGAATATGTTGCTCCTTTTGATGAGATGGCCTATAGAATCTGGACAATTTATAATATTTGGATATGTTTCAAGATTGTGGCAAACATGACATCTCATATTCCCAAGATATGAGGCCAAGGGATTTGATCTTATATTTTTCATGTTGTATCTCTACCTTAGATTAATTTTTCCTCGGATTAATGTACTAGATCTACAATTAATTTCCTTATGGCCAAATATGTTTCATGAGTAAAAATAAACATTAAAATAACAAGTATACCTGATGGTTGAATCTCTTATTAGCTTCCCAAACTATTGCATAGATGTGTACATTCAATTCTGTTGAAAGTGTTGTACCTGCCAACGTTCAGAGGATCTCCTCGATATGAAGTACTAACTAGACCTCACATTGTTTGGAGTAGGATTCCCAGGAGTGGGGTGTTAATGATCTACCTTGGTTGAAAATACACATAGAGTGGTCCACGATATCTTTGGTGAAAACAAGTGTGTGACCCTGTGGAAATTCAAGTGTGATGCATGAAGCTTCCAACATATGAAGGGGAAAGGAAGTGCATCCCTTAGAAACTTTTAATAGTAGACATCTTGGAAGGAACACACAAGCATAATGACATCAAACGAACTAACATGCGGAATAGTCCAAAATTTAAGGTGATGAATTAATACATCAACACACATTAAACAAGATTCATACAAATGAAAAAAAAATATTTCATAAGCACATGCACAAGTTAAAGAACATATATTGCAAATAAAACAAGAATACTCCTAATATATCCAGAACATATGCATGAAAGTGTGTCTTCTCTGAGTTTTATTAAAAGTGATATTTCCAATCATACATACACTATTGACGAACCACTTTCCCCAATTGTGGAACATGAAGTCAACAACACTTGATCCTCCAAAGAAGTATACTCCCTCTACGCTACATAGAAGCCAATTATCTCACAAACTCGCAAGCTCTTCCTAAGCCTAAGCCTAGCCAAAATCGTGGCTCTCGAAATCCCTTTACATGAGTTATGAGGACATATTTATAACAAATGGGGTGACTCCTCACATTACCCATTGTGACTCTTGGACTCCTATCATGACTCTTCAACTTCTTTACAAAATGACTCATTACATTACATTATGACTCTTCAATTCTAATATGGACACTTGGAATTTCACTTTTAGAAATAATTACCAATAATATTACATTTTCCACTCATACCCCTATGAGACAAAATAGGGTAGATAAAACTTGACATCCTTACAAAACAAAACACTATGATGCTTGAGTTTGGGTAAAATATAGCTCAGTAACTTCTACTTGATGCTTCTCAGCCACATATTGATGCAAAGATCAATATTGTGTGATGACATCACCAAACTTTGTGATGGTATCTTGCTGGAAATAGACTCTAGCCTCCATAACATCCAGGTATAATGATTTGGAGCTAGTCTTAACTTCTTTCTCAAGCAGGAGTAACATTGTTCTGATTTGGATAAGACCACCGTGTAGTTCTGTATGTTTTGTCTATTCAACTCAAAATCATCTTTGGTGGCAATCTATTTCAGCTACTCCAAGTACTCTTTGATCTCCTTCCTGACTTGATGTTTTTGTTTATCATCAGTGAGTAAGTCGGATGATGGGATCTTGTGGGTTTGCACCATTAAATCTAGACTATTTTATAACCACACATATGAGGCTTGAATATTCCTAATGAGTGAGGAAAGTTTCTTGTTTTTTTGAATCAACATTCGAACTCTTTCTTTCTCCAACTCTGCCTGTGGCTTCATCTTCTTTACCAATTTAAGTGGTGCCTCTTTGTATTGAATTTTCCTTTCTTGCATGATGGTGATGGAAACTTGCAAATTCTTAATATTTTTGAAAAATAATTTTATTTGCTACTGTGAGCCATGCAAGCGTAGGAATGCCTTATGTATGGTCATGAGCTCCTCATAGAGGTCCTTCATGGTCTCTCCAGGTTTTGATAATTCACCAAATATCATTGCTCTCATTTCCTCCAAGTAGACCTCTGCAGGCTCTGTTCTGTGTTGATGTGCAGAGCTATTATATTTCTTGCCAGGCAACTTGTAAAATTTGTACCAATTTCTTATTCTCGGTAATCAAATACTGAGTGTTTGATCTCATTGCACCTGTGAAGGACAAGTTGGCTTTGGCAATGGAATTTATATTCATGCTTCTATCTTCCACTATCACCGTCCCTCTAATGAATGCAAGCAATGCATGATCATCCAAAAAAAAAATTCTCTGTGCTTGTATAATCCTCTTATGGATTTCATTTTATGACATATTGTACACATCCATTACCGGATCATAATCAAGAGGAACTATGTTTCCTTCCTCGCTCGGGGCTAAATTTGTGGCTAGAGGTGGTGGGGACTTAACAATGACCTATGGTCCATTGGGAATCAGGTCAACATGTTCATACCATGACTCTGATTCCAACTCCATTTTTGGAACTTCAATCAAGTTTTCAATCTACTGAGAAATTTCTCGATCCTTCATCTACTCAGCCTCTTCCTCTACTGCTGGCTGGTTTGGTTCTTTCTCTTCAACCTTTATTGGAATTGTTTCTTTTGTTATGACGCCTTGCCTTTTTCTTCTTCCTCCCTTTGCCTCTCCTGCCATTCTCTCCTCCCTTGTTTCCATTCTCCCCTCAGCTCTTGTTCTTCTTTCTACGCACTCAGTTCTGCTTCCCTCAATCTCTTCTTTTCTCGCCTTCTCTGCTCTGCTCTCTATTTCCTCTTCTTTTTTTTGCTTCTACTACCAAATATGCTTGCATGAGGATCATATTTCACATTTGTTCTCCCTTTATACTGTCTGCAACCTTTCTCTTTCCCTTATCTTCTATCGGGTTGTTGAATTCTAATGTTGTTTCTTCTGAAGTTGTTGCCATTTTTAGAGTGACCTGTGAACTCCGTGCAATACTGACTGGCTTGTGGGGTATGGAGGCATTGTAGCAATTCTTCCATGGATTCTCCTCCAGCCAATAAAATTCCTTGTTGGCCCAATTGTAGCATATTATCGCACATTCGTATTTGAAAATTCCTCCCAAATCATAAGGATTGAAGTCTTTTGTATCGAATTAAAACTTTCCTATGGATATTGCTTCAGTATATGCAACCTTGAGATTCTTAATCTCGTATAATGTTATTTGAAAAGGAAGAGTGAGCCATGGGGATTTATTATTTCCGTGCAATGCTGCTGAAAGCCCTCATTAGGGGAATTTTGAGGTCTAAAATGGGCCTCCTAAGAAAAATGTACAACTAAAATAAACATTATAAGAAATAATAGGATTGAAGATGATGATATCAACCATGGGCGATGAGCCACCATTTTTAGAGTAAAAAAGTAAAAAGATTAAAAAATAATAAAAATAATAAAACTACTTTTTCAACTCGTATTTTGAACTTATCTCCCTAAGTGCTTACTGAAATTTCAAGTGAGAATACTCATTGGATGCAAAATTTGATTCCTCATCCAAGGAGTATCCATGTTGCATACTTTTGATGGACCTCGCTACACGAAAAATGAGAAATACACAAAAAAAAACATGATTGCAATCATGTTTTTATGTATTTCTTATTTTTTGTGTAGAAAAGTCCATAAAAAATATGCAACATGGGTACTCATTGGATAAGGAATTAAATTTTGTATCCAATGAGTATTCCCGCCCAAAATTTGAGTAAACCATTAGGGAGATAAGTTCAAAATACGAGTTTAAAAAGTAGTTTTTTCGTTTTTTCCTCTAAAATTTGATGATGTAATCAAATATTATTTTATTATTTTCACTATTATTTTATAATTTCCTTAGGAGGCCCATTTTAGACCTCAAAATTCCCCTAATGATGGTGAGATGATATGACACTTCTTGCATGACAATATTGTCAGTCGCATACCTTTGCAAAAGAAGTGATAACTTCTGTCGACCGAACACTCTAAGAAGTGTGCCATTGAGTAAGGCAAACTGATATATGATCTCTTCTATTGCCTCCATTGCTTCACATGACATGCAAGGTCAGTCTTCTTCAAATACAATATTGTATAAAGAAATGATAAAATGATCAGTTAGTTGTTTTATAACTCTTCTATGGCTACAATTCGAAAGCAACTTACGATTAATATGCATGGTATTTTCTCTTGGTGTCCATATGTAGTTCATGCCGGGAAACTAATTATGTGCACAAATTTCATCTAGTAAGTATGTAGACATATAAAAACTTGCTTTATCTCCCTTGGGAGGATCCTGGGCTTGTGCTACATGGTCTCTCAATTGATGAGCCAGAATATCTGACCAGTTGAACAACTTCCCGTCATTCACCACCTAGTTGAATAATATTTCCGACCCTTTAGGAAAGGTCGTTGTGCTCTGCTTCTCATAGATTTTGTAACCTAATATAACCAAGATATATTATTCCTTCCGAAGAGACTTTTTATTGTATGAATGGTGGGTGTTTTTTGAAACATCGATGACTCTTTCACCCAGCCTTTGACAATATCTCTCGTGTTCACGTAGATGTTTGTGGCATAGAAGTTTAAGTCCATGAGATTTGCTAACTTGGGAAGATGATACATGTGTTGATAATATTTGATGCGAAAGGTAGCAAGTGTCTATCCACTGGAATTACTTACTTTCATGGTCTTCTCATCAGTGTGTAACACAATCCAACTAATGACATCTGCACACGAGAATACTAGATATCTGCATGCAACCCCGTGTAGTCCTAATTGTCATATGCTGAGATAAACTTGTCGGTCCTCTAGATCTTCATTGAGGTTATTTTCTGAACCAGCTTCATCAACTTACTTCCATGTTAGTGTTGAATCCTTTTCTAATAAATAGTTGAGTGTCTGCATATACTGGAAATTTTAATGGTGCTTTCTCAACTGATTCCCCAGTACTGCTTTTAATGGTCTCTTTTCAAGTAGCTCTCTTTGGTGCCATGGTAAGAGTGACTGTTGGAGCGAGGTACTCAAAAATTGTGGTACCTGTGGGACAGAAAATACACTCATGGAAATAAAACATCCGTCTTTAGAAAATCTAGCTTCAAAGCATGATCAAGCAGCAAGTCGGGCAATTGATGAGAGTAATTATGCAGTTTTCGACAGCAAGGGAGAGTGGTTGATTGTGGGAACTAAACATTTCATAGTCCCAGCATGAAAGAGTGACTCCTAAGGCTAGATTCTACACAATTTTTAGTTCATCCTAGGCACCTGACTAGGAGAGAGTGTGAATTGTGCAGTCTCAGTGCCAAAGGAAATACATTGAGACCTAGAACTGCATAATGCAGAGTTGGTCCAGCTTATACTAGACATTGCACAGTTCCAAAGGCAAAACACTCCTCTTGAGCCTTAGGATTGCATAGTGCTCTGTTGGGTAAAGTGGGAATCGACCAAGGAAAGTGCAAATGTGTCGGGTGTAAGTGTGGAAAACAAGCAGATCTAAGTGATGGTGTCGGCTTGAGTGTAAATTTCACTAAGTATGAATGAATCAATGTAGGTAAAGTGCTTAAACTGAAAAAATGAGAAAAAAATCAAATATGGGAGGAGAGTCGCCACAACTACGATCATCAGTGAAAATTAAATAAACTGATACGACCATTATGAAAGGAAAGCAACAACTTGAAACAACACTTATATAAGATCAAACAAGTTAAAATTACAACACGCATGGAGATAAATAAGAAAAACAACACTCACACAAGAAAAACGAAAAAAAGCGATAGAAAAAATGGTAAAAGATAAGAAAAGAGAAACTCACCTAGAAAATTGATGACAACTACGCTAAAGGTTCCTTGATCTCCTCAGAAATTTTATAGCTCCAAGATCAAATGTGAAAATGAGCTCTAGGGGCATCAATTAAATAGATTTGATAAAATTAAGGGTTATGATACTCATGCCTGAAATAAAGGAAAAAAAGACAATTGGAAAAAGTTTCTAAAAATAACAAATGTGCCTCCTTTAGGAAACTAAAAATGGATCCCTATTTTTTAGGGATTCTTTTGTCCTTTTTGTAATATTCCTACATTGGCATGTAGCTAATTGGAATATTAAAATCTAATTTTTCTTTCTTGTTTGATGAATAAGTGGGTAGGGAGACCCATAAATCTCTTCATTAGGAATAAAACCACTTCCCATGTGAAAGTGGATCATATTTTCAACTTAATAAAGCACCCTAATGTGTGAACAGGGGCTAAAGCATGTGGACTCAATCAACTTTGACCAAATCAACAACATTTTCATAGAGGAGTGGCATTGAATGAGGGACAACACAATTTTAGATGGAGACACATTGCATGGAAGTAGTGTCATTAATGGATGGGACTTAGGGTTTGGAAGCTCATTTCATATATAAGGAAGAGGATGGAAACCATATTATTCATGTTATGATATGTTTTGTTTTTTATTATATGGTCATTTTATACATATAAGCTTTCTTTAGCTGTTTAGCTAAGATTACAGTGTTTTTTAGCACTCGGTGTTCCTGATCGGGAATCCCACCTCTATCCTTGAGAGGCCTCTTGGAAGAGCTTTGCACTACATTTACACATTTAGGTTTTATACCAAGCTTTAGTCTTGTGGTACATGGTAGTTTCTGTTGAGAGATGTGCTGAGTTGTATGGTGCAGCAGTGGAAGATCTTGTTGGTTTTTTTTTTAACTAGTTTTGCAATGGAGGAAGGTTTCCTTCCATTGGGAGGCCAGTAAAAGAGCCCCTTGGGATTATTTGAAATATTTGGCACCAGGCCAGGTTGATTTTATCCCCTACAGTGTAGTTCCAGTCCATATCTACATTATTTTAGTGATTTTTTGGAGGGGAAAGTTCAGTGCTCCATTTGGAGTGTTTTCTTTCCATTGAAGGAATTAGCCTTTCATTGGGAGGGTTCTTTTGGAGGAGTTCTTTCAAATCTACATAAGATTCAGCCACCTGCTTTTGTGTTCTTTAGTTTTAGTGCATCTTTAGCCCTAGGGCTTTAGATCCACCCTTTATATTTTGTGTATTTCCGGAAACCATTCCTGGGTTGTCTTGGAAGAGTGTATGGGAGCATAGATCTCCATTTCTGGCCTTATATGAGCATGATCTTTGCAGTTTCATTTATTTATATGTCCCAGCTATAGTATTAGTCATGAAAATTGTGTTGTGCTTGCTAGATTACTTTGTGTATCAGTGTATTAATTTTGGGTGCATTTTGGCATTGGAGGCTTCTTTTGCCTATCTTGAGGGGTTTGATCCCCAAGATCTTGTACTTATTTATTGTTGTTATACATAATACCATGGATATATCATTTGGCTCAAATGAAATGTGTTAATATTTGATTCCATTTCCATTATTATGAGCTATATTCCTACTTTCCCCATTTGGGAATATTACAGTGGTATCAGAGCATAATATTGGCTTAGCCTGTGAAGACATTGCATCTATGTTATTAAAAGAAGAAGAAGCTTCACACAAAAAAGAGAAGGCTTACAGAAGAGACAAAGGAAAGTCTCCATTATTTGTAGAAATGGAGGGAAATAATTTTTCATAACTTATTCTCCAAGCTATGCATGAGCTTAAAAGAGAAATCAAGGGAATGAGGAGGGAAATACATGAAGACCCCTCAAGAAGATTTACACATGAAGAAAGCTCTAGTTATTCATATTATGTGTGTGAGGATTCAGCCACACAATCATATCTACAATTTGGTACCATTCCTACATTCTTGGCAAGAGAAGACGAGGAAGGAGAAACACCAAAGGAGGAGACTCTTGGTGACTATCTCCAAGAATATGAATCTCAGTCTAAAAGATTCAAGGAGCATCTAAAGTTCCAAGGATTTTGTCAACTCAAAGAAGATAGAAGACCCAGTAACTACAATAGAAGAAGAGGGTGCAAGCATCACACTTTGGGTAGATTCTTTCTACCTACTTTTGATGGGTCACCCAAGAGCACAACCAAGGCTTGGGTAAAGAAGCTAGACACATATTTCCAGCTACATCAAGTTTCAGTAGAGGAAGCCATTAGAGTAGAAACACTATATCTTGAAGGTAAGGCTTATTCTTAGTGGTTATTTGAATCTTCCTCATTTAATAATGCAAATATATCTACTTATGCAAAGTTCACTAGCAGGTTAGTGAAAAGATTTGATTTGAAACAATCTGAAATTTCCTTGGGAAAGAAAACCAAGCCGAAGAAATTAGAAACTTTGCATGAGTTGGAAGGATCCATGAAACCAACTCCATTTTAGGACATTATTGAGGGGTTTAAATATTTGCAACATGCTTTTCCTAGGGAAAATTCCCCACTTCAGCAAGAATTTTCTTCTCAAGAAGAAGACTTGAGGATTCCTCCTTCAAGATGAGATCAAAACAAAGGATCTCTTAATGATGAGGTATTTTCCATTGATGAGGAGAATGAAGAGGAAGTTATGGAAAGAACCTCCAGCGCTGTGACAGTAGGAGGAGATCTACTTCTAATTGGTGATGGAGATGAAGCAATTTCTTCAACTAGCGGAGCTCTTGTATCTTTGCAAGAAGTTCCAAGGGATCTTACATATGGAGATCATGAGCAGCATGTGTCTATGTTGATAGGAAATGAGATGAAACAATGGAGGAAGTGTGTTCCAACATTGAATACAGTCTTGGGGACACGCACTATGATATATCATTCCTTTGTGATCAAGACTATTGACACCAAGGAGATGTTGGGTGTACATGGGTTGATTACATATAAAGAAGACATCTTAGACTATGATGACTTGCAGGAGTTAGGTGAAGATGAGAAGGAGGGCCAGTGTCCAGTGATTGGAAACATACACTGCCATCCTTTTTAGGAGCTTTATGCACAGAATAAGGAGGATTATTTGCGCAGTGAGAGCAGGGACAAATCACTCCACTCACATATGCAGCATGCTCTAAGCCTTGATGTCTCATTACATGGAGGCATTCCACCAGGGAGGCCCCCTGATTGGAAGATGATCAAAGAGTTCTCTCAACATGTTGTACCACTCATAGATCCAAGAGGAGTGTGAAAAATGGGAGGGCATTGGACAACGTTGATATTCTTGGGTAGACTCAAGGAGGAGGGATACATTCTATCAACATCATCATTACCCACTCTCATTTCAGATTCTGTGCTGAGAAAGGAGAAACAAGGCGAGGATAGTAGCCTTCCAATATGTCACTTTGGAATGGGAGATGTCAAAGAGGAGGACAAATGCATGACAGATTCTTTCCATGATAGATCATTAGCGTTGTCACTTTTGAGAATAGATCCATACTGGAAATGCCAGCTATTAGTGGATTATTCCAAGGATCTTTTCACTTGTATGATACTTGTTGACCAGCTACAAGAGGAGGGATATTTAGTCAGATATGAGGTCATCTACTATCATGGTAGGATATTCTTGTCTATAGCTTCCAAGCTCAAGGAGAAGTTACTAAAAATAGCACATGAATATTTTCTCTTCAACCACACTTGTTCCATGAAGTCATACAACACTATCATGGAGGAGTTTACTTGGGAAGGCTTTGAAGAGGAGGTATATCAGAATTTGAGGAGATGCATGGACCATGTGGAGATGGTAGAGATACATAAATCTTTGAAGGATTTATCACAACCACCTCTTTCCTCTTTTGTAATGAGAGGGGATCTATATATGAACCACTCCATTTGTATGAGCAGAGCATATGGTAAAGATCTTGTTTTTATGCATAATGATTTATATGATGAATATTTGCATTTCTTTACCATACATGTACAGGCCAATTTTCCAAGGGGGAGCATTCTTCCTTATAAAATTCATGGTCAAATTTGGGCCATAAACTATGTTGAGCAAGGCCACTCCCTAGGAGGATATAGGGAGATGATATATCATTTCGGGTGTGCACCAAAGGCACAAAACATTTCTCACATTTTCAGAACTTGTGAGAAAACTATGGCAGCAAGTAAGTGGTGGGGAAACCACTTACCATATCATGATTTGAGGCATTTAGGAGATATAATACGCTGGTTAAACATGCGGGACTATGATCCACCTCCATTATTGCATTTTATTGATTATGTATCACTAGTTTTGATCCCATATATTTATGATGTGCTTATTCTTCTTATGGGAATGATTAGAGGGAGGATGGAAGGATTGGATGTGCCCTTTGGGAGAGATATTCTCCATGGTTCTTATGTTTCATATTTCTGGGAGAGCATTGGACCATCCATGATTGTTACATTGGATCTCTTGTTTCCTTAGGGGATGAACCATTTGGGTAACTTGAGCACTTGGGAGGTGCCTCTCATGAGTAGATGGGAGGGGTTTTTCGATGAATTACCATTCTAGAGGGTGATTCATTTCTATGGATGATAGCTTTGAGGATGGAGCTTCACATGGGGATGAAGGTTCCCTATATTTTGCAGATTTATCCTTGCAATTTCTTGAGGACAAGCAACATTTGGGAGGGGAGGATTGTAATATTCCTAAATTAGTGTGCAGCTAATTGGAATATTAAAATCTATTTTTTCTTTCTTGTTTGATGAATAATTAGGTAGGGAGACCCATAAATCTCTTGATTAGGAATAAAACCACTTCAGATGTGAAAGTGAATCATATTTTTAGCTTAATAAAGCACCCTAAGGTGTGAACAGGGGCTAAAGAATGTGGAATGGTTCAACTTTGACCAAATCAAGAACGATGTCATGGAGGAGTGGCATTCAATGAGGGAAAACACAGTTTCAGATCAAGACACATTGTATGGAGGTAGTGTCATTAATGGATGGGGCTTAGGGTTTGGAAGCTCATTTCTTATATAAGGAAGAGGATGGAAGCCATATTATTCATGTTATGATATGTTATGTTTTTTATTATACGGTCTGTTTAGACATATAAGCTTTCTTCAACTGTTTAGCTAAGATTGCAGTGTTGTTTAGCACCGGGTGTTCTTGATCGGGAATCACACCTATATCCTTAAGAGGCCTCTTGGAAGAGATTTGAACTAAATTTCCACATTCGGGTTTCAGAAAAAGCTTCAGTCTTGTGGTACAACACAGTTTCTGTTGAGAGATATGATGAGTTGCAGGGTGCAGCAGTGGCAGATCTTGTTGGGTGTTTTCTGAGCTAGTTTTGCAGTGGAGGAAGGTTTCCTTCCATTAGGAGGCCAGTAAAGGAGTTCCTTGGGATTATTTTACATATTTGGCATCAGGCCAAGTTTATTTTGTCCCCTATAGCACAGTTCTAGTCCAGATCTGCATTATTTTAGTGATTTGTTGCAGGGGCAAGTCTAGTGCTCCTTTTAGATTGTTTGCTTTCCATTGAAAGGATCAGCCTTTCATTGAGAGGGTTCTTTTGGAGGATTTCTTTCAAATCTACATCAGATTCAGCCACCTCCTTTTATGTGCTTCAGTTACAGTGCATCTTCAGCCGTAGGGCTTTAGATCCACCATTTATATTTTGCGTATTTCCGGAAACCCTTCCTGGGTTGTCTTGGACAAGTGTATGGGAGCATAGATCTCCATTTTTGGCATTGTATGAGCATGATATTTGTCGATCCATTTATTTATATCTCCCATCTACAATATTAGTCATGAAAATCACGTTTTTCTTGCTTCAGTACTTTCTGTAGTAGTGTATTACTTGTTTTTTGGGTGCATTTTGTAATTGTAGGCTTCTTTTGCCTATCTTGAGGGGCTTGATCCCCAAGATTTTGTATTTATTTATTGTTGTTATAAATAATACCATGGATCTATAATTTGTATCACATGTAATGTGTTAATACTTGCTTCCATTTCCATTATTATCAGCTATATTCCTATTTTCCCCATTTGGGAATATTACATTTTTAGATTTTTTCTTTTTTTCTTTTTCTGAAAAAAATTTCTGTGCACATTATTGGGAAAGATTGTGCAATTCCAAGGAATTCCAAGGAATTAAGAAACTGTATGGATTGGTGCACTGCAGATTCTTTGGGCTCAGTTTTGGGCTGCCATCCATCACTGTGCAGTTTCTAATATCAAGGTTGACCATGAGTTTGAACTTTTCAATTCCAATCATCAAGGTTGGGCTTTTCCTCATGGATTTCACATCTTCTAGAGGCAAGCTCAAAACCTCTACAAGATAAATTTAGGAGGTTACATTGTGACTTAGAATGATTATTTAAATGTGAAAACAAGTGAACAAAAGCACAGATAAAAATGATAAGACTTAATCAAATAATGGATACTTCATAAGATTCAAGATAAGCTCCTATGCATAGGAAGTAAGGCTCCAAAATCGAATCATGGGAAAAAATTTGGAGGGTGGTTATAGCCGATACAACACATTCCTACAAGTAGCTACCACATGTCCAAAATTGTGACAGATGAAGCCTCAATCTAGTCCATTAAGGGGGGAAATGAATTTTGACTCCTCCTCTGAACACTGCCACTACCAACTCTAGCATTGAATGATATTCTAGTTGTAAATTCTCCTCTTTATTGTCTTCTTCAATGCTACTAGATCTCTTGATTCATTCCTTATTTGTTAGGCTTGTTGCTGCTATTGTTTTCTACAAGCCATTTTTGTTCTACATTGTTGTTCTTTCCTGCATGCAACTTGGAATCTCACTTTTGAAAGCCAATACTAGATCTTATCATGCAATATCTATAGATTTTGAGCATACTATCCAAGAGCTTGGTGCTCTTTATTTGCTTCAATTGATCATCTTCTCCTCTAATTTTTTCCTCATGAAGACCACTTCAGCTTCAAATTCTTCAATTCAACCTTCTTTCTCCTTTTGTTGGTTGGTCAACACATCCTCTATTATTTTGGCCTAGTACAACTAGATCTTCAAGCTAAGGATCTCCTCTCTAAGCCCATTCTCCTTCTCATCAATATCTGCAAAATACTTTTGTGATTCTTTTAGCCTACTCACCTCAATAAATAAATTTTCAATTACTATAATTTTCGATTCATTGTCTACCTTAAGAAGCATGATATCATTCTCTTCTTCACTATTTAATTCATCAAATATGTAAAAAAATTTACTCAAAATTAATCCATCCATATTTTTACCTTCATATCTTTTATCTTGTAGCACAACTAGTTCATTTGAGGCTTCATTTTCTTATTTTTCTTTATGGTCTATTGCCTCATTTTCACTAAGGAAATTTATTTATTTAGGTTATTTTACTTCCTTCTTCCGTCCTTTATATATATATATATAATATTCTCTAAATATCCATTGTTGTTTCTACAATCACCTCCAAATAGGGCCTCCAATTTGTCCCAAATACCTTTGAGGGATTTTAGATATGCTATCTTCTCCAGATAAAAAGTAATCCATCCACATTTTTAACTTCAAATATTTTATCTTGTAGCACAACTAGTTCATTTGAGGCTTCATTTTCTTATTTGTCTTTATGGTCTATTGCATCATTTGCACTAGGGAAATTTATTTCTTTAGGCTAATTTACTTCCTTCTTCGAGTCCAAATAGGATCTCCAGTTTGTCCCAAATCCCTTTATTGGATTTTAGATATGCTATCTTCTCCATATTTGTATTGTGGAGACTTTCATCAATTGTACATATTTCCTGATAATCATTTTTCATCACCTTTGTTGACCTATAATTCTCTCCACGTCCTTCATAAAAAAGTTTCCAAATTTTATAACCACAATATAATAATATATATTTAACCTTTTCTTTCCATACCCTAAAATTTGTCATTGCGAGCAGAGAAACTCCTTGAATATTCATCCTAAAAAAATTCAATTTTTTCACCCAATCTGCGTGGATCTACTCTCCAACGATTTAGATGCTATTAATAACTTGACTTTGATACCATTTATTGGACATTTGACACTAATGATGGGGGGGTGAATTAGTATTATAGGAATGAATCAATTTTTAACCTCTTTTTACATTTCTTCCACATAAAAATGTAAACCATGAGAGAATCAATGATAAACACATAAAAATCATGGCACAAAGGGGACACCAAATGTTAGGTGGAAAACCCAACTAGGAAAAAACATTATTGTTATTTTCTTCATCTTCTTCTTTTTATTATTCAAAATATTTTTCCGCACACAGTCACTATCCACCACTAGTGTGCAAGCCTATGCTCAAAAAGGAATGTGAGCCACCACTCCCATAACTATGCATGACACCACCCACTAAAGGCCACCTCCTTCATTAGTTTTACACCCACCACTAGAGGGAATTATACACTGCTTGAGAAAGGTTTCTTGGCTCCACCAAAAGGAATCAACAACTCCCTTGGTAAGCCACCATGCAAGCCTCTACCAACAACACTGAAGGCCCCAACCTTCAAACTCTCTTCGACATGATTTCATATAGTTTCAACTATGGCCCACTATAACTCAAAATAAACACTTTTCAGCCTCATTTTGTACATTTTCATACTGGACCCACACTGAAAATAAGCTCAAGCACTGAATACATGCCCTCCAACACAATATCAACCACAATCAATATATCACCTGAACACAATCATCAACACACATATAAATATACAATACCATGGAAAACCTAATATACAATATACCAAACATAAGACCTCCAACATGCGCACTCTCAACATAACTCCATCAACAACATACATATTCTAATCATGAAAACTCAGCCATGTCTCAATGATAGAAACCATACAAGCCATAAACTACATTCCCACAACCATATAAAATTTCTAAAATAATGAAATATAATCTACTCAAGTATGATCCTCTAGATACATGATGTTAAAAATACAAGTGTGCCATAGAAAAAATGTTAAAATGAAATCTCCAAGGCAGTATCAATCTCAATAAAATTCCTTCATAATTCTCATAATACATTTTCTAGAGCATGCACACAAAATTTTGTAATACAATTGATCTCCTTAAGAAATCTGGTACATCTTCTCTCTCCTCTCACCATTGGATTTCAATTTTCTCAATGCTCTCCAATGACATACTCTCACAAATAAACTAGCACACTTCTACAAATATTTCTCTTATAAATAGATGATATAAATTGATTAAAAAATAATACTTCCAAGATATGGAGAGACCAACACTCTTGTTCATACTCTAGTATTTTTCTCCTTGACTTGATCCACCATCATCTTCATCGATGAGAGACTTATATTTGACTCAATAACCTTCTATAATTTGTACCAACTCAAATTGACTCTAAACCATAAAAAACCTTGGGAAAATACCTTGGGACATGTTCATGGGAAATTATGTATGCGCACAAATTGAAATTTCCTCTCTACAAACATTGTCGTGGAGATTGAATTGGCTACAAAAGAAGATTATTACTTGGATAGTATAGAAATGTGATCCAAATTTATGCAGGAATGAAATTAAATACGTAATTGAAAAAAAAACAAATATACAAAAAAAAATAAACTTCAATTAATTAATAACAAATACTGAAAAGTGTTTACATTGAAAATGGAAACAAACTAGCTCGAGCGATGGTAGCTTATCTCTAGGAAGAGATGTGATGGCTACACTCCTTCTATATTTTGTTACAATGTGGCTCAGATGCCTTTTTATTATTGAGAAACAATTAAAAAACTTAAACATCCAAAAACCTAACCCTAAGAGATGAACCACCAAATTTTTGCGAGCCCTGTTGGGGTTTGTTGGTACATGAACTTCCCATGGTCGTAAATTTGGCATATGATCTCGATTTGATGCCTAAAATACCTCATTAGAAAGATATATCTGAGGAAAAAAAATTCGACTACATACCCCTATCATAGAACAACAAAATTGTTTTTTTTCCAGTAAAAATTTGTTTACGGCCTCAAAAAGGCTTTGGAAGTCTAGGACCCGAAAAATTGCCAAAATTAGTAAATTGTTCTACAATTAAGAAAACTGAAAGAAATAGTGTTTGGAGTACAAGTGGAATAAGAGAGGTACTGCCAATATCCACATGGATCAATCCTCCCCTCTAAGAAAGAAATGGTCCCCATTGCGTTAATCACTTCCATCAGATGGGGAAACTTCTGCTAAACTTGGTCCATGGTGAGCCACTTGCCTTGGTCCAGGAGATCACCATATTTGACAACCTTATACAATTGGATCCTCTGTAGATTAGTGTTATTTATTTTTGTATCCTTGATTCAACTATTTGTATCCTATTTCATGTAGTCTAGGGTGAGGTTTATTGGTTTTACATGCTCAACAATGTATGATGTGTCCAACAATCGTGTAAAGTATGGCCAAAGGTGGTCCATGTTGAATTTTGAGTGTAGGCCAAGGAATGGGGGAATGTTGAGCTCAAAATAATTTTCTTCCACAACCTTTGTGACGGTTTAAGGCCATATGAAAGTGATCAAAGCTTCCAATGGGCTCCAAAAATCCTCATTATTTTTGCAAATGCAAACAAACATTCTCTCCCACCTGAAACTTATGTGGCACCCTATGTTGATCATGTTGTTTCTTGTACTTGGAATTGGACTTATCCAATATTTCATGAACCTGGTAGTGCATGTGTTGGATTCATTCAATAAACCTAGTTGTTTTATTATCCTTAGACTCTACATGTGTGTATTCTTCATGTATAGTCACATCATGCATGGGAACATGAATTAGACATAATGGCTGGAATCCCAGACCTTCTTGGAATGGGTTGCAACCCATTGAGCTATGGAGATTTATGTTATAGTTTAGTTGCACATAGGTAAGACTCTTATCCCATATTCATGGATTCTTGGAGTTATACATGCATAGTATGTGCATGATCATCTTGTTGACAACATCTCTCTGGCCATCAATGTGGGGATGGAATGCAGTCAACTTGGTGATTTTGGTGTCCAATAATGACTAGAGGCTCAGCAAGAATGTGGTGAGGAGTCTGTTATCCATATCTAATATAATGGTCTATAGAATCCCAAAATTTAACTAAACCTATTTGAATAAGATTTTGGTAGTTTCCTCTGTTGTGGTGCCTCTTCTTGCAAGTCGCCAATATAGCCATCTTAGAAAATATGTCCATGAACACAAACACACACTCATTACCATGCTTGGTAGAAGAGAGTACAGATAGATAGTCCATGGAGATGGATTCCAAGGGTTGACTCGGAGTACGAAGAGGAGTGTATAGGCCTTTCTTCTTGATGGTTGGCTTGGCTATGACACATTCAATGCAGGATCTAATATATTTTCCAACATCCTGTCAGATTTTTGGCCAATAAAAATAATTTTTTGGTACTGCCGCAATTTTCTCCACTCCAAAGTGTCCTACGACCTTAGTGTAGTGTGCCTTCCAAATCACCTTGGAATTCTCACTTGAAGGAACAAAAAGATTACGCAAGTAACATAATAATTTGTCGTAGATGTGGAAGTATAGAACTTTCTTGCCATCCAATAACATTTGGTATGTCATGGAAAACTCTGGATCATTTTATACAGTTGTGGCCATCCAGAGGTCTCCTGCCACAATAGTTGAGATAATGGTCAGTGCAGCAACTGGGGGCAACTGAGGAAATATGAAACATGATTTGTGTTTCCCTTCTTGTATTTAATGTACAAATGGAATTTATGTATATATATATATATATATATATATATGGACCATTTCTGATGGTGATCATTCTACAACCTCCCTTGTTTCTAAATAAACTGAAGGGGTTAGTGATTTGTGTGGATTACCGTCTCCTTCCCCATAATTTAATGTTTCCATTGTCGAAAATCCTTCATGATGGAATAAATATCTTTATCATTGGTGGGATGTTTCTGAATTTTATGAGAAAGTGTCTTACTATCATAGGCCACTAGAAGCCCTTGTTGGGTGAGAACAATACCAATAGCATATTCAAAGGCTTTTGTCTTAATTTCAAATGGTTAGGTCTATAAATGTGAGTACTAGTGTACAGGAAAGGTGGTGCTTCATCTCAAATAAATCCTTTTGTTGGGACTCATAACAGAAGAACTTTGATTTCATTCCTCCCTCGGTAACTTGACTCAAAGGACAAGTGATGTGAGAGAATCCCAACATGAACCTCTGATAAAAATTGGCAAGGAACAAAACACTATGAAGCTCTATTAGAGTGGTTAGGGCTAGCCAATCCTAAATGACTTGGATCTTAGTTGGATCCACATGCACGCCTTACTCATCAATGATGTAACCCATACATTGGACCAACTGGCTCATGCCAAAGGTGCATTTCTCCAAGTTGGCACATAGTTTGTGTTGTCGCAAGGTTTGAAGGACCTTCGAACATGTTTCAGGTGTTCTTACCAACTCTTTTCGAAGATGAGAATGTCATCTAGATATACAAACAAGAACAAGTCAATGAAGGGCTAAAAGATGTCATCCATTAGAATCATAAAGTTTGCAAGGGAATTTTTCAACCCAAAATGCATAATCATAATTCAAAAAAGCCTTCCTAGGATTTGAAGGTGATGTTCCATTCATTTGTTGGTTCTATTGGAACCTAGTGATAGTCAGAATTAAAATCAATCTGGTTGAATTACTTGGCCCCTTTGAGTTGTTCAAGAAGGTCATCAATCCATGAGATTGGATATTTTTTCCAGATAATGATTTTATTTAGTGCCTGATAGTCAATGCAAAGTATCCAATTCCTATCCTTCTTCTAAACGAGTAGAATTGGGCTCCCACGAGGCGAGGAACTTAGTCGGATGTGCCTTTTTTGCAACAAATGTTGAACTTGCCACTTGATTTCTTCATTTTATAGAAGATAGAAGCAATATATTGGCCTAATGTGTACAATCTCACCAGGAGTTAGAGCAATTGAATGCTTGAAATCACAGTGAAAAGGCACCCCTATGGGTGAGAAAAATATGTCCATGTATTCTTCCAAAACCTTATCCACCTTCTTCTATTGCATGGAGGAACCCTTCCCAGGGGCCATGGATGTGGCCACTATATTACCCTTACTTTGAGAGCGAATAATAAATAAAATAAAATAAAATCTCTTTTAGGAGATGTTTTTACAAAAAAAATTTATCAGAGATTAAATAAATGACGGTAGGCAAAACTACCTTTAGTATCCTTTATATCTTACTTCCTAAAGTAATAATAACAACATGAGGCATATAATTATACACAAAATGATGGTTCCACTAGTATGGTTGGCCTAATAACACCTCAAAAACTTCAAGGTGATCAACAACATAGCATAGTACCTCATGAAGGGATTCATGTTGTAGGGAAGGCAACACTGCTAGCTGACGCGAAGATCTCACCCTTGGTGGAGCCATCCGATGGTGTACAAATGCGGGTGTGGTGTCATTGGTAGGACCAACCACTTCAAGATCTCAGTTGATATGAGGTTATTTTGGCTCCCGTTATAAACTATGAACTGTAGTGAGGAACCCTTTACCCACATCTATGAGTGGAAGATATGATCCCCCTCCTTGAGATCTTCGGGCTAGATATTATGGACCTTAGTGGTGGAGACATTAGCACTAAGATCTACATCGATAGTCTTACTCCCCTTGCTTTTCCCCTTGTTAGGTCCTGGCTCAGAATCAGAACATGCATCGAAATATGAATATTTTAGCCTGACCACCAATAACTACTTTCCGCGACACTCATTTGTGTTGTGGGTGGTTCTCTTATGGAACTCTCACCATTTTCCCATGTCTGTCTTCGTCTTCATGGTGTTATTCTTTAATTATGGCTTCGCTAGGTTTTATTTTTTCATTCCAACTTGGCTCTATCCTTTTTTAGATGGCTTGGGGGTGCTTTCTCCCTGCTTCAGATTGGTAGATCCGAAGCCACGCTTCTTTTATTTATTTATTTTTTCAATCTTGGTAGCATATCTGTATGTTACACTAAGTGAGGAAATTTCGATGAACTCCATTTCTTCCTAAATATATTTTTTCATACAATCATGGTACTTGAGCACCATATGTAATTCAAATTCTTTTATACCCAACTTTGAGCATAGGGTAGAAAAAATATTTGTGATATCATACACATCTTGGTCCCTTTGATGTTGTAGGGTGGTCCATTGTATGTACTTGTCTTCATAGATCCCTATAGAGTAATAGTATTCCTTGACAGGGTATTAAAAATATTTCCAAGAGGATGCAACTATAAACAAAGAGGATTCCTCGACCCTTTTCGCACAGTAAGTTTCCCACCAATATTTGACATGGGGGAAAACCTTAAGAAGTACAAAAGTAATCCTTTCTCGATAAGAGAAACTTTGGACCGAAAAATAACCTTCCAACATACTTAACCATTTATCTACAACATCTGCATCTATTTAAACTTCAAATATAGGAATATTGAAGTTAAATTCTACCTTGAAGGGGGTGGCACCTCCAAATTTGCTATTGGATGAAGATGCGAGGTCTATTGGCATTCGCCGAAGGATATGGAATTTTTTTTCCATCATCTTGTTCTTTTATTGCTTCAGGGATTCTTCCATAAACAATTTAATGTGATATATTTATCCCTCATATTTATTTTCTTCCACCATGGGAGGTTGTTGGTGATGGAGGGGATGATCTTGCAAGGGCTCAACTAGTCAAGTCCCAACTCCTTATACCCCAACCTCATTGGTGACATGCATAGAAAAATAAATAAAGAGCATATTTTGCTGGTGCCATTAATCCGAATTTATTCAGGAATGAAATTAAATACATAATTAAACATAAACAAAGAGCTACAGTGAAAACTAAAGTTCAATTAATTAATAATAAATAATAATAAATGTTTACATGAAAAATGGAAACAAACTAGCTCGAGCGATGGTATATTATCTTTGAGAAGAGATGTGACGGCTACATACCTTCTGAATTGTGTTAAATTGATTCTCGAAGGAATTTTTATTTTTTAGAAATAATGAAAAACTCTAAACATCCAAAAACCTAACCTTAGGAGATGAAACAAAAAAACTTGGTGAGCCTCGTTGGGGTTAGTTGGTACATCAACTTCTTAGTGTCATAACTTTGGGATACAATCTTCGTTTGATGTGTACAATACCTTATTAGAAATATTTATCTCAGGAAAACAAATTTAGACTACATACCCCTACGAAAAATTATGGGTAATCATGCTTTCCAAGAAAACATCATTTAGGGCCTCAAAACGGTTCCAAAAGTTTAGTACCCGAAAAACTTCCAAAAGTAGTAAAATGTGCTACAATTAAGGAAATTAAAAGAAATAGTGTTGGGGGTCCAAGTCGAATATGCGGGTGGCCACCAATATCCACCTGAATCAATATCCCAATAAATATTTTTCTATCTTCTCTTTGTGCATAACTACCTCCTAGAGAAGATGCCCTAACTCATGGAAAATCACCTACTCTTTTCTCAGAACTTTACCATTTTTCTTCAATGCTTCTCCAACACCTATAAAACCTCTCAAAACATTATACGCATATTAGTAATATATCATCAAACCTTTTAAGATGATGAAAAATCATCGAAACTTGTTGACATCAATTCAAACACAACTGACTCCTTAAGTAGACATCCTAGGTTGACATCAACGCCAACACCATGAGTCCAACAACTAGCGGTTTGAGTGAGTGCCTATAGCATTAGGAAATTTATTTTCCATTCAATAGAATGTAAAAACATGTGGGAATGGTAAATGGGCCCATATTTTCACCATGTGTGGGTGGGTTCTTGATTCCAAGTGATGACATGATGGATTGTTGAAACAAGCAAGAGTGTTGACCCTAGAAGGCCAAAAGACCAATGCAACCCCAAAAGTCATTTTGCAAGTGGGTGACTAAATCCATTTAAAAAGGGGATGTGTCTAGTGGGTGACTGGATTCCTTTGAATGATGCTAATGTATGATTCTTTCCACATAGTTCTGTAATAGAACATGAGGTGGATGGATTCATCAACATAGCAAGCTCTTTCAATATTTTCTTGGGATGGAAAAAATTTTCAACAAATGGATACATATGTATAATTCAAATTGAATATCTCCCTAGCTATGAGGGAGTGTTTATTTTTTGGGTAGATTTAGTTGGTGAGTCATAACTACTTCTTGTCAACCCCTAAAAAAGGAAACGAAAAAAATAAAATTGAAAATTGAAAATTGAAATTATTCTTGCCCCCAAAAGTTAAGTCGGCTCCTCCAAAAGGTCAAGTTTGCCCAACATAAAGACACATCCATTCAGGCTCATTGATTCACTATATAAATTAAACTTTCCTCCTCCTATTGGAACCAGTTCATATCACTTGTATTTTTTTCACACATGGGAGTTCTCTGAGGCTACTTAGCAAGTTTCTTCTAAGGCAAACCGAATTTATCTAAGGTTGATTGAAATTCCTTCTAAGTAAGATCACAGTTTTATTAGGTAGGCGGAAATTATTTATTCCAGATCATCATTTAACATATCTTAGTATCTGTCGAGGTCTCAATGACGTAGGCAAACAATGTGCCCTTACTTAGAGGCACCTAGTATTGATAATATGTCACAAAAACGTCTTTGGAGTGGGTCTAAAGAAGAAAAACATGTTGTGTCGTTCATTAAAGTTTTGAATCTCACAATTTAGACCCACTTCCTCTCGAATTTAATATCCACTTTTACCCCCATTATTGCAAACTCCCATATCATATTTAATTGAATTCTGAGGTCAAGATGACCAAATTTATGACACTATCTCAGTAGGACGATTTTATCAATGTTTGACCAAGTTTGACCTAGGTTTTCTTATGGTCAATTTGACTTTGTTTTTCACTGGAATATTGGATTGTATCTCTTGTTGAATTGGAAAATTTCTCTCAAAAAAGGTTTCTAGGTTTTTCCTAAGGTTGGGTTTTCCTAGTGTAAAAGATTGTGTCTCTTGTGTTTGGCTATCTCTTCATGAACCTATTTTCAGTATTGTTTTACTGTTGATATTTTCTATGTATAATTTATTAATGATGAATGTGATACAAGAAGAATTTATATTGATATCAATAGAAGTAATTACCATTCTAGAAGATCCTAGAAATCAACAACCATATGGGGATATTATTTCTCAAAATATGAACTATCTAATACATGGACTCTCTTTGTCACCCACCAACCCATCTCCTTTGCTCGCCGCAATTCCAATCTATTTAGGTGCATGGATTCGTTTTTTATGCTTTAGTTATGTGTGTTTATCATGATTCTGAGCTTTCACTGCATCTTGTATTGGAGGGTCCAACATGGTTTACTCTCCTTTATCCTCTAAAAAGGTGGGATCAAATGAAATGTTCCAAATTTCTGTGAGTGCAAAATTTCTAAAGGGTTTTTCCCAATTTTGATTAGAAGGGGAAAAATATTATTTTTATAAGAAAAGTGAAACAAAATAATATTTTATTGGAGAATCACAACAATTTTTGTTTTATTAAAATGGTGGAAAAAATCTATTAAGTGGAAAATTCCCCCCACCAATAAAACAATATTAAAAAAGAGTATAGAAGCATGGAGATAAATTATATAAGGAGGATAGACTCAATTTTTGGGCATATTTTTATTATTACACTTCACATATTACATTCTCTTGGAGTTTTTTAGAACAAGGGTCAGAGTGTCTTTTACCATAGAAATTCCAAGCAAAATTCCAACCTCATTTTGAAGAACTTCGAGTGTCTCATTAGCGCCAAAGTTTGGGAGTCTATTTTCCGGTCTTCCACAAAGCTTATTGTAGGTGTTTACCCAATTCTGTATATTTTTTAGGCACAAAAATAATTCAAATTTTTCATTTGAGAATAAACTATAGAGGGTTTGAGTACCAGAGTATTTGCAGGATATTTCTCTCATTTAAGCCAGTGATTTTGTAGTAAGTTTGTAGTAGGATTTTCTGAGTAATTTTGAGGGAAGAAACTTCAATTCTTCTTTAGTAGTAGAAACAATATTTTATAGACTCTATATGCTATCTCTTTGGGTCATTTCTAGCACCTAGGGTCTTCATATTTTCACCTATATTTAGCATTAAGCATAGGTTCTATTATTCACACTTATATGTACCCTATTCTTCATATTTAATAAAATGGATCAACACTTTTTCCTTAATTATTTGGTGTACTAATTGATGCTTGCGTGGAAAAAAATTATTTGTTGTTGTGAGTTCAGGTTTTCGTAATTATAGTTAATTTTCCAATTAGGAATATTATAGTGGTATTAGAGCATGATCTTGGTCAATTGTGTGGAAGCCAAGAAGATCATCGAAGGGTTGGGCATGCATGCATAGTGATTTGTGGAGTGATAGACAACCCAACGATGTGAGGGAGTATGCAAGAGCTCCCAGGAGGGGATCTATAGGAATGATGAGATGTTGGCCTAGTTGAGGAATATTATGGAATATTTCCATCTTAATTCTTATGATAGAGACTCTAGAGGCGCACATGTCATGAGGGTGAATCCATTTTCACCATCTGGGGAAATTCAATAGAATCAGGGCAATAAACCTTTTCAAATGGAGTGGAGAGGATGAGAGAAATTAGATGATAGGAACAGGAGGAGAGCCTTACATCAAATCATGGGGACTAAAACACATGAAAAATAACAACAAGCCTGAGGATGAGGTTGAACGTTAGGCTAAGGGAACACAAGAATGTTTGGAGCACACAAATATCCCCAAAGTGACATAGGAGTGACCCTTGTTGGAGAATCCTTTGATAACCCCAGTTGACAGAGTGGGGGAGAAAATTGAGCATACACCTATATGGCCATCTATTAATGAGGTATCCATTGATCAGGTACCCATATTTGTGACCATTTTTCCAAATGATGGTTGCCACTATAGGTTTATGAGGTGTCAGGAGACATGGAGGTATCCATATCTATTCTAAGTTTACAGATGATAAACTCCCACAATAGTTTCAAAAACACTGGGGAAACCTTCGAGCATTGAAAAAGAAGGCCACAACAGTCTAAGATATATTTCTACAAAAGAATGAGGATATGGAGGGAATGAGAGTGGTTTTTGATGAGTCGTTGGCCAAGCTAACTCATGTTGGGGAACAGTTGGATTCCCTAATGGTACAACTAAAGGAGTAAACATTGGAGTGTTAGAGAAAACCTCTTCAAACGCATATATGTGGGGCTTGCAACACTATTAGGTTACCTTTGCACATTGGAGAGAGAGAGATAGATTTACCTAGTCATATATCACATATTTACTAGGACAGTGAGATTAGGCGACCTGAGTTACGTAGGATGAAACAGTTGCATATTGAGGTTGTTGCGTGTATGGGTACGCATGCATTTGATCCTTCCCTTGGGGTTGGATGGTGATATATTCTCAGTTGTTACCAAGTGGAGTGGGCTACACCTATGGATATTATCGTAATATGAATGGAAACTTATCAGGAGGTTTTAAACATTGGGATGGTAGAGGGTCAGGTTGGAATTGGTATCCAAGTGAGGCTTCCTATCATATACTAGAGATGCACTATGTCCACAACATTGATGGTATAGTTAACCAAAAATTTGAGCACATGCATTCTTTGAAGGATTTCTATTCGGTACTAGTGGCCAATCTATTTGTGACCAGAATCCATGGGTTGTTTGGGAATGTTGGTAGTGCATGGGGTTGTAGAATGATTAGCATACTTTGGAAGGATATTTTAGGAGGAGTTAGCATCAACAAGCCACTAAACAAGGAATTATATGGATACGGTGCTATAAAATTTATGTATTGGGAAAAAGAGCCACCAAGGATCAACACAACATTAATAGCCCCTTTAGCAGGTGTGGAGTTAGGACACTTAGATCTACCAATACCGATGAGGAGATATGATGCACATCATGGTGGGTTCACTACTAGAGAGGTGGATACTTTGGCACATGGAGGATACCATATCATATAAGGTGGTAGGATGATAGGAAATTGTACCCAGGGGTGCATAGATTTATGTCATAGATATGATTGTTATGAAGAGGGATGCAACCTGATACACACATACCCAATTTTAAACCCTAGCTTCTAGTGGTGTATAGGGTTATGCAATGATGAGAAATGGCATGGAAAGGATCAAATATTTTTATGATGGTTTGTCGTGGTGCATGGGTTTTCACTTTGAAGTATGAGAAAAGATTCACACCACATTGGGTGGGTGGAATGTCAGAAACATTGCTACATACAAAACACTAGAGGATAGATGGTGACACATGATCAAGCGGTGGAATTCGGTGGTGTACAATATTATGCTACAAGGAACAGTTATATGCAAGAGTGTATAGGGACACATGGATTATGTGTTGTGTAATATAGTGTTTCACAATGATATATTGGAGTGTTGTCACCGAGTAGGACTCTTCACAGGGACATTAGGTATACCATCATGTTTACCTAGAGTTAATGAGGGTATTGATGAGCATCTGGGGACATTGTGTTCAGTAGTGATAGTTCTTTGATTGATTTATCAATAGATATAAGGTAGAGAGAGGTACATCCATAGGATTATCCTTGAGTATCCATAAGGGCCCTTGATCCTACCCTTTGGGACATATACACCAATCACTCTCTAGTAATTCTTACAGTCACAAATAGCTTGGTTGTTGTCCCTTGATGCTCTCAGTATAGGCGGTAGGACAAGGGAGGGTTAATTGAGACATTTGGATGGCACACATTGTATCAAGAAAGAAACTTCTTGACACTGACATTTGGTCAAGGCACGAGCTAACAGATACAGGTTTGGTGATTGTGTGTTTTTCCACAAAGGTATCATATGTCCTGCTCTTGAGTTCACACTTAGGGATATGATCTCTAGGGAGCCACATGTTGCACTTTTGGTAGGAGAGAACAAGGTGATATATGAGCAAGAGGTAGAGTGGATGGTAGAATTTTTCTATAGAATGATGTCCAAACTCCTGGCAGTGTCTCAGTGCATCATCAAGAGTTGGGATAACATGGTTCGTTGTGTGGTCTAGTAGGAGGAGAGAAACTTGGAATATATTGGACTGAATCTCCATGACATGTGACCATATGATTACATACAAGAGTCATAAATTAGGTACAAATGGGTTCTGGAAGATAGCAGGGCTTCACAATGGCAACATGCAAGGAGTGGTAGTTGTGAACTTCCAGTGTGGCTATCGGATCCAAGGATCTAGTTGACTGATGAATCACTCCACTTAGCAGTGAGTACTGACATGATAACAGGGGATTCATTTCATTATATGTTTTATACATCAGGGATCGATGCAGTCTTCATCATATGTAAAGGCAGGTTGATACTCAGGATTAAGGCTAGCAATGGAGTGGTAGACTCTGGAATTACTAAGTTTCCTTTGCAAGTTAGGTATAGATTCGATCATGATAGATATTATGGTTGAGCGTTACAGGAGGGGAGAATTTGGTATGAGCATGTTGGGAAGTCGCTCATGACCGGGGATTTGTAGTGTCAGAAAGACAATTTCACACTGTGATGGGCATTGGACCCTAACATCACAGGATTTGGTAGTTCAACTATACTTAGGGATGAGTTGGTTATTAATGGGGAATATCATTCTGATATTTCATTGGGTTTTAGTGGTTTTCTATTAGCATGGAGTACCTCACCAACATGGTGGGATGATTAGTAGGAGGATATTAGGGGATCTCATGGAGGTGAAAATTCATCTCCACAGGGGTTGGATTGTATCTTTGAGAGCCTACGCTTGAAGTGCATGAGATTAACTACTGATTAGGGTAGCATCATGAGAGGTTGATGAGTATTTTATGTTATCATATGGGGAGGGATTCTGGAGCTTATACCTAGTTGGACGGTGGAAGGAGAAAGTGGTGCTTCACGTTGATCAAGATGCCTTGGGATCTTGGTATCAAAGGATTCCTTTATGATAGGATAGTGCATGGGACATGGATGACTTAGTGGCACATTTGGTACCTTGGTATTTTCTATAGTGACAGTTTAGGACAATATAAAGGGGGAGCACTTGTTTGGGAATTACTTGAGGACAAGCAATTTTTTGCAAAGAGGATTGGAATATTCTCAATTTTTGTGAGTGAAAATTTTCTGAAGGGATTTGCCCAATTTTGATTAAAATGGGGAAAATATTATTTTTATTATAAAAGTGAAGAAAAATAATATTGTATTCGACAATGGCAACAAATATTATTTTATTAAAATGGAGGCAAAAATCTATGAAGTGGAAAATGGCCCCCACCAAAAAAATAATATTAAAAAGGAGTCTAGAAGCATGGATGGAAATTAAGCAAGGAGGAGAGGCTCATTTGTTGGGTGTATTTTGAGTATTACACTTCACATTTCATATTCTCTTGGAGTTGTGAAGAAAAAGGGCCAAAGTGTTGATTAGCATAGGAATTCCAGGTGAAATTCCACCCTAATTTCAGAGAACTTTGAGTGTCTCCCTAATGAGGAAGTTGGGAAGTCCATTTTCTGGTCTTCCACATAGCTTATTGTAGGAGTTTACCCAGTTCCACGTATTTCCTAGGTGCAAAATCAATTCAAAGTGTATGCTTGATAATGAACTATAGAGGGTTGGAGTGCCAGAGGTTGTGTAGGTTATTTCTCTCATTTGAGTTGATGATTTTGTAGTGAGTTTGCAGGACTAAATATTTGGAGCACTGTAGTACAAATTTATCTTATTTGAAGGAGTACATAGATTTGGGTCAACTGGAATTTTCCCTTTATTTTTTTGGGTTTTTCTAGTTTTTGTGTGAGGAGTTTGTAGTTAAAATTTCATAGTTTTCTGGGAAGTATTATGGATGGAAATCAAAATTCCTTCAGCAATGTGTTTTATTGGTAAACTCAGTAATTCACACCGCTTGGTGGGCTTGATCTTGGATTAGAGTTAGTACAAACCATTTTTGGGTTTTAATGGTTTCTATGTGACTCATCTCCAAGTTAAAGTTTTAGAATTGTTTTAGTAGGTTTGAGGGCAGAAAATCTAGTTCTTCTTCAGTATCAACAACATTATTTTTTGGGTAGTGCGTGCTACCTATTTGGGTCATTTCCAGCACCTAGGGTCTTTACATATTCACCTGGGTTTTGCATTGCTTGTAAAAGAAATCCTAGGTTCAATCGTTCTCACTTATATGTACCATGTTATTCATATTTAATAAAATGGCTCACCACTTTCACCATATTTCTTTGGTGTACTAATTGGTGCTTGTGTGGAAAAATTTTATTTGCTGTTGCTAGTTCATGTTTTCGTAATTATTGTTATTTTTGCAATTAGTAATATTACATTAAGAGGCTTCCAACCTTTTATTTTTCGGATCTTCCCATTTTTCTTTTATGGGATTTTTTTCAAGAATAAAAACACAGTTTTGTTTGGATCATTAGGAACAATAAATCACCAATATATAGAACAAAATGGAAAACGTTTTTGGATATGAGGTAATAGAAACATGCTTACCAATGTAATTTAGATATCATTAATGAAATAAGGAAATAATGATGGGCACCATAATCGTGTGGCATGAACAAAAGGAGTCACCACCAAAACTCATAATTACGAACACAATCAAACTTAGGTACAATTAATGATCTAAGGGTAGGAAAGCATGAACAAAAGTCCCTGCCACCACAAATCATCATTATGAACGAAATCAAACCTATATATGATTAATGATCTAAGGGAAGGAAGGAATGAATAGATGTCGTTTCCACCACAACTCATCATGATGTGACATAGTAGATTTATGCTTCTGTAAATACCATCTGTTATAATCCTTCCATTTTCTCTGAAATAATTTTTTCATTGCTCGTATGAAGAGAAAAGTTAAATAACCAAATCTTGCGGAAATTATGGTATAAGGATCCTTCTATACTTGATCCATAAATAGAACATGAGACCAATTTTACAATGACAAACCAAATAGCTATTCGAGTTATCATTAATATATCTAGGAGAAAAAAGCGATATAAAAACCATTAATTAGACTAAATATTAAGGTTTCTATTAGGTAAGGAAACATGGAATAATTAGAGTGCTCTAAGCAAGTATATCACTTGAATTTTGTTTGTAAGTCTAGCAATCATCAAGTACATAATTTCTATTTAAATATTCATTAATTTATTAATTACAAATATATCATGGTTGAAAGAGTTGATTCCAACCATACATTTACTAGCATTAGCACATTCAAAGACTGTTATGAAACTAGCTCACAAAAATATAAGAAAAGATAGATCAACGACTTATAAATCAACCTCTTCGAGGGGTAAACGTCCTTTACATTACATAAATGAAAATTTCTTGGATTATACAAATGAAAACCTACTTTATATATATATAGGAGTGTAAGGGGTCCCAATATAATCAGAGCCTACATAAAAATAATAATGTAAGGGAATAACAATAACAATAGTGGGATTCTATGGGGCACAATAATAACAATATGGGGACTACATGGGCACAACAATAACAATAATGGGGTTACACTAAAAATAATAATACGGGGTTATACGAGTATTATAGGTACCTAACATGCCCCTTTCCTTCAAACAAGTTTTTTCTTCAACACGAGTAATTATGGATGCTTCTATATAAAAATTATCATCCTCCCATGAGGAATATTTAGCTGGTATGTTCTTCCACTTGATGAGATGCTTTGAAATTGATCTATTTCGTAGTTTTCAAGTTCTTGTTTCCATGACTACTTCAGGTTCCAATATGATTTTTCCTTCATCATCAATTTCTGGCAATATTGTTTCAGCTAGGAGCTTGTCACCTATAACCCTCTTTAAGGATGAAACATGGACAATTGGGTGCGTTCGAGAAGATGTTGTAAGCTCCAATTTGTATTTCATAGCACCAATATTTTGCAACACCTTGGAAGGACCATAATAATTTGGTGATAATTTATTATCCTTCTTAGATTTCTTGAGGACCATTTGTTTGTGTGGTTGTATACGTAAAAATACCCAATCTCATACATGAAAATTTCTTTCACTACGATGTTTATTTTCTTGTTGTTTCATTCGATTTTGTGCCAAAGTGAAGTTATCCTTTAAGATTTGGAGAACTACTTGTTGATTCTCGATGTGATCTTCCACTACTTTAACTTGTAGTTAGAATAATTGTGAAATTATGCCTTTTTGTTCTTTCTTCATAATATTTTTCATGGCATTAGAACTAATTATATTTCCTAGTTTCCCCGCACTACCCCATAATTCAACATCCTTTCCTT
Source organism: Pinus albicaulis (assembly GCA_034641835.2). Lineage (NCBI taxonomy): Eukaryota > Viridiplantae > Streptophyta > Pinopsida > Pinales > Pinaceae > Pinus > Pinus albicaulis. Next base: position 319,782,432 of record CM076575.1, read on the forward strand.
CCCCAAAAAATTTGAGCTGAGTTATTGAAAATTAAAATCTATATTCCCCAAGGATATCAACCATTGGCCTCCTAGTACAACATCATCTCCACCCATTGGAATAGAAAGCATTGGAATATTCAATAAATATCCCCCCATGGGTATCTTGATATTATGGCACTTTCCAGAGAAACCATCACTTGACACTCTGGTGCTGGATATAGGAAGCAATTCAATTTCTTGGCTATATTATAACGAATGAAATTATGGGTACTATGCAAATCAACCAGTACTATTACATTTTTCTTCTTGATATGTCCTTCAATATTGAGAGTTTGAGGAGCGGTAATTCCTACCAATGAATTACAAGATATCATTGGATTCATTTCTTATTTCACTAGGGTTGGTTCCTGGTGTATATTATTTCTTTTGAATTTCCTTGTTCCTTTTCTTCCTCCTCTGCATATTCTATGTAAATTAATTTCTTCTCAGCACACTTATGACCTTTAGTGTATTTTATATCAAAACTATAACATAGCCCTTTTGCTCCTTTTTCCTCCAATTATTGTGATGTCAACCTTGTAGGTTGTGGAAGGCTAGGAGAAGCAATGTCTCCATCTTTATAGTTATGATTGGTTCACTTACTTGTTTCCATAATTTTTCTTTCAACTTTTCCTGCCATCCTGGATGCCTTCTCCAATGAATAAGGTTCCCAAAGGCGAACCTTATGTTGTATGTTATCCATTAAATTCCATATGAAGACATGAATCCTATGCTCTAGAATATCTTCTACCCTGATATTCAATTTTTGGAAGTCCTCAATGTGCTCTATCATTGAACACTTTTGTTTGAGATTTATCAATTTGCTAAAGAAGGTGTTGATATTTGTATCCTCAAAATGTGCTATCATTTCCTCCAAAAAAATTGACCAAATGACAAGTGGTTTACGAGAACAAATCCATCGATACCATACAAACTGATTTTGTTCTAAATATAAAGTTGCAATGTGTACCTTTTGTGTGGGTTGCACATTATGGAGTTCAAAGTATTGCTCCATTTGTAGTATCCATGTTATCAGTTCCTTTCCACCAAAATTCCTCATATCGATATTTGTAATATGGTGAGTTTTCGATCCAAAGTTAGAGTCTATGTAATTGTGAGTAACATTATTTTGTTCTCATCATGAGTTTCCTCTACTACCTTTTCAACATTAGGAAGCTTTTTTTGTAGAAACTTTTTCAAACCTTCCTCCAAACCTTCAAGTTTTGCTTCTATACCCTCGATCTTAGCTTCCATTCCATCCATATTAGCTTCCATGTCTACTTTTAAGCCATCCATGTCACCTTTTAATTCATATTTGGTTGCACTTGGTCTCGTAATTTCTATATACCATGCTACAATTCTTCCTCTTCATGCGTCACAGTAGAGTTTTCTTAGGGCTTAATGGGTGTAGAATTATTTTTTGGAGGCATTAAAAAACCCTATATATATGTGTGTGTGTGTGTGTGTGCTTCAATATGCCCTTAGAATCACTTCAAACTGATTTCTTCAAACAAACATTATGCAAAATGTTTTAAAAAATACACACTTTTTTCTTGCTTTTAGGAGTTCGATATTAGAATGACCCAATATCTAAACATCATTCATGTGGTATCCCTTTGAGTTTTCTTTCCAATACCATAGGTCAGAGCTAATTTGGATTCTTCAAGATAAAGTTATGCCCAATCTCCCATAATGACTTAATTATGTACTGGTTCAGTAGAGGGAAATTATACGACGTGCCACATGTCAATGTTTCGAACTTTGGCACTATAATCAATACAAAAAAAATTACAATCCATGCAATTTTAGCCATGTTTTACAAAATTCCAATCGATTCCTAAAAAGAAAGTTATGATGATTTTCCTTTGGCCAAATATTTCAGATGAAATTCTGGAGCCTTCAAAAAACCTAACTTCCTTAGATCATATCTCCACAAATATAGCATACCAAGATCTGAAACTTTTACACTACATTCCTTTGGATTTTAGGTCAAATGGGTTTTTGTTTCAGCTTTTGAACCTTCGTAGAAAAAATTTATAGATAAAATTCCAAGATGACATGTTTGGAGTAGCAAAAACGTAGAATCGAAAGCTCTAATACCAAATGTTATGAAACCAACTCACAAAAATAGAAGAAAAGGTAGATCAACAACTTAGAAGTTAGCCTATTCGAGGGGGAATTCTCCTTTAAATTACAGAAATGAACAATTCTTGGATGGTACAAATGAAAAAACCTACTTTCTATATATAGAAGTCTAAGGGGTCCCAATATAATCAGAGCCTACATAAAAATAATAATGTAAGGGCATAACATTTAAAATAATGGGCTTCTATGGGGCACAATAATCACAATATGGGGACTACATGGGCACAACAATAAAAATATGGGGGTTACGCTAAAAATAAAAATAATTGGTTATACTATTATTTTAGAGACCTAACAAAGACTTTGAGAGCACTCGAGCCTTGTGAGAGGATGAAAATCTCACTAATGTTACTTCAGTACACTCAACCTTCTTGAGAATTAAAAATTAAAGGAGGAAACTTCATGACTAAGGATAATTGTAATATTGAAATAATTGATTGTACTGATTATGAATGAAATAATGGGCATTTGAAAGCCTCTACATAAAGCGTATTTTGACTCTTCAAGTTAATAACCCTTTTAGTGAGAAATAAAATATATATTTAAATAATAATAATAAAATAGCTTACCAATTGTTCACAAGTATAGTAGAGACATATGTGGGCCAAAAATTATTATATGTTACAGACCTAACTATGAGAATTTTTTAACTCGAATATATTTTCTCTATGATAAAATGGTCCAACTTACTCCAATATGATTTTTTTAAATGGTTGAGTACAAAATAGTTAAAAATATGTTCAATCACTACAATTTCATTAAAATTGGGAAGCAATCTACCAAAATTATTTGTTGTTTGTTGTGTCATACAAAATATACATCGTCTATTCACTATAAAATATAGTTAATTACATTGAAGGAACCAGACATTTAAAACCATTGCAAAACATAAATAAAATAATTTGATTTCCACACCTTGACGTCTTATATAAAACCATACTTCCATGTCTACAAATTTATTATGTGACTTACGAAGAAGTATCAATCCTCATTGTACCAAAAAAAAAAAACGCAGAAAAAATATAATAATTAACAACTGATAAAATTAATAATTGTTCACTTTCAAAATGTTATCTTCAATCATGATAAAATATGATTTCAAGTTAGTTGCTTGAACATATAAAACAATCTAGCAAGTGTAAATACACCAAATGATGGTTCATTACAAAAGCGAAATCCAACATGGTGGTCCCCTTAAGATGTACTGCCAACATAAATCAAAATTGTAGAACTTACATTAGGATTAGTACAGTCTAATAGATACATAGAGAGGAAATTTTATATCAAAAAATGGTAATATTTAATGGCTCTTATATTTCAGAGAGTTGAATCTTAGGCCCTTTCACCGTGAATCCTTCTAGCCAATTATATATCCTTGGGAATAATAGTAACCCTCTTACCATGAATAGAACAAAAGTTTGTATCCTCAAATAGACCCACAAGGTGAGCCTCAAAAACCTCTTGCGAAGCTAAAATATCACGGCTCTAGAAATGAAGATCCTTTTGAAATAGACAAATATTTACAAAGCTTTAGAGAACGATTATAAAGCAACCTAGAAAAATAAAAACAAAATTTAAAATTTAAAATAAGGAAAATAAGGTCAACATAAGACATAGGCATTTATCATAAAATGAAAACTGAATGAAATTTACATTCAAACATTTTCATCCAAGTATGAGGAAAAATATAGGGATGAGAAACCAAGCCCATGAACTAAATCCATACAATACCTACACTAACATTAAGTTTTGTATCATTTCCTAACATGGTCACCCGTCGTTCAATATTAAAGTGAAAATTGAAGGGAGTATTGGAAGACATAATTGACATTACCATAACAAAACAGACAAAATAATTTATAAAAAATAGAAAAATATAGAAAAGAACATAAAAGATACTAAATAAAAAGAATAAAAAGAAAAGAAAAAAGAAAAAATACTTTACATCCGATCACTTTCCAATTAGAAGATGGTTATAATATACAGAAGTTTATGTATTCAAACCACAAACGCACTAATATTGAACAAATTTGCAAAGAGAATCAACTTAAATTGTTTCACACAACAAAAGGAATACACAAATCATCACACAACAAGCGTAGCCTTACTAAAGGATTTCCAAGTTTCCATGAACATACCTTAAAATCCCACATAATTTCTTGAACCAATCTCTGAAAGGGAAGCTATGGGATAAGAAGCTCAATAATTTTATGATATTTTTGAATTTCAATGCGTTGTACTTTTCTGATATTTTCAAATTTCACTGTAACAAACCCAAAAGATTATATCAGTTCCATAAATAAGCTTACAAAAGAAAATAAAAATAAGCAATTATAAAAAAAACCATTATGAAATTTCCATAGGAACACTATAATAGGTTTTCACCAAATTTGATGATCTGAATTTTATTGTTAGTTTTGATGTGCTAATATCATCTTTAGATTTATATTATAAGTGTTGATATTTGCTTCTTGTACAAGGTTTTATTGAATTTCTTATGATTGATTATCAAGTAAATTTATGGAGATTAAGTTGAATACTTGAACATAAAAGCATGGAAACTAAATTTTGAACAACAACATATAAACACATAGCAAACCATGAAAATTGAATCAATAACAGTTTGTTTGATGAAGGATTTCACCCCTCCTGGACTACATCTCCTTGGTCCACCTTCCATGGCATGGGCCCTAGTATTAGCTCAATTGTGCAAATAATGTTGTTTACAGTCTCCTATTGCCTCTGCAACCTACTCCAATGTGTCCAAAACATCAAAATATACCAAGAATCACTCTTCCTGAGCCAAACTTGGTCGAAACTTGACTCAGTTATGAAAAAAACAATTTCTCCTACAATTTCTACTCCAAATCTAAATAAGACTCTAGACATTTCCAAAATTTTGGTGAATTCCGCCAAATTTGAAGCTGCCACTAAATCCGACGCCAGTTAAACAAAGGATTAATTAGCAGTTAAGACGGCTTAATCTAGGGTAAGCACATTTATCCATATAATATAATCCTAGTTTAATTAGTTTAATCTCGCGGATTAGGGCACGGTCCACGATATTTACACTGTAGTCATATGGGAGGGGGTTGGTCCACAGGGTTGACCCCCTCCGAAACCCTGTCGTCAGGAACAACAAACTTTATGTAGAGGCGACAACCTTATGGGTTAATACCTAATACAGAGAGGAGACGGTAATACGGTAGAGGCACGGGGTAGGTCGTGGGTTCGACCCCGACCTCAACACCATAGTTTCAGTCCACAATATAACCTGTTCACCCGAAAGTTGAAAAATATAGATATAAACCATATTCCACCTAGAAAATATATATCTTGTTGTCCCATATCCAAAGGTTTCAACCATGGATAAATAAATATGCAGTCCGTTGTCGAAATTCCACCTATCCATACTTTGAACCTTAGGTAATAAAATCATATATTTTCCCACATAATATATATGTTTGTCCCATGGTTAAAACCTTAGGTAGTAATATATTTTCCCTCATAGATATCCACCTTGTTCGGCTATTCAATGGTTTTGAACCTTGGAAAAAAAATATATCTCTTTATAGCCCGAAATATGAACATATCCAGACTTCGATATAATACCATAATCCAAAGGTTGGATGGGTCCACCAAAGGGGGTACGTGGCGAACCCTAGCTGCACCACATGTCCAACTCTAGTTGGACTATTCCAACTAAAAAAAATTATCCTTCAACCTTAGGATAGTTGTAAAAATATTTCACCTCCAAAGTTCACTGGAAAATATGTTTGTGACACTTGTCACAGTGTCATTGTGCTAAAACTGGAGAATATTCCCTAAATATACCTAGAGTTTTGACTGGGCTACCATGTCATCAACCTATCATTGTTCTACAAATTTTTTAGTTGTTTGAGAAAACAAACAGCATGTCATAACTTCCTCATCCGAAACCATATTTTGATGAAAATAATTGCACCAGATTCTTGGCGACGAGCTCTGCGTTTTTTTTATGGTTTGTAGAACTTTTGAGCACTTTCATTTTTGAGCTTAATACTAAGCCTCTAATCATTCCTCCCCACTATAAGCCTTTTGGACCCTAAAACATACTATCAATTTTTCTGTGGGTGAAGGTACATCTCCCTCACCTTTTCAATCTCCATCCATTTGGCCTTGGAAGGATTTTGTTCCTTGAGTACCACTCTAAGGTATTTGACATTCCCTCTTCTTTAAGTTCTGGTTCTTCTGCAAGTATGAGATCTTGCTGAAGTTCATCAAGATATTCTAGTGAGAAATAATCTATTGATGGCAGTTGAACATTATCTCCTTGATCATCAATTAATGGAGGCTCAAACAATATTAAATTCTCAACATTAAGGACGGAAAATATTTTCATATAAGGAGGCAAATCTAGCTTAAATGCATTATTACCAATATTTTCCAAAATTCTAAAAGGACCATAACGAATTGGCTTAAGCTTTTTACCTTTCCCTTGAAGTCTTTCTTTGTTGATATATAATCAAACTTCATTTACAACCTCGAATTTTTTATCAACACGGTGTTTATCATGCCTTGCCTTGTAGCTTCTTTGACTTTTTTCAAGCTGTTCTTGCATTGTGTGATGTACCACTAAATTTTCTCAATGAACTTCTTTGCCTTATCTATGTCAATATGACCATCTATAGAGACAAATTTCTCAAAGACGAAGTCCAAACACGATCTTGGTAAGTACCCAAGACATGCATCAAATGGCGATGTGTTTGTGGAAGAATGCTCTACCCCACTGTATGCATGTTGAATGTAATGTAACTGTTCATCCCACAAATTGGGATGTTTGCTACAATAACCTCTAAGAAGATGAATGGCTATCCTGTTAACCACCTAGGTCTGACTATCTGTTTGCATATGAAAGGTTGTACTCTTCTTCAACTTAATGTCCATCATGTCCCACAATTTTGACCAAAAATTCCCAACAACCCAGGGAACTCGATCACGTACAATAGAAGTAGGAAGACAAAAATTAACCCATACATTTTGAAAGAAAAGATGAGTTGTTTTTTCAGCTGTAATTTTTTTCTTGGCATCAAAAGACACATTTTTCTGAACCTATCTACAACTACATATAAGTAATAATGGCATTTCCTTGACTTTGGAAGACCTCCTACAAAATCCATTGAGATACTCTCCCAAGGATGTGAAGGTACCGGAAGTGGAGTGTACAATCCTAGTTTCCTATTGCTAGACTTACTTATTTCACATAAATAACATCCTCTAATAAAACGAGATACACTATCAATCATGTGTGGCCAATAAAAATATCTTTAGAGATTCACTATCGTCTTGCCTACACCAAAATGTCCACCAATCAATGAAGTATGCACCTCCCTTATGATATTGTTTCTTTCTCCCTGTGTAATACATAACTTGCCTAAGTGATACAAGAAAATTTTATGCACATGATAATCTAACTCTTCAATTTGGTTTCCTTGACTCAAGTTTTCATACACATCTTGAAAATCATTATCATATGCATATTTTTCAATGTAACTTTCATGCATAACTGAATTGTGCTTGAGTATAATAGATGAATTTAAAATAGGCCTAGAGAGCATATCAGCTACCTTATTGTCAATTCCCTTTTTATACCTGGTAACCAAATGGAATTGTTTTAGAAATCCCATCCATTTGAAATGTCTCGATTGCTGCAACTTTGACTGTGACTGTAAGTACTGCAATGGCTGATGGTTGGTATGGATAATGGTATTTTTTCCCATCAAATAGTGCTTCCATTTATTTACACTTTGTACCAATGCATATAATTCTTTGTTGTAGGTGGGATATTTATTCAGAGATCCATTAAAAATTTCAGAATGAAACGAAATAAGCTTAGCATGTTGCATGAGAACTGCTACCATGGCATAATCACTAGCATCTGTTTGGACCTAAAATGGTTTTATAAGATCCAGAAGAGCCAATACCGGTGTTGAACTGATCTTTTTTTTTAAAGAATCAAATTATTTTTTCTGCATATCTCCCTAATGGAATACTTTCTTCACACTTGTCAATGTATGTAATGGGGCTGCAATGGATGAAATATTAGCAACGAAATTCCTCTAATACTGTGTTTCCCCAAGAAAGCTTCTTACATCTGTAAATTTATTGGGATATTCGGCCAATTCAGAATGACCTCAACCTTGGAAGGGTCTATATTCAACTCACCTCCTCCAACAATGTGTCCCAAATACACTAAAGAAGTCTTGTCAAACTCATACTTTGACATCTTCAAAAATAACAGCTCTTTTTTCAAGACATCAAGTACCTTGTTCACATGCATGACATGTTCATCTCTTGATTTGTTGAATATAAAAATACCATATAAGTAAAAAAATAATGAATTCATATATAAATGGTCTTAAAACATCATTCATAACTCTCATGAAAGTAGCTGGAGCATTTTTTATACTGAATTGCATAACTAGCCACTCAAACAATCCTTGTGTAGTTTTAAATGCAGTTTTCCAAATGTCCTCCTGAGCTATTATAACTTGATGATAACCACTTCTTAAGTCTAGCTTACTGAAATACTTTGCATACCTTAACTGATCAAGAAAATCATCAATCAGTGGTAGTGGATAGTGATTCTTTACCATGATTTTATTCAGTGCATGAAAATCTATGCACATGCGCCAAGTCCCATCCTTCTTCAGTACCAAAACAATCGGTGAACCACATGGCGAAGTAGATGGGCATATGATACCTTTTTTCAAAAAATCTTGGATTTTATTCTTGATTTCCAAACTCTCCATGACTGACATGCGATACATACCAATGTTTGGAAGTGGAACATCTTGTTGGAGCTGAATCTCATTCTGAATTCCCCTCTTGGGAGGTAACCCACTTGGTTCTTGAAACATCCTGCCATGCTGACTTACCACATCAAAAAAATCAGAATTTAATTTTTCATCACATCCTTCAAAAGATTCATATTTAATATCATCCTTTTTCTTGATAATGAGAAGCACAAAATTTTTACTTGCATTAACTAGTCTCTTCATTAGCCCTGCATTAACTAAAGAAATATTCATCTTTTTGCGATGAGCTCTCACAATATACTCCACCCCATCCTTAAGAAAATAAGAATTTTTCTCATGGCGATAAAATACCACTTTCATTTCATACAAATATGGAATTACCAAGATAATTCTAGAAATATCAAGTGGAACCACATCTAACTCAACTTCATCAACAAAGTTTGCAGTAATGGAAAATCAAAATATGCATTTCCTTGTAACCTGTAAATTGGAATTCTTAACTATCCAACCCAAAGGTTATGGCTTATGATGTGGTACAGTTTCAAGGTTAAGATTTTTGACCAAGTCTTCTGAAATCAAGTTTTCTTGTGACCCACTATCAAACAATGCATCAATCTTTTTATGATTTGAAATCATCCTTACATGGAACAATCCTATCCTTGTTTATTCATTTGGATTATTTTTGTGACAATTTTAGGAACTAGTAATTGATATGGCTTATTTTCCCTTTTTTTCCATGGCTACAATCTTGGTCTCATCACTTGAATTAGATCCAAGATCATGTTGTGTGGTGGCAGTCATCTTTTGTTCCCCTTATTGTTTTTTTTCTTAGTCCTTAGTTCGGGATGTAATTTTCAACAGTGGACTTCATCATACCCTTCTTTGGAACAATGCTTGCATGTAGTTTTCTACCCTTCTTTCTTAACACTTTCATTCTTCTTTCCCTTCCATTTTCCTCCCTTCTCTTTCCCCTTACCCTTGAATGGATTTTTCTTACTGCCCTCTTCTTGAATGTTCTTTCCCCTTGCCTCAAGATGCATGGCTTGCACATACATCATCTAAATTGCTTGTGTTAAGCATAAGGATAGTATGTTTCAAATAGGAATGTAAACCCCCAGTATATTTCAAGAGTGTTTCTAGGGAATTCAAGTTTACTCCTAACAACAAAGCCCTTTTTCTAAACTCTTGGGTATACTCTTGAACTGTTTGACCCTTGAGTTGCCTAAAGTTTTTCCAACTCATAATAGATTTTTGCATACAGGCTAATGGATAAAATTGACTTTTAATTGAAGAAATAAATTCAACCCAAGAAATGGATATCTTACCATGGATTCACATTTCCTCTTGAGTCTTTTCTTCCCACTAGACTAGTGTTTCTCCTTCTAGCCTCAATGAAGCTAGTTGGATCTTTATTTCATATTCTTGTAGATTATGAATTATACAGTATACCTCCAATTGAAGGATCCAATTGTCCAGCTTCTCTGCATTTACCTCGCCATTTTACATGGGAAGTTAAAACTTAATGTCCAATTTGAGTAATGGAAATTTTCCTTTTGAGTTTTTTGAATGAGTATGGGTGGTTTTTGTGGTGGAAGTCGAAGATGATGTTGATGAAGATGATGAGTATGAGGATAGTGGAGATGGATGTGGCTTTCCTCCATATCCATTTCACCTCTTCTCTTCATCCTTCTTATCATCTGAAGTTCCTTCTCCATGTGGAGGCTTAGAACCTTCTCCTGCCCTTTCAGTATTGAATGCATCAAACATGATTTTAACCATCCTCTTTATGTCATTGAAGTCTCTCTCGACATATTCCTCTTCTAAATTTCTTTGATTCTCTCCAACACCTAACACGATGGCTATGGATTCAAGCTCAGGTTCTGATTCTTGTACCCCTTCAATCAACTCAGCTTCCTGTGCAATTTATACCTCCTCAATCTCAACTTCTGGAGATAAAACTTGAGGTGCTTCAAGTGCAGCTATGAGTTGAACATTGGGTGAAGATGGTGGTCTTGTATCTCTCCTTCTTCTGGTCCTAACCTCAGGACTAGAAACCAATAGTTTCCCTTCTCCTCTTTGCAACTTCAACATTGTAAGCATCACAAAACTGCAACTATTAAAACCCTTCTTGCAAAAAACTCAAGAAAAACAAGCAAATAACCTTTTCTTTGATACCATCTTGATTTGAATTTTATTATTATTTTTGTTTTTCTAATATCATCTTCAGATTTATATTAAAAGTGCTAATCTTTGCTTCTTGTACAAGGGTTTATTGAAGTGCTTATGATTGATTAACAAGTAAATTTGTGGAGATTGAGTTGAATACTTGAACAAAAAAGCATGGAAACTAAATGTTGAACAACATCATATAAACACATAGCAAATCATCAAAATTGAATCAATAACACTTTTTTTGGATGAAGGAATTCACCCCTCTTGGGCTACATCTCCTTGGTCCAACTTCCATGGCATGGGCCTTTGTATTAGCTCAATTTTGCAAATAATGTTGTTTACAGTCCCCTGTTGCCTCTACAATCTGCCCCAATATGTCCAAAGCATCAAAATCTACCAATAATGACTCTTCCTGAGCCAAAATTGGTCAAAAATTAACTCAGTTATGGCAAAAAAAAAAAATCCTACAATTTCTCCTCCAAATCTGGATAACACTCCTCATACTTCCGACATTTTGGTGAATTCTTCCAAAGCTACCACTAAATCCACCGCCAGTTAAACAAAAGATTAATTAGAATTTAATATGGCTTGATAAGGGATAAGTGTGTCTCAACTGCGCATTTATCCATATAATATAATCCTGGTTTAATTATTTTAATCCCACGGATTAGTGCATAAAACATTGTTTAACGTTAATCTTTCCACCCGTTTGAAAATCTACTCCACCCACGGTCTTTACACTATAGACATATGGGAGGGGGTTGGCCCCCTCCGAACACCCATCTTCGGGGACAACAAACTTTAAGTAGAGGTGATAGCCTTATGGGTTAAGACCTAATAGAGAGAGGAGGCGGTAAGACGGTAGAGTGGCGAGGGGTAGGTCGTGGGTTTGACCCCGACCCTGACACCATAGTTTTGGTCCACGATACAACCTGTTCACCCTAAAGTCAAAAACTTTGGATATAAACCATATTCCGCTCGCAACATATATATCTTCCTCTCCCATGTCCAAAGGTTTCGACCTTGGATAAATAAATATGTAGCCCGATGTCAAAATTACATCGGTCCATAGTTTGAACCTTAGGTTATAAAATCATATATTCTCCCACATAATATATATGTCTGTCCCATGGTTAAAACCTTAGGTTGTAATATATTCACCCACATAGATATCCACCTTTTTCACCTATCCAATGGTTCTGAACCTTGGATAAAAGAAAATATATCTCTACGTAGCCTGAAATATAAACATATGTCCATCCTTTGGTATAATACCATAATTTGGAATTTCAACATAATCCAAAAGTTGGATGGGTCCACTAGAGGGGGCGTGTGGCGGCCCCTGGCTGCACCACGTGTCTAGCTCTGGTTGGACTATTCCAACTAAAAAAATTTCTCCTTCAACCTTAGGATAGTTGTAAACAATTTCACCTCAAAATTTCAGTGGCAAATCTGCTTGTGACACTTGTTAGACTGTCATTGGGCTAAAACTAGAGGATATTCCCTGAATGTACCTAGAGTGCTGAGTGGGTTTCCATGTCATCAACCTGTCACTACTCTGCAATTTTTTTTGTTGTTTGAGCAAATGAACAATGGGGTCATAACTTCCGCATTCAAAGTCAGATTTTGCATTGTATTCCTCGCAATGAGCTCTTCACCGTCATCCTGGTTTGGAGAATTTCTGAGCACTTTAATTTTTTAGCTTAATATTGAGCTTCTTAACATTTGAAAACAACCAAAATAATAGACGCTTAAAATGATTTCAAAATAAATTAAACTAGTGACAAATATCATATACTCCCATAACCTCGAAGACACCCACTTACCATAGAGAAATAAATCAAGGATGATTTTTGTGCAACTTCTTCACACCACAAGTAGTAGGAGCATACTTACAAGCTATCTGAAAGATAAAAATCCCTAGCTTTAAACCTCTATCATCTATTAATCTAAACCCGAAAGGTAAAGAATGAAAATCTTATCATCCTTTGCAAAAATAAGTAAAGTTGAACCTAATTAGAGGAAACTACTAACCTTAGTGGAAATTTGCTTCCTGGGAGCCTTTCCTCGGGTGGTCTTAAGAGTTTTCTGCTTCATATCAGTTGTGGAGCCAAACTAAACCTTTAAATAAGGATTCCAACCAACAACTTGTGCCATAAAAAAGGGAATTACAAAGAACTCATACCGTGAACAATGAATAATTAAAAATAAAAAACCCATCATATATCAATTTTAGCCACCACATATCTAGCATAACCCAAACTTTACCTTGGAGTTTATAGTGAAGTTGTGAGGCCCTGCACTTGTGGAGGGTGTTAACCGATAGCAGATCAATGTTAGCCACCATAGATTTGAGCATAGCATAAGTCAAGCTATACCTTGGGGTTTCACGTGAAGCTCCAAGTTTTATTAGTAGAATCAAAAACTTTGAGAACACTCTTTGACAACCTAGAAGAGACACACTTACCCAAGAGAAACATTTCAAGACGATAGTTGTGTGGCTTCTTCACACCAGTGGTGGTAGGAGAAAAATTATCAGCAACATGAAAGATCAAAAGACCTAACTTTAAAACCCTAACATCTATTAATTGAAACCCTAAAGATTAGGAAAAAAAAACCTATCATCCCTTGTAGAAATAAGTAAGTTTAAACTTAATTGGAGGCAAAAACTCACCTTGGTGGCAAGCTACTTCCTAAGAGCCTTCCCTGAAGTGGATTTACGAGCTCTCTACTTGGTACAAGCCATGGAGCCAAACTTAACCTTCGAATAAGGATTCAAACCAACATCTTGTGCCATAAAAAAAGGCATTACATAGAAATCCTACCTTGAATAATGAATACTCAAACCAGAGAAAACACATTGAAAATTAATGTGAGCCGCCACAGATCTAAGCACAACAACACACAAACTTTATCTTAGGTTTTTGGTGAAGCCGCGAGGCCTTGCAGTCTTGAGGGCTCTTAGGTGCTAACCCATCACAAATCAATGTTAGCCACCAATCAAGCATAGCGCAAACTTTTCCACCATAGATCTTAACACACATAGCACAAATTTTACCTTAGGGTTTCTAATAAAGCGATGAGTTTCATTAACACAATCAAAATTTCAAAAACACTCGAGTCTTGTGAGAGACGAAAAACTCTATAATATAACTTCACTACACTCAACGTTCATGAGAATCCACATAAATAAAAGTAAAAATCACACTTATTGGGCCAGGAACCCTCAAGAATATCGTGAGAAAAAACCTTATCAAATAATACCTATAAACATGACAAGACAACAACACAAACTCCACAAACTCCGTGCTCACTTTTATATTAATTCTCTTTTTCTCCCCTAGTTTCTTTCAATTACATTTCATGCACCACTTATATATCATATAAGCCTTGGACCACCATTTATTTTAGGTCCACAAATCCTATTATATAAAAACACTTTATTTTTCTCCCCTAGTTTGTTTCAATTGCATTTCATGCACTACTTGTATTACATATAAGCCTTGGACCACACCATTTATTTTAAGTCCACAAATCCTATTATATAACACCACTTTAATTTATTCCCCTGATTTCTTTTAATTGCATTTCATGCACTACTTGTATTTCATATAAATTGCATTTCATGCCCTACTTGTATTTCATATAAGCCTTGGACCACACCATTTATTTTAAATCCGCATATCCTATTATATAAAAACGAATCCTATTATATAAAAAACGCAAACTCTTTATCGTTCATTGTCACTTAGGTTTATCTTAAATTCAAGTTAATAATCTAGTTCTATCCAAAGAAGTCATCTTCAACTTTACTTTTCTTATGAACAATCACACACAAACAAACATAAACTTTATATATCAGATAATGACTGGTACATCGATCCAAAACACCGTGCTATTTAAAGTCCAACCAAAAACAAATGGACAGAAGCTTATCTTTGATGAATAAATCCATTAACCAACACCTTTGTAACGTTTCAAAGCATTTAAAAGAGAAGTAAAAGAAAAAAGACAAAAGAAAAAGAAAGTGTAGTACAAGAAACATAACTAACTAAAAAGAACGAACAATCCCCACAAAAGGTCACAACTTCAACGAATCTGACAACTTAACACCTCTGACAGTAAGTGAGGACCATGAGTAACACCTAATGCCTATTGGCGTTGCAACATATCATATAATGAAACTAGCCAAGCAAATTGGTAATATAGTAAATTACCTATGAGATAGATTGAGCAGGGAACCCAACTGAAAAGGCGAAAGGAGGTGAGGAAAGAGTTCCCGTTTGATGATCCATCATCTCCATGATTTTGATTTTGGAGGAAAATAACTCCTTTCCCCATTATGAATGAACGAAGTAATGAACAAATAGTGCCTGCGACATGAATGATATGATTGAAATACTCTGCGCTGCGAAATGAGTCTAGCACTGTTAACGTGATCTTCAAGTGTCAGATGAGAGGAAGCAATTAATGGAAGAGAAGCAAACGAAAAGCAGAATGCTATAGTTTGTGGTTGGAAGCGTTGGATTGACAGGTAGTTGTAGTTGGTGGATGCACGTGTATAGGTTGATTTATTCTCACTTTCGCTCAAAGCTGGGAGTTGTTTTAAGTTCAATTTTTTGAGTTCCTAGAGATTTGTGGTTGGAATGGGCGTCGTCGGGCGGGTTCAGTCATTACATTGTGCGAGGTGTGATTTATTAGGCATTTTTAACTAATTTTACATATATTGTGGATATTCAAAATATTTAAATAAATATTAATCTTGTGAGAATATATATATATATATATATATTTTAGAATTACTTCTTTTATTTGTTTATCGCTATTAACTTAGTCATAAATTTAATCATCGATATTAATTTAATCATAAATATTATTATTATTAATGTAAATAAGTATATATTGTATTTTTGTTATTAATAAGTATAAACAAAATATAAATTCTATAAATTTAATATTATTTTTAACTCTTTTTTATCGACAATTCAACATGAAAATTATTTAACAAAATTAGTGTGTAAGGATAGATTTCTCTAAAAATAATAACAATAAAATTGTTTGATTGTAGAAGATCAAAGTAAAGATATTTATAAATGTTCTTTAATATATCAATAAATTTTAAGTTGTCATTTCAAATAAAATTCAGAAAACTTCAGTAAAATATATTAGCTTTAATGAACTAAAGAGAAGACCTAATTTGATATAGTATGCATATTAGAAAACAACTTCCAAGAAAGATATTAGCTTTCATGAACCAAGGAGACCTAATTTGATCTGTACAATATGAATAAGATTGCAGAATGTACATATCTATGGTTCACCCTCACTAGTAGTTGTTCTCTATAAAATTATTTAGTATATAGATGTAGTATTACACTATTGTGTTCATAAATTGATTATTTTTTAACATCTCACTAAATTCCAAGTCTTTTTTTTAACCAAAATATGTCAAACCTACTAATAAAAAATATAAACTCTTATCAATTAATGAAAGGCTTTAATTTGATCTCACAAAATATGCACCAAATTATAAAATGTACCTTGTATTGATTAAATTTAATTATAAAAACTTAATATTAATTAAATAATTGCATTTTTTTGCTTTTGTCAAATACCTTCATCAATAGGTAACAAATTGGGATCACTATATAAAAAATTTTAAAAATTGATCCAGGTCAAAAGTTTCAGACTTTGATTATTGAAGGTTATATTAACAAGAGATTCATTGATTTTACTTAAGTAAAGGTTACTAAATTGTACATGAAAATAGCACATAAAATTCTCAGTCAGGGTAATGGTTGTATTTGAGTTACGGTTTATCAATGGCTGCCAAACATTTCTCAGCGGTAGAATTGTCTTTCGAGTCAATCTCTGTTTTGGAAAAATCAACTGTGGAAAGGGTCCACTAAGCTCTTTTTTTGTAACAATTTAGACTATGGTAAAAAAACCCTGTTCATTCTAATTCTAGGTATTCTGGGGATTCCTGAGGTATTCAACGGAGTATATCTAGTTCATGATATTGATCTCTCTCTATACACAGGGCTCCTATCCAGGTTTTTAGGCATCGGTTTCTATAGGGCCATCATGGTAAAAGGTCAAAATGGTAGAGGCAAAGGCAAGAAACAACAAATCAATCAGCCTATTGGTCCAAGTAAAAGAGGAAGGAAGACTAACAAGAAAATCCTAGAGAATATTGCTAATGTCTATGAGTCTGGGAATTCGGTTCATATACGAAATACAATTCATGGTTGGGAGAGACAAAGTGTCAGAAAAGATGAAGCCCTGAAGGAACAAGAGGATAAAATGGATTTCATATCAGACCCAAGTAGTACAAGAGGTCGTATCTCTTTTTTTTAGCAATCAGTTAAGACTTATTGGAAAATGAAATGTGTTCTAGCAAAGGCAATGGCTAGCATGGAAGTAAAGGAAGGCAATTCATCAATGCTTTTCGAACTCCAACAAATAAAACAAGACATTCATGAGATGGCGAAGGTTCAGATCCAAGAAAATGCCAGAATTGGAAAGATTGAGCGTTAGCTTCATAGTATGCAACAAGTGGAACTGCTGGACACCACAGCGAAGGACCCAGCCCCTGTGGACTCTTCTGATGGAAATTATGCTTAGATTATAGTTTTTTCTCATGTTTTTGGCGATTAATAGTTATAGTTTCTGTTTCAGTTGTAAATGTTATGGACATAGTAAAGTGATAAAAGCAGTAACTAGAAGTGAAAAACAATATGTAAATGATACAATATGTATAGCAACTTGCTCTTCAAAAATATGAAAATAGAAAGGTACTACGAAATTTACAAAAAAAGAAAATAAATAGCACATAAAATCTTATGGTGTATGTGAAGGGTTATATAATTTAATAATTGTGGGACAAGGGACCCCTTTGGTTTTGAACCTGTGACCTCTTAGGAGGAAACACATTCTCTTAACCATTAGGCCCTCTCAAGCTGTATGAAGCCATAACATTATGTAGATGCATATATGTGCATTCTAATATATCTTCTCTCAACTGTTAATATAAGATCTTAAGAGAGTCACTCCCAAATTTCAGATTTTTCTGTACAGACTAGAGACCTAAAACTATGTACATAAATAAACATGTATATATCCATTTTTGAGTTTCATAAACAAAAACATAACTCATCCCATAAAAATAAACAAAACAAAAAGAAATAGATATCATATATTCCTATTGTTGTTCACGTTGGATCCCTTCGGTAAAAGGATTATGGAAATATTCTCGAGTGTCTTCACTTAGTTGTTCAACGACCTTCGAAATCCCTAGAGCTTTTGTAGCACCTTCTTTAGATAATGTGTCTCTGGATGCATTACATTCCCTATAGATGTGGAAAGTAGATATATGAGAAAATAGTATTTTACATGAACAATTTCTACAAAATGTTAAAAACATGTTGTTGCGATCATCATTCACAACTACTACAAGTTGACCCATTAAAAAGGTAATGAAAATAAATTTGAAAATTGAAAATTAAAATTATTATTGCCTGAAAAAATCAAGTCGGCTCCTCCAAAAGGTCAAGTCGGCCCAGCATAGAGACACATTGATTCAAACTCATTGACCCACTATATAAAGGAAATTATTCCTCCTCCTCTTGGAACCAATTCACATCACTTATTTTTTGCTCACACGTGAGAATTCTCTGAGGCAACTTACCAAGCTTCTTCTAAGGAAAAATGAATTCATCTAAGGTAGACCGAAGTTCCTTCTAAGGAAGATCAAAGTTTTCTTAGGCAAGACGAAATTATTTTTGCCAGAACATCATTTAACCTACCGTAGTAGTTGTTTACATCTCAACTACATAGGTAGAAAATGTGCCCTTACTTAGAGGCACCTAGTAGTGATAATATGCCGCAACAACGTCTTTCTAGCGGGTCTAAATGAGAAAAGCATGATTAGTCATTTGTTAAGGTTTTGACTCTCACAGTTATGCCCCACTTCCTCTTAGAGTTCATATCGATTTTTACCCCCATTATGGCAAACTCCCATTTCAGAGTTAACAGACTTCTGAGGTCAAGTTGACCCAATTTATGAGGCTCTCTCAGTAGGAAAATTTTATCTTTGTTTAACCAAGTTGGACCTAGGTTCTCTTATGGTCAATTTGAGTTTGTTTTTTACTATAATATTAGATTGTATCTCTTGTTGAGTTAGATAATATCTCTACGAAAAGGTTTCTATTTTTTCCCGAGGTTTGGTTTTCCTAGGATAAAATTTTTTGTCTCTTGTGTTTGGATGTCTCTTCATAATCCTATTGTCATTATTATTTTACTGTTGAGATTCTCAATGTATAATTTATTAATGATGAATGTGATACAAGAAGAATTAATTAAGATATCATTGGAAGTCATTACCAGTCTAGAAGATCCTAGAAATCAACAACCAGAAGGGGATATTCTTTCTCAAAATATGAAGTATTACATACATGGACTCTCTCTATTCCATCTGTCCCATCTTCTTTGCTTGCCATAGTTCCGGTGTATTCAAGTGCATGGATTGGTTTTGTTTTATGTACATTATGCTTGGGTTATGTGTTTTCATTGAGATTCTAAGTTTTCAGTACATCTTGTATTGGAGAGTCCAACATGGTTTCCTCTTCTTCATCCTCTAAAAAGGTGGGATCAACTGTAATATTCCCAAATTTTGTGAGTACAAAATTGCTAAGGGGTTTTTCCAAATTTTGATTAGAAGGGGGGGAATATTTTTTCTATTAGAAAAGTGTGCAAAATAATATTTTATTGGAGAATGGCAACAATTTTTTTATTATCAAAATGGAAAAAAACAAATAAAGCAATATTAAAAAGTAAAACAAATAAAAACAATATAAAACAATATAAGGAAAATTCCACCCACCAATAAAACAATATTAAAAAGTAGTATAAAAGCATGGAGAGAATTTATATGAGGAGAGACACAATTGTTGGGCATCTTTTGACTATTACACTTCACATTTCACATTCTCCTACATTTTTTTAGCAGAAGGATGAGAGTGTTGTTTAGCATAGGAATTGCAGGAAGAATTCCACCCACATTTTGGAGAACTACGAGTGTCTCCCTAGTGAGGAAGTTTTGGAGTCGATTTTCTGGGCCTCCACACATCTTAGTGCAAGTGTTTGCCCAATTCTACGTATTTTCTAGGTGCAAAAGAAATTCAAAGTGTCCATTTTAGAATTAGCTATAAAGGGTTTGAGTACTAGAGTTTTTGCAGGAGATTTCTGTCATTTTATCTGGTGATTTTGTAGTGAGTTTGCAGGACTAAATAGTTGGAGAATTTTGGTATCAAATTATCTTATTTGGAGTAGCACACAGAGCATGAAAAACAGGGGAAATTCAAAGTAATTGGGGCTTTCTAGGACAGCAGGAATTTCTCAAGATATTTCTGGGTTTTTATGGGTTTTGTGAGAGGAGTCAATGGTTAAAATTTCAGAATTTTGTTGGGAATTATTATGGTTGGAAGTCAAAATTCCTTCAACAATGTGTTTTATTAGTAAACTAAGAAATTCACACCACTAGGTGGGCTTGATCTTGGCTTGGATTTAAGCCAAACCATTTTTTGTTTTTATGGGTTTGGTGCGATGAGATCCGAGATAAAATTTTATAATTGTATGAGTAATTTTAAGGGAAGAAAATTCAGTTCTTCTTCAGTAGTAGCAATAATATTTTCTCAACACTGCATGCTACCTATTTGGGGCATTTCCAGCACCTAGGGTCTTCATATTTTCACCTAGATTTGCCATTGCTTGTAGAAGAAAGCCTAGATTCTCTTATTATCACTTATATGCACCTTATTTTTTTGGTGTACTAACTGGTGCTTGCATGGAAAAAACATATTTTTTGTTGATAGTTCATGTTTTGGCAATTATTTTTAATTTTCCAATTAGGAATTCAAAGTGGTATCAAAGCATGATGTTAGTCAGCTGTGGGGAAGCCAATAATATCATTAAAGAGTTGGGCATGCATGCATGGTGATTGGTGGAGTGATATACAAACCAACAATGTGAGGGAGTATACAGGAACTCTAGGATGGGATCTGCAGGAGTGATGAGATGTTGGCCTAGTTGAGGGAGTTGATGGACTAGTTCCATCTTCAGTCTTATGATCGAGACTATAGAGGTTTGCATGTCACAAGGCTGAATCCATTTTAATTATATGGGGAAAGCTAAAAAAATCAGGGCAACAAACCTCCTCAAAATGAGTGGATTGGACAAGATAAATTAGAGGATGGGACGAGGAGGAGATCTTACGTCAAATCATGGGGCCTAGGAAACAAGTATAGTAACGACAAGCCTGAGGAGGAGGTTGAACATGAGGCTAAGGGCATGCAGGACTATGAGGAGAATGCAGATATGCCCAACGTGACACACAAGTGACCCTTGTTGGAGAATCCTTTGATATCCCCGGTTTAGGCATTGGTGGAGACAATTGAGCATACACCTGTAGGGCCATCTATTAATGAGATACTCAGAGTTGTGACCGAGTTTCAAGATGATGGTTTTGACAAAAGGAAGCAGTAGAACACAAAAAAATGAATTGTTGAGAGCACACACTGATTCTTTTCTTATGGAGAGATATATAAATATATAAATAATAAACAGTTACAACTAATAAATAGTTATATTAACTAATCCTACAACAAATTATTTTTAACAAAATATTTTTTCTTTAAAACTCCCCCTTAATCTTGAGGGTTACATTTTTTTATTCCTAACTTTTGACATTGAAAGTCAAAATTTACTTTTCCTAGTGGTTTGGTGAAGATATCGGTTAACTAATCCTTGGAATCAAAAAATTTGAGAAAAATATCACCATTTTCTACGAGTTCATGAATGAAGTGAAAACGAGTGTCGATATGTTTTCTCTTCTGATGAAAGACATTTTTCTTTGACAAGGAAATAGCAGAAGTGTTGTCAAAAAGGATTGTTATAGGTTCATTTCTTGTATATCTTAAGTCAACAAGAAGTATCTTTAGCCACACTGCTTGACATTATGTTGAATTCACTACAACTTACTCGGCCTTCATTGAAGATAACACAACTATGGGCTACTTGTTGGATGACCACAAGATCAAGTTTCTGCCAATAGAAAAGCATAGCCAGAAGTGCTTTTGCGATCATCAATACATCCTGCATAATCACTGTCTATATAACCAACAAGCTTCCTGTCTGTAGAGGCTGCATACGATAAACCATAAGTAGATGTACCTGCACTGTATCTTAACACCCTTTTTCTAGCTTTCCAATGACAATCTTTAGGATATTCCATAAACCTGGAAATATAACTAGCTGCAAATGCTATATCAGGTCTAGCAGTAGTTAGATACATAATACCACTAGAAATTTGTTTATACAAAGTTGAATTAACAATAGTACCCACATCAATTTTACTGAACTTTGTACCAACTTCAATAGGCGTATCCACCAGTTTACACCTGTCCATATTAAACTTTTTCAAAATTTCAGTAGCATACTTATGTTGACCCATAAAATACTATCGTGTGTTTGTTTCACTTCGATACCTAAGAAGTATCTCATTAATCCAAGATCTTTCATTTCAAATTCATTTTTCATAGCAGCTTTAAATACATCTAACTGCATGTTACCTGTATAAATTATGTCATCAACATAAATACATAGTATCAGCATATTACCTTGATGATCATTCTTGATATACAAAGTGGGTTCATGGTCGCTTCTTCTAAAACCATTATTCAACAAGTAATGGTTTATTCGGCTGCACAAAGCTCTTGGAGCTTGCTTCAAGCCATACAATGCTTTCTTCAACCTATACACCTTATGTTTTTCATTTTAGATTTCAAAACCAGGTGGTTGATCAACATACACTTCTTCATTCAAAACGCCACTCAAAAAATCAAACTTTACATCCATTTGGTAAATTGGCCACTCGTTTTGCGTTGCAATAGCTAATACAAATCGAAGAGTATCAATTCTTGCTACAGGTGCAAATGTGTCACCATAATCTATGCCAGGTTGTTGTGAAAACCTTTGGAAACTAATATTGTTTTGTGCTTATCAACTTCACTTCTCTCATTTAGTTTTAAAAACCCATTTGAAATCTATAGAATTTTTATTATCAGGTAGGTAAACCAAATCCCAAGTTTGATTTCTTTCAATAGCATCGATTTCATTATTCATTGCATCTACCCATTCTTTTTCCTTTATAACCTTTTCAAAACAAGTAGGTTGAAATGAAAGAAATGTGAAATTTACAATATCATCAACATCGTCTTGTGCATAAATATCACTTAAGATTCTCATTTTTGGATTATCAGAAAAAGACCCATTTAAAGATGATGAACTACTACTGGTTTTGTCTTGAACCTCTAATGTTGGAGCGCTTGTTGTAGATGCCTGATGTTTGTCTAACATAACAAAAGGATTAGGACAAGTATTTTTTTCCATTTCATTCCAATATTTGTCTTTTACAAATTTCACATCTCGGCTTATGAAAAACTTCTTAGTTATAGGATTAAACAATGAGTATGCTTTTGATTGATCACTATACCCTATAAAGATATACCTTTCGCTTCTATCATAAAGCTTCTTTCTTCATTTTTCAGGAACATGAGAGAAAGCAAAACCAAATACCCGAAAGTGTGAAACAATTACCTTTTGTCCACTCCATGCTTCTTCAGGTACAAAACCTTGAACACTGGAAGTTGGTGATATATTCAAAATATATACGAAGCATGCAACTTCTTCAGCCCATAAATCTTTAGACAAGTTTTGTGTTTTGGGTAGACATCAAGCCATATTAATAATTGTTTGATTCTTTATTTCCGCGACTATGTTCTGTTGTGGAGTATAAATAGTTGTCATTTTTTTTTAATACCATTTTATTTACAAAAATTAATGAATTTGTTAGATTCATACTCACCTCATTTATCAGACCTGAGAACTTTAATAAACTTTCCACTCTGTTTTTCAACCTCAGCTTTAAACTCGAGCTTGGAAAATGTTTCGGATTTGTATTTGATGAAATAAACCCAAATTTTCCTGCTAAAGTCATCAATAAAAGTAAGAAAATAGAGAATGCCAACAACTGATTTTGCTTGCATTGGATCGCAAAAATCTGTATGCACTAACTCTAGTTGTTCTTTGGCTCTATAAGAGGTTGATGCAAAACTATCTTGCTTATGTTTACCCGTTATATAACTTGTACAGGAAGAGATTTGGTCAGACAAAGCAGGAAAACGTTTCACCATAGACTATCTTTGCAAAAAAATCATACTTTTGATAGGTAAATGACCTTATCGCAAATGCCACAGGTCAGATTCATTTGGTGTTGAAACATTATGTGCATACAACTTATCACTTTTCATTTGTAATTGATACAACATGTTCTTTTTCATAGGAATCTTTGCAACAAGAGACCTATGTTGATCAAAAGTTGTGCAAATAGTGTTGTGAAAGCTAACATCATAACCATGTGCATCTAACTGACCAACACTCAACAAATTATGCTTGAAATTGGGTACATAATAAACATCGTAGATATTTTTCACAACATTTGTGTGGTTAATACAAGTACAATACCCTTTCTTGAAGCTTTAACCTCACAATCATCACCCAAACAAATAGAGGAACTAAAAGATGTATCAAGATGTGAAAACAAATCACTATGACCAGTCATATGATTACTACATCCATTGTCTACCAACCAAACCTCTTTATTAGGTACTTGCATAGTCACTTGGCATGCTAGAAATAAAGCATCTGATGTTTCACATTGAGTGTTTGTGTCATTGGCTTTGTTTTTACTTAAAACATACTATAATATTTGACATTCAGACTTATAATGGCCATATTTTTTGCAGTAGTGACATAGAATTTTTTATTTATCTATCCACCTACGACCATGATCAGTTTGAGACTGCTCTGAATGTGTTTGAGTTACCTGTGATCTATCAATAGACTGAGACTGTCCTCTTCCTTTTCCTCTCCTGCCAATAAAACCTCTACCTCTACCTCTATCCATAGAAGCTTTAGACTTGACACTACAAGGAAAATACCCTCTAGTAGATGTTTTTGAGGAACCCCTTATAAAAATACCCCAGACATCCATTTCTAGCATAGGTTACTAGAGGATGTTGGTGGGCGGAGGTTTTTGAGGATGTTTTTCATCCGGTGCACTTATTATCGTACACTGCACTGGTGTGTTCAACAAGAGAAAGCACCGGTGTGCACAAAAAATTAGCACACAAGACACCGCGCACTCCATACACATCTGCCCAATGCATCGTATTACTGTAGCACACTGGTGCTTTACAACTTTTCCACACCAGTGCCTCATAAAAAAAGCACCCCAAAATAGAAATCGCCCGGTGTGGTATTAAGCAACCGCACTGGTGCGCCCATAAAAACCCCGCGCACCAGAACATGGTTAAATAAAAAAAAAAATTACAGCCAAAAAACTGAATTTTTCACTTTTTTCAGTGCTCCAGAGCTCTCAAGCACTGGTGCAATTTATCCTTGTATGAGCTACCCTGACAGGGGTGCTCCCATTGCACCGATTCCACGCACTGCTATTGTGAATTTCCCACCAATCTCCAGCTTGAATTTTCCAAAATGGTGGGAAAATTTTCTTTTGCAAATTCTACAGCCAATATGCCTCCTCGATGGCCAAATGTATAGGTATTTTTCTTTTTTTTTCATAATTAAGCCTTTTAATGGATTAGAATTTCAAATAACCTTAAAATTAGCCATTTGAAAGAAAAAAAAATTGTCGTGCGGTATGCTCGAGTCGTTCGGCTCGCACCGGTACATGGTGCTGCTTGCAAATTTACAGGTCACACCGTAACTGGTGCTAATGGTATCCGCACCGGTTCTGGGGTGGTACTGATAGGTGCACCATGTTATTTTAACATTTTAAAAAAAGTGTGGTGCAGTCGTTTACCCGGCTACACCATTGACCAAGTGGAATAGCGGCAATGCGGTGCGTTGACTAAAATATCCACCCCGAGATGGGTATTTTTGTTAGTGCACCACTTTCCATATTTCGACAGGGTCAGCGATGCGGCCTGGTAAAATACTGCACCATTGACTATGTAATGATGGCAGGAGGTCGGTCCGCTGACTTAACTATATGCCTCGGGACATAGAGTTTAGTCAGTGCAATGCACTCCTAACACCGTACATAGTCAACGGTGCGCTACAAATTTTCGAGAGCACTGTCATCGGTGCGTTGAATATTATCTAGTGCATCATTGTCAGTGCGCTCCATAAAAAGATGCACTGGGACAGGTGCATCACTTTTTTTTTTTGCGCACCGACTATTTTTTTTTTCCTAAAATTTATATATATATATATATATATATATATATATATATATTTCTAAATACATGTCTCATTTAAGAAAAAAAATTGTATCTAATATGCTAATCATTTAGAGACGTGAAAGGAGAGAAGGGGGGGACAACAACAAACTACAGGAAGACAATTATAACATGGTTCACCTGTGGGAGGCACAAGAGAGGGAGAGATATGTGTACCCTCGCCCTATTATAGAAGCTACCCAGCGACTCCTAAGGCAAGTAGGCCTCCTCAAGTTCTATGAAGAAGCTACTTCCCTAAAGAGCCATGGTTTTTTTTTTAGACATCTTATATGAAGGTGGAATACCCAACAACAGGATTTATGGGTTGGTCGTAACTAGTGGTACACACCCACTAAGGACGATATATATTTTATTACAGGGCTATCGAGGAGAGGGGTGGATTTTCCCTCGTTCCTAGAGGTTCTAGTTGGCTATGTAGTAGGGAGTCAATTAGTGTACTCCCATAGATACATTGGAGCATCAGTACTATCTCTCTCAGATTTTCATGTCACTGGAGGTCAGTTACATATTGGAGCATTTGGTAGTGAGGAGGTGAGGTGCCTCTCACTTCTCTTTTCGACCATTTCACACAACACCAGTGATGGGCAATGCATTAGTTGCTCACTTCTATATTATGTTGATTATTTAGTACAGGAGCCACGACTTCTCAGGTGGTCTGCCATTTTTTTGCGGAAGTTATGTACAACTTTAGATAGATGTCATGCTCATGCACAAGGGAGGGTCAACTTCCCTTTTTCTTCAGAGCATTTTTGTTGATATTTTTAAAAGTTTCCAGAGACGAGGCCTACTTTTGTTTGGCAACCTCGTAGGCCGATGTTCGAGGCATGGATGCACATGTGGGGGTAGATGATGCCCAAGAGGGGCGAGACTGTGTTTCCAGTGAGGATATAGAATGATGCACTGGAGTTGCTAGCCAGTGTTGAAAAGAATCCCTTCATTATGGTCCCGTGTCCTTATGCGGGTTTGGATTGGCGAGGGTATGCCAGCATCCTCTTCACAACTGATGAGCCACTGGATGATAGAGGTAATATTACTGTTTTATTTAAATTTATTCTAACATGTTCTTTAACTTGTTTTTATTAAACTGTGTAATGAAATTGTCTAATTATTGTTGTGTACTTGTATATATTTTGTAGACATTGGGTATTTTGATGGCGAGGACATGCCATCACCACCACATGATCCAGGTGTGGATCCTGATGACGACCAGGGCATGAAAGATGCCGAGAATCATCAAGAGGATGGTGCAGAGAGACCTTCTCCTGTTGGTGCGTCAGTACCACCTTTTGCTAGTCGCGTTCGGCTTGATAGCAGATATAGGATGGAGTTCGGCAACCAACTCACTTCATTGATTATTGAGGCGGGCATCAGGCCCGCTGATATGAGAGACATACAATCCAATGGTAGGTTGTTACAGATGTGGAGAGGCATGCTATGTGACATGTACAACCTAATGTGGTATGTTGTAGGAGCTACGACCTTAGTTATGCGGATGAGGAAGATCGTTGCACATTATAGGTGTGGTCAAGACGCAACATGTGATCGAAAGTCCGCAAGTAGCGACTCATCATCTAATGATCATTCACCTCGCACCGCACCAAATGAGCAGCCTCCACTAGCATCTAGCAACAATCATCATGGAGATCAGGCTGGACCATCGACCACGTCCAGTAAGTAGCCTGCAGCATCCACCAGTACTCATGATCATGAGCAGGCTGCACCATCGATCGTCGAGGTTGCACCATTGGTTGAGCAGGCCTCAACTAGTACTGTTATTTATGTTGTACCACCAGCTGATCCATGACATTTATATTAAAGTTGTATAATTTTGATATATATATATATACATGGTCCATGTATTTTATGTTCATGTTGCAGTTGTACTTAATTTAGATGTTGGTGATCATCATGATGTGTATATTGTTAGGACATGTTAGATATGTTCATTTAATTTGCAGCTTGCAGATAGATGTGTATGTGATAGCATGAGTTATTTGACATGAGATGTATATTTGATGTTTCTTTTGTGATGATGTCAATATATAATGTTAATTGTGTTGCGTTAGATGATCATGATCACAATGATGTTAACGATTTTGAATGTGTTTTTTAGTCAAATATGATGTTTGTACCATGGTTATCATGAACGCGATGTTTATTAATTAATTTAATATTTAATGATCATGATATTGTAAAATTGTAATATTTTTAATTCTTATTGTACGTCAATTTCTAAAATTGTAATTGTAATGGTATATATGAAAATTTGTAAAATTGTAATTGTAATTGTAATCTTTTAATTTGTAAAATTGTAATTGCATATATGTAAAATTCTAAAATTGTAATTGTAATTGTAATTGTACGTGAAATTGTAAAATTGTAATTGTAATTCTAGTTCTAATTCTATGTAAAATATTTGTAAAATTTTAATTATATTACTGTGAATTGATTGTAATTGTAAAATTGTAATTGTAATTGTATGTAAAATTCTAAAATTGTAATTGTAATTTTAATTTTAATTGTATGTGAAATTGTAAAATTGTAATTGTAATTCTAATTCTAATTCTAATTCTAATTTTAATTGTAATTGTATGTAAAATATTTCTAAAATTTTAATTGTATTAATGTGAAATGATTTTATTAAAATTTGTAAATTTGTAAATTTGTAAAATTTTAAATAATTGTAAAATAATAAATCTAGAATAATATGAATTATTGTAACATAATAAACTTTAGAAAATAATGCAAATAAATTCATGTACTTTAGAATTATCATTATTTTATTATGATCTTAGATACAAACAAAAAAAAAAAACTAATTTATACAGTATATCATTGTTTTTAAGATCAACATAATTGCAAATTATCAAGTAAAATATTGATTTTAAAATTAACACAATGCAAATTACCAATTAATTCAAAATGCATATTATAATGTTTCGAAAAAACCATCTTAAAAAGTATAAATATTGATGAAATAACACATGTACCATATCACTCTCGGTTCTCATGATCATTCTCATTATCTTCCAGCTCACCTGGCATGATAACGCTATTGTTCTCAAAAATATGTTTTGATATAGGGTCATGTGTCAATACGAACCAAGAATCCCTATCCAACACATCTGGGTAAAAAAACACCTGGTTGCAATGTTTGGGGAAAATATAAGGCTCCTTAGCTTCATCCCGCATCTTTCTAGAGTTGATAAATATCATCCTACTATCGCGATCTTCCTTTACATTATTCTGATCAAAGGTGTCCCACCACTTGCACCTAAAAATAACACATTGGAAAGAAGAGAAATCCACTTCAATGATGACTTGTATCTTTCCGACGTAACCTAAAGTCCCTCATACTAAGTTTTGATCATGGTGGCTAGATCGACTAGATTGATCGAACTCAACTTCCACTCCAAAATCTTGTGTGATGTTTCCAAAATCGACATTTTCTTTGCGAAAATGGTGTCCATATGCCCACATATATGGGAACAAATGCACCTATTATAAAAAAGTTTAAAAAATCATAGTTTCATGTGTCTTATAATAACCAAACAGTTAAAATATGAAATATAGATGTCTTATAAGTTTCAAATTTACATATAAATTAAAAATATTATTATTGAGTTGCTACACCCAATCCCTACGTTTAGTGCATCCTCTTCAACATGCGGGTAACAAATGGTTGCATCGTTTTTCTCTCTGACTTCACCAGCAACCCAACTGCTGGGGCATATTTTTGGCATATTTTATTTTAAATGATTGGGATAAGGCACACTTCTACCATTCAACCATCTGAATTATTTCTTGTCACTATCCCATTTCATCCTCTTTTTTTCATACAATGCGACCCACAGTTGTGTCACTTCAAAATTGTAAAGAATGAATTTATTGATTGCTTCAATTTCTGCATTCGCTAATGAAATCAAACTGACATTATATAGTACTTAGAGATCAAAATATACATTATATCAAAGCTCAACATGAATATTAACTTTGTGTAAATATGAAAAATTATAAGTCACTTACTCTTTATCAAGCGCTTTTTCCACTCGTTTGGGGAAACTCCCCTTCTCTTCTGTCTTCATCCTTTTCATCGTCCCAAATCACCACACCTGGTTTATTTTCTATCTGCTTGTTGCACTCACTAGCATAATAGAAAGACTCATACTATATGTACCCCTTTGCCATAGACCCCTCGGGTTTTTCCCTTTGTCGAACAAAACCTTTCAATTTCTTCATGTACCTCTCTAAGAATAACATCTAATGACAAGAAACCACCCCAACTAATTCAACCTCATTTACTAGGTGGATTAGAAGATGAACTTGTAAGTCCATGAAACTCGTCAGAAGTTCCTTCTCAAACATACAAACAATATCAACTATCTCTTGACGCCACTGTGGAATGCTAGCCACATGAATCTCCTTTGACATGATCCAACATAAAAATGCATATAATTTAGATATGGAACATCCTAGGTCTTGAGGGAATTCATGTTTCACACACCCACACATGAACAAAGGATAATGAAACTGCAAAGCTATAAACACGTGAAATAATATACAAAATTAGTTATGTTTTAAGATCCCCACATGGGATAAAATTTATTAATATAACAAATAACAAAATCGTGCTTTTGAAATTATACGTACTCTTACAAGATTCAAATGGTCATGCAATTTCAACCCCGAAAAATGGTCATCCAGGGTGAAGCAGCGCCATAGTGAAGACCCGTATGAAGTTGGCACCCTCACACCCATTATAACTTCCTTTGCCAAAGAAATATCATCTTTTTTTAAATCCATGGGACATCACCTTCTTTCAAAAACCATGAATTAGAGGGACCAACATCTGCCTCTGATCTTGTACCTTCTAATCGTCTTGGCCAACATTTATTTTTAGTTTTTGAAGTAATAATATCTTTCCTAAAAACCAATGTGTCACATTGTTTCAATGATATGTGCCTCCATAAAGAAGATGAAACATTTTTAAATATATGCATGGGATCTAATAAGTGGGTAATATTAAGATGCTCCCAATATGGGAGGTTATAAAAGATAGATTTCCTTTTCATCCCAATGGGAAATTTCTCAACATAGGTGTCGAAGAATTCTGGATCATCGAACATACGGTCCCCATTTGAATCGAACATTTCTATGAACTCCTTATCCTTCTCTCTCTCATATGCTCTAAGCCATTCAGTTGGTGTCGTTATTGGAGGCCTTTAGTTTCTCTCCCATTTACCTTGAAAGCGGATGTTGCTCTTCTATAAGGGTGTTCTTCTGGGAGGAATACCCTAGAGAAATCATACACTAACATTCGTAGGTCCTCGGACCATCTAGATTTCAGAGAAGTTCCACAACATTTACATCCAAAATAACCTTTTTTTACAAGACCTGCGAGATTATTGTATACAATTAATATGCATGGCATGTTAAAGAATATCATGAAGATCAGAACAAATATTACAATGATTTAAATAACCAATATGTGAAATAATATTGTTACGTATATAAACAAATCAATAAATTAAACATGTAATTTACTATAGAAAACTCCTAAGCCTGGATAATCATGTGTCGTGTAAGCACATATGCCATACAATGTAAAACTCCTCTCTGTTGCGATCGTTCTTGATACATCATATACATTTATCCCATCCCATAATTCCTTCAATTCATCTACTAGTGGTTGTAAGTAGACATTCATATTCTTCACTTGTCTTCTACCAGGGACTATGAGAGCTAACATAAGATGTTCATTCTTCAAAGAAAACCATGGGGGGATATTTTTATTTCTCACTACTACAAGCCAAATAAAATAGTTGGTTTTCTTAAGGGAATATGGGTTGACGCCATCCATCGCTATGCTGAGTCGTAGACTTCGCACTTCATCCTTGAATTTTTCGGGCCATGTATCCTCTATATGCTTCATGGCTATTGAATTAGTTGGGATTCGCATAACTCCCAACTCACTTCTATGTGAGGCATGCCATCCCTGCAATATAGTTAATTATTTGCAATGAAATAGCCTTTGAATCCTGGGGATTATAAGCATGTGCCTCAATATCTTAAAAGGAGGACCAGTATGTGATTTACCCTTCTTTTTTTATTTATCATACCTATCATGCCCACATTTAAAACACATCTCTTTGTCTTCATATTCTCCTCTATATAGAATACAATAATTTGTACATGCATGATATGATATGTACTCAACACCCAA
Source organism: Pinus albicaulis (assembly GCA_034641835.2). Lineage (NCBI taxonomy): Eukaryota > Viridiplantae > Streptophyta > Pinopsida > Pinales > Pinaceae > Pinus > Pinus albicaulis. Next base: position 319,815,170 of record CM076575.1, read on the forward strand.
TATTTTCAAAAATTTCTTTGCCTCTTTGCAGATATCGGGAAAGACATTATCACTCGGAAGAACCTTATCTTTGAATAACTTGTAGTTGGTGATCATGGAAAAATATATTAATAAATCTACATTAATGTCCATATAATTATTAACGTTAATAAAACTTACCATTTGTAATGTTCATTACAATGTACTGATTATTTTTCAAATTTATATAAGGGAGTACTTTATGGTAACTTACCTCAAAAGTTCTGAGAAACATGGATTCGACAAGCCAAACTTTTTTTTCAAGTTGTACAGTAACATCATTGTCCTCAACTGGGCAGACTTTGACTGACCACCAGGTGCAAAGAGAGAGGTGGTGGAAGCAAATTTAAGGCTTTCAAAAAAGGTGTCAGTGATATGAGCATCATTCCCTAGCTGATCATCGTTTTGGAATGCATCTAACAACATTGTCTCCATGGCAGTCGTATCCCGTAAGTAATCATCCATACCAACCTTTATTTGATTGCCTCCATTGCCATCTTGTGAAGAACTGCTATTGCTATAGTCATTCCTAATTGGTGAATCTGGACGTAGCGGGAATTGAATCAGTGGTTGATTCAACCATTCTTGGTATCGTTCCTCTCTAATTTTTTCTCTTAATTCAGACTTCTCTCGATTTGAAATTTTCATGGGGTGTAATGGAATATGGTGGGTAGGTTGCTCATCGTCACTAGAATCCTAATAATTTAAAAAAAAAAAAATTGAACATGATTAGTACAAAATATATGATATCAATTAGTAACCACGTTGACAATATTACATGATTATAAATTGGTTTGATGTTGAAATAATTACACTAATCAATATACCAAACAATCATAATTATTACCATAATTTTCCTGGGATTGTGGCTAGAAGATGCAATATTGTTACAATTGGTAGGGTGAAGCGAATGTCCATTTTTATCTACCAAATGCGCCTTGCGGTATGCAGCTCCTGATAAGAACTGTCGACGTTTTGGATTTGTTTGAATATTTTGTGCATCTGAACTCAATTTTGAATCTGCATGAACCTGCAAATTTGTATACATTATAAATTTAATTAAGTTGTGCGTGATTGACATGAATAAAAAACATAAATTCAATTAGATAATTAAAATATAAATAAAATCTGAAGTAAATATTATGTCTCAAGATGGATAGGGAGAACTTCTCAATGGAATTTCAGAAATATTATGGAACGAGCTCGATTTTGAAGAATTTTCCATTCGATATAATTATGATATTTTCTCCTTGCATTTGACCAAAATCCACAATAAATTTTGGTGCACACACATAAAAGTAATTTCGGTGCCTTAAAAATGGACTTCTCATTATCAGTGCTAATGTACAGACCACCGCACCTTTACATTTTTGGTACTGTGCACCGGTGTTGTTTCATAAACAGATGTACTGATGTAGTTCTATTAAGTGGCACACCAGTGACGAATAACCGTAAATATAAAATTAAAAAAAAAAAGGCACAACAATATTTTCTTTAAGTGAAAAAAAAGTGGTAAATTGAAAAATGGAAGGCAAAATATTTTCAAAAATCTAATTTCATAAAACATTTCTTTAAATACTAAACACTTTTCATTAGTTCACTATTTTTGCAAAAAAATTCAGCAAGAGATTTGCAGGAGACATACTTGGAGCAAACAGAGCAAGAGAGCACTGTGGAGCAGGAAAATATGTTCGAACAAAAGTATTCAGAAAATAAGAATTCCAAACCTCTGGTGATTCAAACCCTGTAGCATATAATTTTAAACGATCTCATGATTAAAGTTTATTGTTTTTTTTTACTTTTTCTGCAGTTTATTTTACGCAGTAAAAGAAAAAAATCAACGTTTATTGTTTTCTTTTACTTTTTCTGCAGTTTTTTTTTACATTTTCTGTAGTCTTCAGAAAAAATAAAATAAATAAAAATTAAATTTAATTAAATTTAATTAAATTTAAAAAATAAAAAAATATCCATTTTTAGAAACAAACCCTAGATTCGTTTTGTTTCTGCCCTTTCTTCTCCCTCTTTCTGTGATTTCAGAATTAGGGCTTTTCAATTTAGATTTATAGGGTTTGTATTGCTAAATATAGGCATAATACATCTAACCCACGTGACAAGTTGCATAGTCGGATCCCAATACATGTCGGCCCTTGCGTGAATTAAAAAAAAATTATTTTTTTTTCATCGGTGCGCCCAACATAACCTAGCACACTAATGTGTTGTATTAATTCAGTGTACCGCGAAAGTACTATTATAAAAAATTAAAAAAACAAAATATTTTTTTATCATTGCACCATATGTAAAATATGGCATCGGTGCGCTATTTCATTATGGCGCACCACGAACATGTTGTTTTGCACCAAAAAAAAATCCATTTTAGAAACAAACCCTACATTCTTTTTGTTTCTGCCCTTTCTTCTCCCTTTTTCTGTGATTTCAGAATTAGGGATTTTCAATTTAGATTTATAGGGTTTGTATTGCTAAATATAGGCCTAAGACATCCAACCCATGAGATGACTTGCATAGTCGGATCCCAATCCATGTCAGCCCTTGCGTGAATTAAAAAAAACAATTTTTTTTTTTTCATTCACGCAATAGTGCACTGGTGCCTTTTTTTTTTTAAGAAATAGCGCACCGGTGCATTGTATTATCCCAGCGCACCACAAAAACATTGTCATAAAAAAATTAAAAAACAAAATATTTTTTCTTAGTGTGTCATATGTAAAATATGCCACCGGTGCACTATTTCATTATGGCACACCTTGAACATGCTGTTTCGCATAAAAAAAAATAGAAAAAGAAAAAAAATCCATTTTAGAAACAAATCCTACATTCTTTTTGTTTCTGCCCTTTCTTCTCCCTCTTTCTATCATTTCGGAATTAGGGTTTTTCATTTTATATTTATAGGGTTTGTATTGCTAAATATAGACCTAAGACATCCGACCCACAGGATGACTTGCATAGTCAGATCCCAATCCATGTCAGCCCTTGTGTGAATTAAAGAAAAAACAGATTTTTTTTCATCGGTGCACCCGACGTAACCTAGTGCACCGGTGCACTGTATTGTACAAGTGCACTGTGCAAGTATTGTGATAAAAAATAAAAAAATATTTTTTTTATGAGTGTGTCATATGTAAAATATGGCACCGGTTAATGCTACAAAAACTAACACTCGACGATTTTTATTATTTTCTCTATGTTAATTGGTACAGTGGTTAACTTGTAATGCACCAGTGCTCCTTGTTGACATACATCACGACACTGTCTATTATACTGTTTGTGCGGTGCATTTATAATACCTCCATGCACTGACGTCGGTGCGTACAGAATGAATAGCACACCAGTTTCTTGAGATATTTTTTACCTGAAAAGTTGACAATTTATGTATAAATATTTTAATGAATTATATGGTACAGGTTTCAGATTGATAAAGAAATGACTGACAAGATATCAAGTAACAAAAATATTGATAACACATCAATAAAAGCAAAAAAGGCAAGTTCTTTGTAAATTCTTTACAAAAAATATTAATTTTGAACTATATGTAAGTTTAACTAATATGTATTGTTTATTGTGTATCATGCAGAGCCGTAAAATGACAAATATTGATAAGATTATTTCTGATCTAGGACCAGAAGAGCGTAAAATCTTGAGGGAAAAATTTCAAAAGGATGAATCAGGTGAATGAAAAAATACTATCGATCCAATATGAGTTTCTTTTTTTAATTTTCATTAATAATATACTTAAAATTATTAGATAACATGTGTCAAAAAATATATTAATTCACATGTGTTTAATGTTCTACAAGGACAAACAACTCAGAAAATGAATTTTGTTCTAAGAAAAGAAAAAAAAATTAAACATGCAAATGAAAATGAATTGCTCCTTAGCTCATCTAGAGTAGTGTTGGAGGTTAACGAAAGGGGGGGGAACTTTTACAAAAGTTTGAGGGATCTAGTGGAATGAATGTATAAACGTTCTTTCCACTTACAATACAAAAACCAATCCAATGATTCCAGGAACCAAATTTTATCTAAACTATAGGAAGAGTTTCCAGAGAATTGGTCAATGAGACATGTGAGACTTTAATAGCAAAAACGTACAACAACAAAAAAGGAATGAAAAAGTAATATTCCTTTAAATCTTTGTCTAGAATTATTTATAAATATCACTTTTGTTATATTTACTTTTCATATATATGTTATCCTCATGTATTCTACAGATTCACTAGGTGACTATGGATTTTCTACAAGCAGACAAAGATAGCATTCCTTGCCTATAAACTATCTTTAGAAATATCAATGCCTTCATTATCCTTATAAATCCTTTTTCACTATCTCTCAGTTTACCTTTTCAAAATCACCTTACTGCACTTAAAAAGACTCAACACAGGCTTATTTCTCTCATTTCCAACCTTCTTGCCTATCACCAGTTTCATTCCCCCATTTTCCCCCACTTAACATCCATTTACATTCCCAAAAAATCCTTCAAAACCCTCGCCATCATCATTTTCTTCCTTTTTCACTAAAACAATGTAAAAATGTATTTTTACATTGTTTTTAAAATGTAAATTAACAATTTGGGACCTTGGGTTATATATTAAAAACTATGTTTTAATATTAAAACCCGAATCCTTTAGTATTTTTAACCCCGCCCCTTTATAAACGTCAAAGCCTCCCGCTTTAAGAATTTAACCCCAGATACATTAAAACCCCGCTTCTATTTTTAACCCGAACTCCTTTCTATTAAAGCCCCTACACCCATATAACCTTGGTCCTTGCCCACATAATAAGCGCCCCCGCTTGTTCTATTGACCCATGGGCCCCGATCTCCACCAAACCTCGCGCTCTAATAATACCCTGCCATCTTTCCACTTGGGCCCACCCTTTTGACTTGGCCACCACCCGCAAAACACTTGACCACCATCGATCTCATTCCCCGAGATCCGACGGCCCGAAGCCCTCATCGCAGATTTATCTGCGTTGGGGTTAGCATTTTCAAAACACGCGAAATTGGTGGTTTTCCCTTGCCACGTGTCACCCTCTGTATGGAATCGCACACTCCCCTCTGAAACCATTACCACCCCTCCTTTCAAGCAAAAACCACCTTCCTCGTGCACAGAAACCACTTTTTCTCCTCCCTCCAAATTCCAATACCGCCTCCCCCATTCAAACTTCCCACAAGTTTCTGCCTCTGTGATGAAACCCCAACCCGTTATTAACGCCTCTATAATGCTCCAAAGCCTGAAAACCCCCAAAGTAATGCAGAAAGCCCCCTCCACACAGTTTTTTATGTTAAATTGTTTGTTTTATGTGTAGGTATAATGGAAGAAATGCAATAAACACATTCCAAAGGTCCAAAATGTTTTAATGAATGTTCTGGGTGACGATCCAGAGATTCATTTAATTTAAAGGGACCAGAGGTGAAAGTTAAAGCTTAATCACCGATGAATCATGATCCTTGGTGATAATTAAAACCCTCTAACAAACAAAAAATGCCTCCCTGCAAATAAAGACAGAGAGGCAGAGGTAAAACAGTAAGACAGTTAAAAGATGAATCAATTTTAAAGGCCTAAAACAAGGTTTAAATAATAAACAGAGGTGGATAAAACACCAAGGCAGATTTGAATGATGAAATCCAAGCATTTACTTCTTCAGGGACATATATTCTGCCACCTACAAAATGTTTTCTTTCAATAAAACATCAGAGGTTATTACAAACAGTTAGAAATATTTTACATCTACCCAGCAGTTATTGTAAAAGTTATTGAAAAAAACCTTAAAGTCAGATATTTACCAAAGTTAGCTCAGAAGTTAAGGTAGGAGTTATTATTTCAGTAAATCACTCTTAGATATTTTTGCCTTAGGCCTTGCATGGTCTCAAAGGTCAAAAACTCATGGTCTCAAAGGTCAAAAACTCATTAACTCTATAATAAATGACATCTGAAACCCTAGCTTAAGATCACCTCCTCATTTTGCAGATAAATATTGCATGTAAGCTTCATTTTTAGTGTTGGTTGGTTGATTAGTTGGTTGATTGTTGTTGTTGAGCTAGTTTGAGGACTGCTAGGTTGAACTTGAGAAAGCTCTGAGTTGCAGAGATCCATTGTATTGGAGTAATGTAACTATTTTGAACATCAGGGATACAAGCATGTTCACAGGATTCTTGAGCTATGTTAATGGTGAAGTTTTCCTTCTTTTTCAATGTTTTCCTTCTGTTTTCCATTCTGTCCCTTATTTCTCTGATAAAAGAACATAAATTTTAGAGTAGGACATGCTATCTTGGTACCCTATTTCTGTCTGCATTCTTTATCTCAATGTTTCCTAATCCAAGGTCTGATTGGAGAATTCTTAATTTCTCTCTAGTTCCACCTAGCTTGTTGTCATGAAAATGATTTAATAGAGTAAATCCAAATCAATCTATGGTAAGCCCTATCCTTTGGTGTAGCTTGAAATATTGTTTTTAAGGCCTTTCTTTCAAGTATACTTAGTAGAGTCTAAACTAGGGAAGTCTATGGTATGCCTTGTCCTTTGGTCTGGCTCAAATTGTTGCTTTGAAGGTCTTTAGAGTGTTTAGTTAAAGAATATAGGTTTAACTTGCTCTTTAGCTGCACTCTTGTTATATTAAATGTTTTCTTTGTCTGAAATTAATTCTAGGATTGATGGATTGTTCTCTTAAAGGTTTGCTTATTAAATTCTGGCCAAAGAAGTCTATGGTGTGCCCTGTCCTTTGGTTTTCCTCAAACAATTACCTAAGAGGCTTTTCTTGTTGAAGTAGAATTAAAATATTCTTAACTGACTTATAGTTTTGTTGCCTTCACAACTTATTGTTATTTCATATCACATCTAATCTAAGAGATCCAATTTATATAGTTAGCTTGCCCTATGAAAACCCTTGCGGATTTGATGAACAATTAAATCCTTTTATGACTCCATAGCCCAATGGATTGATATTTCTCATAGTATATCTATTCAGCTAAAAAATCCCTTCAACTAATCACACCATTTGATCTATCAACCTATCAATCAATCAATCAAAACAAAAAGTCCTTAGAACTTCATAACTAGCCTAACATCATAGACAAAAGCACAAAGACATATCATCTATAAACAATTACATAGAGAGATCCCTCTTTGAGTCCAAGAAGGCTAGGTCCTAGGATTCCAAAGTGGTTCTGATGTGGTTCCCTTCAGAGTTTGTTCTTGCCAATCTTGAAAATCACGAGGAGCCAATATAGTGGCGACCATACTAGGGAATACTGAGTAATAAACAGCTTAAATATAAACTCAGAAAACATCATTTTAAACTTAGATGAATCAAGTTTTAGCCAATAACGGTTCTTGGTTGCTGATGGTGGACAAAAATCAACCATAAAACAAGTAAAAATCCTCCACCTGGTGAGTCCACTGCTTTTCAGTAGGCCTGCTGACTCCACTGGTTTTCCATAGACTCCACTCGGAAGATCATTTTATCATCAAAACATCAAAAGAGCCCAGTCAAGAATACTTTGTGGATTAAGTATTTATTTCACAGATTGGTTTTTTTCCAAACACTGTCATAAACTCTCAACCTTTCTGATTCTTAGGTCCAATTATGCCTTCTAGAGGAATTTGTACCAGATCCCATCCAGACCCAAATCCTCCTGCAATAGTTGGCAATCCTGAAAGCATCCTTAGGAAGTCTCCTAGATCTAAGAACCCATATGTTAGCAAACCAATCCACAAAGCAGGTTCCCTACCTAAAAACCTTAAATACTTGCAGAATATCCTATCTGACTCACCCCTAGAAAAAAACTTGTCTAGGACTAGATCTCAGAATTGGATAACCCAGATAGTTTTAGACCCATCCACCCTACAACAGAATTATGTTGTACTAACTTCATCCCCCATTTTTCACCTTCCTCCATTTAACCCTGTACCTCCTTTTGTAAAACCTCCACTTGTTAACCCTCCATTGTTTCCACAACCACATATCATGGCAACATGGTATGCTCCTCTAGTTCTACCACAACCTTTAGTTGTTCTACCATAGGACTACCAGTCCAAGATCCCTTTATATGATGCTATTAATTCTACTATTTCTCAACAACATGTGGATAGAATGAATGACTACTTTGAAATACAAGAAATAGATGATGAAACTGTTAAACTCAGAATGTTTCCTCAAAGCTTAGGGGGAGAGGTAAGAAAATTGTTCAAAGGCTTAACCAAATGGCTCAACTATTATTAAACAAATGGGAAGTCAAGAAGAACCCTCTCCAAATCTTATCAGAGTATGAAAACATTAAGAGAAATGTCAGAGAGGGTGTCCAAGAACACTGCACTAGGTTCAATAGTGCATATAATTCCCTCCCTATACATATGAAACCTCCACAAGGTCTAGCTCTAATGAAAATCCCTGATGTTTTTAACCCAGAAATGGCTTATCAATTAAGAGAAAGAGAACCCCTCACACAAGAAGACATGCAAAGGGGAGCAGTAAGTGTAGAAGCCAATCTTATTACTAAGGGAGCTAGAATAAAAAATGAAAAAAGAGTCACATATAGGGATGAAGCTCCATCTTCATCATCTGATACAAATATTGATAACTTAGTCAAAACCATGGAGAGGATGATGGAGAGGATAAACATGAATGAGAGAGCTTATCCTAGAGAATACCAAATAGCTCCTCAAAACATAAATCAAAATCAGAACCAAAACTAGAACTTTAGGAGAAATCCCCCTCAAATTAGATAGAGAGGTCCTGACCAGCAAGTCAGGCCTCCTCTCCAAGAAAACTATTCTAATGATGATGGGGGAGTAATTGAATAAATAGAGGAAAACCACATAAATTTAATGGGAGTAAACAATGAGGATATTGTTTTCCTCACTGAGGAAGAACAAGGTATATTTACACCAAATGAGGAAGAAAGCCTAGAATCTGAAGACTATAAAATAGGCTTTGAAAATTTCACAATGGATGTACATAGATAGTATGACCTCAGGAGAAAGAAGAACCAAGACACTCCCAAAAGAAAAACCTCTGAAATTTCTGCTAAAAATTGTTGAGAATGCAACAAGATGATGAGCTTAGTGAAAAGAAGTCGCCTTCACTAAGTGGGCCCGCGGGCTATTTTTGGCGCAAAGTCTATTTTTAGACATGTCGATCATATTCTATGAGTTACAGGATGCTATTTGTGGATGGTTGGTCAAGTTTCAAAAAATAGATGGACTTCTATTTTTAGACATATTGGGCGGAATCTATTTTTAGATTGCCAGTCTAAAAATAGATATGTCAAATATTATTAGCTCTTAATAATATTTGGACTCTAAACATTATCTTATCCTCTTGGAGCACTCCAGTTAAGTGCACATATGTGGCACATGCAGCTGACAGAAGGAATTACGCTATTCCTGAGGGTTAAGTGGTTCTATTACATGGATACTTCAGTTAGAAATCATGTGAGAGAGTTTGGTGGAGTTGATTGAGGAAGTTAGTGGAGTTGTATTCAGTTTAACTCAGTTAAACATAGTTGAGCTAGTTGTATCTAGTCTAACTGATTGATACACTAGTGAGAATGGTGTGAATTAATTATTAATTAATTCACTAATTATTAACTCATAAATCAACTAACGAATACATCAGTTAACTTCAGTGCATGGACATTTTCAGTGGAGACCAGTGGAGAGGTAGGTGAAAGAGCAAGTGTGACTATCAGTTGTGACTATACTGGTGCATGAGTTTGCAACACACATTGATGGAGATGCCAATGAGGATTACGCAGTGCATACCAGGTGGATTTGAACTTAGTCAGGGAAATTATTCATCTTGGATTGCGCAGTAGAGGCAGGCTAACAGGTGGAGCAGATTGGAACATGTGTTTTGCTAGATCTAAGCTTGTGTAGTGTGTAACAATTGGAGATTGTACTGAGAGCTTGTGAGGATTTTTTACAATGATTGTTACATGATCTCTATCATTATAATATACAGATAGTTGGGGGTTTTCAGCTTTAAGATTTCCCATAAATACTGTGTTTATGTGATTGTTTATGGTTTTAATGTGCGCATGCGATTGTTAATATTTCCGCAATTAATGATCAATGGTAGAAGAGATTATGTATTATGCATGAAGCTCAAATACTGTGTGATCAGGATAATCTCGGTGAATAATATAATAGTTATTCAAAATTTCTACAAAAATAACCCTGAAAACATTTCTAAAAAGACAATAGAAAATGCAAACATAGTGGCTGAAAGTGCTGATAAAAATAGAGGTAAAAATAGCCAACCTAGTGGCAAACACAATGGTGACCAAAGAAGCACTAGCAACACAGCTAGTGCCCCTAACAAAACTATTTTAACTGAGTTTCATAATAAAAACCATCAAGCTGAAATTGTTGTGAAAACAGTGTCTGAAAAGGTTGATTTGAACATTTCAAAAACTCAGACACCTTTCAATATAGAGAATGAAAGTGCCGAGATTAAAATCTCTATTCCTCGTATTGAATTAGTCACTCAAGATGTATATAAATCCTAACTTTTTAAAGCTTTAAACATAGGAGAAAATGATGATTCTGTGAATTTAAATGATGACAAACCTGAACTTTTGTTTGGACCAGAAGTATAACGTAAATTTCAAGAGGGAGGTGTTCCTCCATTTTATTTCAGTTTAAACATCCATGATAAGATTCTCCATAATTCCGTGTTAGATTCTCAAGCTTCACACAACCTAATGCCAAAGGTAGTAATGCAAATATTGGGCCTAGAAATAACTAGACCATACAAAGATTTATACTCTTTTGATTCCAGCAGAGTTAAATTTCTAGGCCTAATCAAAGATCATGCCCCACATTTATGGTGCCCCCAAGATCCATAAGACTAGTGCTCCTCTGAGACCCATTGTCAATACCACTGAAGCTCCAACATATAAATTATCCAAATTTGTGGTCAGCACCCTCGCCCCTCTGGTCAGAAAAACTAGTTCATTCATTAAAGACTTCAACCATTACGTTGATTTCATTAAAAAATATAAGTTGGATCCTACATATAGAATTGTAATCTTTGATGTTGTACAAATCTTTAATAAAATCCCTCTGGATGAAGATGTTCAATTAGTAAAGGAAGTCGCAGACCCCCAAACTGCAAGGCTTGCTGAAATTTGTCTCTGCTCCACCTTCTTCACCTTCCAAGGATAAATATTTGAACAAACATCTGGAGTTTATATGGGATCTTCTTTGTCCCCCATAGTGGCCAACCTCTTCATGGAAAAATTTGAGAAGAAAGCTCTTGACTCTTACCCATTGAAACCTAAATTTTGGATTAGGTTCGTGGATGACACCAATGTCAATTGGCCATATGGTGATGAAGAATTAAAAAGCTTCCTGGACCACCTTAATATAATTTCCAAATATATAAAATTTACTATGGAAGGTGAGGTAAACAATCATATCCCTTTCCTTGACATTCTCCTCTCAAGAACTGAAGACAGAACCCTTTGGCACAAAGTATTTAGGACGAAATCTCATACTGACAACTACCTACATGATGATTCACACCACTACCCTGCCCAGAAGATGGGGGTTTTGTTGACTCTTTTTACAAGAGATTTTATAATATCAGACGATACTCATATTGATGAATAAATAGAACATCCAAGAAGATCGTTCATGAACCTGGGATACAGTAATAGAGATATCAACAGAGCTATTCAAAGAGCGAGATCTGGATATAATAGAATTTCAACTAACTATTCCACAACAACAAAAGCATACCTCCCCTATATCCAATGGTTCAAGGACAAGATGGCCAAAGTTCTAGCGAAGAAAGACATTAAAGCATCCTTAAAACCTCTAATGACCACCAGACAAAGTATGAAATCTGTCAAAGATGACCCCGACCACCTCCAGCAAAAAGGGGTTTACAAAATTAATTATTCGTGCGGAGATTTCTATATTGGGGAAATAGGTAGGACCTTCAAAACAAGGTTTAAAGAACATGGGGCAAACATCATATTAGGAAGAACCAAATCCTCATCTTTGGAAGAACACTCTAATAAGACGTGTCACCACATATTCCTTAAATATGCAGTGGTCGTTACCAATGAGAAGCATCATTTTAAGCGTAAAGTCTGTGAATCCTTGGAAATCATTAAACACCTTCACAACCTCAATAGAGATGGAGGCTTAGAGATTAGAAGGAATTGGATTCACATTCTTTCCCACAGATAAAATTACCCTCCCCTATGCTGTTTGTTAGCACCTTGTCCATATTCCCGCTTGTCATTGTCCTTTCTCATTTTCCTGTTGTATCCCTCTCATATACTCCACCCCGCACACCATACCCCTACCTTCTATCCTCATTTTTCCTTTCTCCCCTAAATCATCTCTTGACACCTTTCCTCCCACCAACCTGCTAACTTTCTTATCCTCTTTTAATATTCAAAACTCTCCTTATCTTGCCTTTCCCCCCCTTTTTCTTTACTTCCAATATTATATATCTTTGTAGATAGGCTACACTGCATAATAAATAAACCCCTCTAATACTATTAATATTAAACCCCTCTAATAATATTAATATTAAACTCCATATTATCTCAATATTTAGGATCACTTATATTTTCCCATTATAATATAGGGCATCCCTTTACTTACCCTCTTAAATATATTTATTAAAATAAACCCTAATAGTATCCCTTAGTTTCGGTAACAACCAACTTAATTATTAACAACCCTCTTTTTTAGTATTAATAAAAATCAAAAATTTTAAAACAATTAATTTTAAATAGATAATAATAAATAAACCCTTATAATTAATAATTTAAATTTTATATTCACCCATTATAATATATGTTATCATAACCACCTAAACTATTTTTTTTTTTTAATATGAATAAATCAATAAACAATAATAATTAAAATTTTAAATGTGTCATTACTAAATTAAAAATGAAATAAATAAATGTTTTTGAATAAACTAAAATAAATAGCTAATTAATTTATAAATATTTAAGAGCTGGTTAGCCCTTTCATTCTTCTTCTTTCCACTATTTATTAACCCTGCTCTTCTCTCTTCTTAGCGGGTTGTCCTTAAGATGAGTCTTGATTTAGACTCAAAACGTAGACTAAAAATGACAACTATGGATATTTTGAGTTTTATATCTGAAAGATCTATGTGTTAACCTAGCACAAATACCAGCCAAGAGCCTAGGAATGGATAATGTAGTGGCTGATATTCCTCCTAAATATGGCATGCTCCTTTCAAGATCATGGGGTGCCAAACTCCAAGGTACCCTCCAAATGGATATGACCTATGCCACCATCCCTGTCTTTAGTCAACCAAGAAGACTATATAGGGACTCTCACATGAAATACATGGTTAGCAGTCAAAAAAAGCCCGGTAAATCCCCTCTTTATTATATTCACACATACGTTGATTCATTTATCCTTTACAATGATGAAAATGTTAACGAATAAGAAGCAGAAAATGAGAAAAAAATTGTAGAAGAGAAGGAAAAAGAGGAGGAACAACCAAAACAATTTGCACGAACCGAATATTACATCAAACATAGTGGAGACCATAGGCAACAAAGAAACCACCAACATAGTTTTGACCATGATAAACAAAACAATGACAAACATAGTGCAGACCCTAAAGAACAACATAATAAACAACACAGTGGAAACCACTATAAACAACATAATGAGGACCATAATGACCCTAATGACAAATCTGAAATTAAACTTCTTTGGAGTATGAGCTTTGATGGTTCTTGTAGCAAACTGGTTCAGGAGCAAGAATATGGGTGCATAACACAAAGAATAATCATGTAGAAGGTCACTCATACAAGCTAAAATTTCAATGCACAAATAAAATACCTAAATATGAGGCACTCCTCCTAGGACTACGACTGCTGAAGAAATTACGAGCCAAGAGAATAACTGTCCATGGAGATTTAGAGTTAGTCATTAGGCAGATCAATAGAGAATACACAACCAATCATCCTATATTGAAAGCATATAGAAATGATGCCCTTGACCTCTTGAAAAAATTCAAAGAATATGATCTCACCTTTGTCCCTAGAAATCAAAACGTTCTTGCCAATGGTCTAGCATTTGTAGCCAGTACATGCCAAAAACCTTATCATAGAAAAAAATACACAGTCCAAGTCAAATATAGACCAGTAGTTCCTGATAACATAAAATATTGGCAGGTTTTTTAAGGAGATAAACAGATAGAGGATTTCCTGCAGTCTAGAAATGAGTTTGAAGTGCCAAGTTCAGGCTCAAAGTATGAAGAAGACTGCTCTGCTGAGGAACAATATTACAAAGAAGAACCTCCTGATAATGCTGATATAAATATTTTAACAAAATAATACACACATAAAACAGATTTGTGCACTAATTTAGAAAAATAAGACATTGAAGTGCTACATTCCAATAATGATAACCTGCCAAAGGGACTGGTTCCTCTAGAGGAACTGTTTGACTTTAATGTTGTTGCTAGGAAGCCAACGATGGAACCCACTAAAGCTGAAATAGAAGAGTGCAATATAGGCAGTGAACAAAAACCCAAAATGATAAAAATATCTAAAACACTGCCATCTCATATAAAACATAAATATCTTGAGCTCTTTAAATAATTTACTGACGTTTTTCCTTGGAGTTATGAAGATCTAAAGTCCTATGATACTGAGATAATTCAGCATAAGATACCTCTCAAAGAAAACCAGAAGCCCTTTAAACAGAAATTGCGTAGAATAAACCTTGTACAACTACCCCTAGTTGAGAAAGAAATAAGAAAATGTATCATGTTGGAATAATATTCCCTATGAGATACTCAAAATCGGTTTCAAATCTTGTATCAGTGAGGAAGAAAACAAGAGAAATTAGGCTATGCGTTGAATTCATAAATTTAAACAAAGTCTACTTAAAGGACAATTTCCTTTACCAAAAATGGATCACATCTTACAAAGGGTAGTAGGGTCTAGAATAATTTCTTTGCTAGATGGATTTTCAGGATACAATAAGGTGTTGGTACACATAGATTATCAACACAAGACAACTTTCACTACACCTTGGGGCACCTTCATGTATGTTAAAATTTCTTTTTGGTTAATGAATGTTGGTGCCACCTTTCAAAGAGCCATGGACATTGATTTCTCAAAAGAGATAGGTTACTTCATTGTGATATACCTTGATGACATCACTGTCTACTAAAAAACAGAGGAAGAACACCTAGATCACTTAAGAAATGTCTTTGAAAAATGTAGAAAGTATGGTTTGTCTTTGAATCCTAAGAAAACTTCGTTTAGCCTTCAGGAAGGAAAAATTTTAGGCCACATCATATCTGAATAAGGGATCAATATTGACCCAAAAAGGATTGAGGGAATATTGCAAATCAGCCATCCTAGAAACATCAAACAGCTACAATCTTTCATTGGGAATATAAAGTTCTTAAGAAGGTTCTTACCAAACCTTAGTGAAATCCTAAGAAACATTACAAACATGCTGAAAAGAGAAATAGGAGTCAAATGGACCATAGAAGCAAAGCAATCCTTTGAACTGGGAAAACAAGCACTTACCCAAACACTAGTTCTAATCAGCCTTGATTTTACCAAATATTTCTTCATCTTATCCTCTGCATCATAACATACAGTTTCTATTGTCCTACTACAGAAAAACATAAAAGGGCAGGAACAACTTAATGCATTTTTCAACAAGGAATTAAGAGATGCATCTCTGAAATACTGTTGATCAGTGGTTTTCATTGATGTCAACCCAAGCAACACCAAGGGCTAACCCAATATTGCATGGGAATTTTGACCTACCAAATTACTATATTCTGAGTCAAGAATTATTTTTATGGTTTCTAATTGTCAATATGTTTCCATTGATATATGGCATGCCACGTAATTCTTCACAGTTTGAGAGATATTCATGTTTGAAGTTTGTAACCCCAGTTAGTAGGACAAGATTCCATAGGGTTGTGGCATGGGTCATTGAAAAGTCAATAATTAATAATTTTTAAGCTCCTAAAATCCCTCCCATGTTCACTTGTTGAAGCCCCTCTCAACCTAAGCATGTATATAAATTATGATCCTCATATCCTCCTTATGTAGCAATTTCGCTATCTGACACAGGTCATCGTGGAATTTTAGCTCTAACGTTTTTTCTACGAAGGTTCAGAAGCTGAAATTTTTATGAGGCGAAGCCGAAATATTGAGAAAGCTCTTGTAAAAATTTCAGATCAAAGTGCACAATATGTTTGGAGATATGATCTTTGGAGGTCAGTGTTTTTGCAGGTTCCTGAAATTCATCTCAAAGAAGTGACCTTGGGAAAATCATCATAACTCTCTCTCTGAGTATTAGATTGGAATTTTGTAATAAGTGGCAAATAGTGCACAAACTATAGTTTTCTTTGTATCAATTTCGGAGCCTAATGAAAAAACAGTGACACGTGGCATGTTGTACAAGTTTGCTCTACTGAAATAGTCCATAATTAGGGCATTGTGAGAGATTGGGCATAACTATTTCTTGAAGAATCAAAATTGGGTCAGACCTATGGGATTTGAAAGAAGACTCAGAGGAACACTGCAGGGCTGAAAATCACATATTAGGTATCTGAAATAACAGAGATACACCATATTCAATATCTAGCTCCTAGAAGGCAAGAAAAAGCTAGATCATGTGTTGTCAAGGGCTGCAAAGGACCAGACTTTATAGGGAAGCAAAGCAAAGCAAGGTGCAGCAAAGGGCATCATGACAAGATCAAAAACCAAGGTGCAGAACAACAATAAGAAGTTCATCACATGAAGTCTTCAAGTGGGCAGCACTGCATACATTTACTGTAAGGTATCATTGAACTAAGTCATTGTAAATACATTATTGTAAAAATTGTACTAGTGTTTATTTACCAAGAGTTGAAGAGGTAGTGCCAGGAAGTCTAGGATCATCATTAGGTGGTTGTGTCATAGTTGGGGTTATCGTCTAGTGTGTCTTCTTCTTATACATCATTTTATATCATTGTAAAGTGGACCATTTTCCCTGGTATGGAAGTCCATTCTTCTTTTATTCTTCTATAGGGTGGTAGGGTGGTGCTACGTTGGTGCATGAAGTCACCAATAGGTTCAAGCCTGTGAAAACTTCAGGGTGGTAGGGTGGTGCTAGGATGATTTTTAGCTCATTGGGCGTTGGGGCATCCATTCAGTTGACTACTGAAGAATCTCGAGCATTGAAGCGTCCATCTAGTGGGAGCTGGAGAAGAATGCTTTTCTAGATTCTAGAAAGTTAGAGCTTTATTTTCAATTGGAGTTGGACATTAAAGAATTATTAGGAAAGCAGTAGGTGGTTTTGTCCCAGAGTGGGTTTCCACCATAAAAACTATGTGCATTTTTGTTCCTTTTGTTTACTTCTATCATTGTACAAACACTGATAATAATTGAAGATTAACTAATGCTCTAATTGAAAGGAATACTGATTCACCCGCCCGCTCAGTATTTCCAACAATTGGAATCAGAGCTTGGTTCTTTCAATAGCTGTTTAATAGCTGGAAGGAGGTCATGTAGCATACCAAGAATGGTGTACCTCTGTTCAATGAAAATAATTATGCACTCTCAAAAGGAAGAATGGAGGTCTATCTCTTAGCGCAAGGTTATGAACTATGGGACAGTGTTCAAAATGAATCTACATCAACCGTGGATGAACAAGGAAAGAAGAATTTGGTAAATGATGCAAAAGAAAAGAATATTATTATAAGTGGACTTATTGAATCTGCTTATCATAAGGTGTTTGGTTGTAAAACTGCCAAAAATGTATGGGAGAAGCTTGAGAATATATATACAGGTGAGTCAAATGTCAAAGAAGCAAAGCTTCAAATCTATAGAGAAAATTTTGAGAAACTCAATATGTAAGAAGATGGAAATATTGCTGCATAATTCTAATATGTTGATGAAATAACCAATACTCTAGAAGGATTGGGAGAGCCAGTTGACGAGAAGACTATTATACAAAAGATTCTTAGAGTGTTACTAGGAAGATTCAACCTAGTGGTATCGGTCTTAGAATACAGTGCAAATTTGGACAAACTCAACAAACATGAATTACATGGAGTTCTCATAGCATAAGAAATGAGACTTGATGAAGAAGAGGGTACTTTGCATCTAGAAATTTTGTTCGTTGCATCTAAGAAAACCAATAAGGAAAAAAAACCTTCAATTGAAAAGACATGCACCTACAAGTGTGAAGAAAAGGGAGATGATGAAGAAGGTATTTCAGATGAAGAATATGCTTACTTTATGAGAAAATTAAAATTGGTAAGGGAAAATTCAAAGGTAAACTTCCATTGATATGTTTCGGCTGTGGTGAGGTTGGGAATTTCGCAGTAAAATGTCCGAACAGAAGTGATGGGAACTCAAAAGGAAAGAAAGGCTTTAATAAATTCAACAAGCAAGGATCCAAAAGGAACTTTCTCTCTAAATAAGATAGCTCATAATCCGATGAAGACAATGACATCAAATAAGAAGCCAATGAGAGAGTATCATTTATGTCCAAGCAAAATAAACAAGAGGTATCAAACAACGAAGAAGAAGGGTTGACCATAGAAGAATTTTCTAAGGAAGAAATCAAGCTCATAAAAGACTCAAGGCTAAGAAGATCTTTTCCAATACTCTTGAAGAACAAGTTCAAGTTCTCAAAATTGAAGTTGAAGAACACAAATGCATTGAAGAGTCACTTCAAAAGAAGTTGGAAGAAAGAAACCAAGAAATGGAAGAATTAGAAGCCAAAGTAGTCTCGCTGTGTAAGGAAGTGGAGAAAGGAAAAACTATCCAAAACTATGCCAACAGCTCAAGGGCATTGGAAGAAATCATCAACAATCAACAATCTTACAACAACATAACTGTCCTTGGTTACAAAGAAGAAGAAATAGGACCTTCTACAAAAAAATACAATGAACCTATGAGATATGACATGCATGTAGACTTCATTGGACAAGATTTTCAAGAACAAACTTGGAAGACAATCCCTCGATGAAGATTTCCATCTAGGTACCAACATATTTTTTATGGCTATTGTTATTCATGTGGAAAATTTGGTCATAAATCTATAGAATGTCACACGTATCCTAGGAACTAATACAATTCTAGGAGATCTGTCAAATATGAACCTCCCAGGGCTGAGCGAAACATCAATAGATTTTAACATTTAAGAAATAATATTTAATGTTACAAATGTCAAAACTTTGGACACATAGCCAGAGACTGCAGACTTGAAAATCCTCTAGAAGAATCTTTGAAGCCACACAACGAATGAACATGGAAGAAGAAGAAGACTAATAATTGTGCTCTCGCTATCAAGGCTCAAAACAACAAAGATGTGTGGTATGATGATAGTGGTTTCTCAACACATATTACTGGAGATAGAATGAAATTTGTATCTCTGAAAGAGAAGAAGGATGGAACCATGTCCTTTGGAAATGATGGATCTTCAAATGTTATAGGATCAGGTACCGTCACTCTCGGAAGCAAAGATGCTCTAGCCAAGAATGTTCTATTGGTTGAAAACATGAATCACAATCTGCTCAGTGTTGGACAAATGTGTGATCAAGGACACACAATAATATTCAAGCCCACAAAATGTGAAATCAAGAAAGGAAAGTATGGTGAAATTATGGCTACAGCAAGTCGAGCTCCAAATGACGTATATGTTCTGGATGAAGCAACTAAAGAATGTCTAATAGCTAAAGAGTATGATATAATATTTGGTAGCAATGATGATCGACTAAGTAATAACTTTGCTACAAATATGCAAAGTGAGTCTGAGATGTCTTTACTTGGTGAGATGACATACTTCTTAGGGCTTCAAATATCTCAGCAAGAGAAAAGAATATTTATATTTCAAGACAAGTACATCAAGGAAATTCTCAAGAAATTCAAAATGGAATATTGCAAACCCATCCTTACTCCGATGGTAACAAGTTGAAAATTAAGCATAAAAGACTCATCTAAGGATATGGATCAAAGGTTGTATAGATCTATGATTGGTATTCTTCTATATGTAATAGCCTCCTAGCCAGATGTTATGCAAGTAGTTGGACAAGTAGCAATATTCTAAGCATCACCAAAAGAATCACATATTATTGTCATCAAAATAATTCTTCGATATCTAAAGGGAACAACAGAATATGGCTTGTGGTATCCCAAGGGTAACAATCTCATTATTCAATCCTTTACAGATGCAGATTGGGCAGGAAGTGTTGATTATCGTAAGAGTACTCATGAAGCATTGGATTATCTTCGCCAGAAGCTTGGGATTCTCCCAAGTTTTCATTAGATTTTCCTTATTAAGAATATAAAGGGTGAGTGGAAGTGTGTATAGGTCCATAGGATGGTTGTGTGTCAAGGGGAGTTATCCTTTGCCATTGATGTCAAAGGGGGAGGGAATGTTGTAGAAAGAGGTGTCATGATCGCAGGGGGAGTACTTGTGTTGCCATGAATTCCAAAGGGGGAGATTGTTGATCGGCGGTTGTCATTGATGTCAACCCAAGTAGCACCAGGGGCTAACCCAATATTTCATTGGAATTTTTACCTACCAAATTACTTTATTATGGGTCAAGAATGCTTTTGATGGTTTCTACTTGTCGAAATGTTTCCGTTGATATATGGCATGCCACATAATTCTTCACGGTTTGAGACATATTCATGTTTGAAGTTTGTAACCCCAATTACTGGGCTAAAACTCTATAGGGTTGTAGCATGGGTCATTGAAAATTCAATAATTAATAATTTTTAAGCTCCTAAAATCCCTCCCATGTTCACTTGTTGAAGCCCCTCTCAACCTAAGAATTTATATAAATTGTGAACCTCTTATCCTCCTTATGTAGGGATTCTGCTATCTGAAACAGGTCATCGTGGAATGTTTTCTATAACGTTTGTTATAAAAATGTTCAGAAGCTAAAAAATTTATGAGGTGAAGTGGAAATCCTGAGGAAGCTCCTGTAAAATTTCAGATCAAGGTGCACAATATTTTCAGAGATATGATCTGTGGAAGTCAATGTTTTTGCAGGCTCCTGAAATTCATCTCAAAGAAGTGACCTTTGGAACATTTTCATAACTCTCTCTCTGAGTATCAGATTGGAACTCTATAAAAGTGGAAGATAGTGCACATATTTTAGTTTTCTTTGTATCAATTTCAGAGTCGAATGAAGAAACAGTGACACATGGCACGTCGTACAAGTTCACTCTACTGAAACAATCCATAATTAGGGCATTTTGAGAGATTGGGCATAACTCTCCCTTGAAGAATCCAAATTGGGTCAGACCTATGGCATTGGAAAGAAGACTCAAAGGACCACCATAGGGCTGAAAATGACATATTGGGGATCTAAAATAACAGAAATACACCAGATTCAATATCGAGCTCCTAGAAGGCAAGAAAAAACTAGATCATGTGTTGTCAAGGGCTCCAAAGGACCATAATTTCAAGGGAAGCAAAGAAAAGAAAGGTGCAACAGAGGGTAGCATGACAAGAGCAGCAACCAAGGTGCAGAACAGCAGTAAGAATTTCATCACATGAAGTCTTCAAGTGGGCAGCACTGCATATAGTCACTGTAAAGGTATCATTGTACTAAGTCATTGTAAATACATTATTGTAAAAATTGTACTAGTGTCTATCTGCCAAGAGTTGAAGAGGTAGTGCCAGGAAGTCTAGGATCATCATTAGGTGGTTGTATCATAGTTGGGGTTATGGTCTAGTGTGTCTTCTTCTTCTACATCATTCTATATCATTGTAAAGTGGACCATTTTCCTTGGTACGAGAGTCCATTCTTATTTTATTCTTCTATAGGGTGGTAGGGTGGTGCTAGGGTGAGTTGTAGCTCATTGGGTGTTGGGGCATCCATTCAGTTAACTACTAAAGAATATTGGGTGTTGGAGCGTCCATCTAGTGGGAGCTAGGGAAGAATGATTTTCTAGATTCTAAGAAGTTGGAGCTTTATTTTCAATTGGAGTTGAATATTAAAGAATTATTAGAAAAGCATTAGGTGGTTTTTGTCCCAGAGTGGGTTTCCACCTTAAAAGATATGTGCATTTGTGTTCCTTTTGTTTACTGCTTTCATTGTACAAACACTGATAATAATTGAATATTAAATAATTCTCTAATTGAAAGGAATACTGATTCACCCCCTCCCCCCCCTCAGTATTTCCAAAAAATACAACATAATGGAAAAACAAGCTTTTGCCTTAATCAAGGCATTGAAAGATTTCAGAGTTTATATTTTGTACTCACACATCATTGCATTTGTGCCTCACTCAGTGGTAAAATACATACTCACACAAGATCCTGATGGCAAAAGGGGTAAGTGGATTGTTGTTATATTAGAATACGACCTAGAAATCAAGCCCACTAAACTAGTCAAAGGACAAGGATTGGCTAAGCTCATGGCTGAAACAAACTTTCAAGAACTGGACATGAATATGACTAATGCATTAGACGAACAGGAGGAGTTGGAAACTCCACTTATTGAAGAATCATTTCTGAATTCATCTTTGTATGCTGATATTCTATATGTGCTTTTTAATCTTAATGTTACTCCTGTTTGTCCAAAACCAAGGCTATATTCTTAAAATTGAAGGTTGTAAACTACTACATTGTAGATAAATTTTTACATTGGAAAAATGCTAGTGGTATATTGCTTAAATGTTTTCCTGAGAATGATACAGATAAGATCAAGCATGAGTTTCATGAAGGAGAATGTGGAGGCCACCTTTATTAGAAAACTACTGTCAACAAAATCCTTAGAGTTGATTACTATTGGCCCAACCTCTTTCAAGACATTAATAAAATGGTAATTGCCTGCCATAAGTGCCAAATATTTGAAGGAAAAAGAAAAATGTTGCCATTACCTTTGCATCCTATCTCTGTTGAAGCTCCTTTTCAACAATGGGGCCTAGATTTTATTGGAGAAATCCATCTTACCTCCTCTGCCCAACACAAATGGATCCTCACTACAACTGACTACTTTACAAAATGGATAGAGGCCATCCCTTCTAGAAATGCCACAGACTCAGTAATCATCAAATTCCTTGAAAACCATATTTTGTCTAGATTTGGATGTCTTCAAAATATTATCACTGACAATGTTGTTGCTTTTAGATCCAAGAAAATGGTGGACTTTTGCCACAAATACCATATTACATTGGGCTATTCTACAGCTTATTACCCTCAAGGTAATGGGTTGGCATAATCCTCAAACAAAAGTTTGGTGAACATCATCAAAAGATTGTTGGAAGAGAACAAAAAATCACGACACAGTAAACTAGTACATGAACTATGGGCAGACAGATTAAAAAATAAAAAATCAATTGGAATGTCTCCCTATCAACTAGTGTATGGAGTAGATGCAATTCTTCCAGAAATTTCAGGGGTGCCAATGATGAAGCTCATCCAATAAGTACATTCTGAAGAAAATGATATGCAAATAAGAATAAACCAGACTGTCCAGCTGCAGCAAACTGGAGAAGAAGTATACAATAGAACTCAACAAGTGCATGAAAACGTCAAGAATATTTTTGACGTAAGAACCAAGGAAAATGATTTCAACATTGGTGACAAAGTACTAAAGTGGGACTCAAGAAGAGAAGACAAGGGAAAGCATGGGAAATTTGAAAATCTATGGAAATTTCCATACATCGTCCATTCAACAAGAGGAAACAATGCCTTCTTCCTACAAGAGATGGATGGAATAGAATTGTCTGAAGGTCCTATCAATGGAAGGATGCTCAAGCATTATTTCAGTTGAAAAAACTCAGTTTAAAGATTTTTTCATTGTATATAACATTGTTTGAATAAAAGATCAGACAAATAAACATAAAAACAAATAAAATAAGAAAAGAGGGCAGATAAAAAGAAAATGTAAAACCCCATACCAAAAAAGAATATTTCTGAAAGTATGCAAGTCTAAATGCCAATACTTTTGAAGAAGAATTCATGTTCAGTCATATAGCATAATCATGATTGAACAAGTTTTAAATTTTTGCTGATAGGTTAGTGAATGAAGATTTACCAAAATTTTTAAACTTGGCTTATCAGTAGATTAGATTAGGAAAAGATATTGGTTCCAGTAAAGACTACACTACAACAACCTTGCTAGACATCGATTAGGGATTCAGTAGTAATAACTCTTTCCCCTAGAAATCGATGTGAGATGACCAAATCTGGGGACCTGGAATGATTAGCTCTGCCCTCTACAGTTTAGAGATCTCAAAGTAAGTGAAAACAACTCAAAGAAAATGAAATCTAAAACGCAAACTGGAAAGGAACATCAATCTAAAAGCAATGAACAGGAATTGAATAGCAGTGTAAAATAAACAGTGAATTCAATTCATAACCAAGCAAACTAGATTTCTACTCTTTAATCCTATTGACAGCCACGCAACAATCAACTATCGTAATTCATAAACAAAAGGAACAACAACTGGAATTAGATACAGAAAAACAACATTTTATAACAATTGAATCATGAATCATGCTTCTTGTAAAGAATGTAATAACAATGACTCTGTATTTGATCCAGTTAGCAATAACTCAATTCTTAAATTGTAATAAACGAACTTCACACAACAGAAATAAACTAATAGAAATACAAACAGCAGATCGCTCCACCAGGGTCGGGCCCTCAACCACCGGTGAAGCGTTGCTGTGCTTTACTCCAGCGCTTGAGAAATGGAACAACAGTGAACTCTTTTATTAATCAGGCATTAATAATGTTTACAAACAGCTCACACTCTCTTAACAAGAGCCGATGCACAATTCTGCAAATTACAATAAGAAAAGTTTCTCCATCCCCCAATACACAATACATGTTCTCCTTTTATAATCAGAAGGAGGAGAAATTGAATAGTAAATACAATCTCCCATAACAATATTGGATTTCTTCCAACCAATTGATCAACAAGAAAATAGATTTACATCCATCTTTCAACAACAGCAAGTCGAATTTGGCTTTGTAGCTGAGATTTGGAGGACGGCCGCAACCACAGATCTGAGAAAATCGTGCTCAAAGAACCCTGCGTTTCTCTTAGTACAAGCCGAATTTGGGCAAACCGTTCTTTAATAAAGTT